>JAWNZC010000284.1:0-376422 GCA_035771165.1 Paragorgia papillata
TTTTTTTTTTGGGTGTTGTTTTTTTGACTATTGTTTGTTGTTATTGATGCTTTTTTGTTTTTGTTTTATTTTGTTGTTGTGATTTTTTTGATTTTTATTTTGTTTTTTGAGGTGGTGTGTTTGATGTATTTGTGATCGTGTTGATTGTGATTGATTTTATCTTGTGATTGTTGATGATTTTTTTGATGTGTTATGTTGTTGATTGAAATTGTTTTTGTTTTTTGTTGATTGTTTGATGTTTTTGTTTTTTTGATTTTTGATGATTGTTTGTTTTTGATGATGTTTCTTTTGATTGTTTGTTTTGTTGTTATTGATTGTTTGATTGGTTGATTTTTGTTTGTGTTTGATGATGTGAATTTTGATGTTTGATTTGTTTTTTTGTTTTTTTTTTTGTGATTTGATTTGTTGTTTTTTTTGTTGTTTGTGATTTGTTGTTGTGTTGTTTTTGAATTTTTGTTTTTTTTTGATTGTAGGTTTTTTAATGTTTTGTTTTTTGTGTTTTTTTGATTGGTTTCGATTTTTCGAGTTTTCGATTGTTTTGTTTGTTTGATTTGAATGATTTTATTTGATGTTGGATGTTGTGAGAATTTTTTTGATTGATGTGTTGATTTGTGTAGATGTTGTTTGATTGTGGGATTTGTTTTTTTGATTGTTGAATTTGTGATTTGTGGTTTACAGTGCTATTTTTTTTGATTGTGTTGTTGTAAGGTGTGATTTGTGTTTTCTTTGATCGATGTATTGATTGGATTTTTGATGTGATTGTTATTTGTTTATTTGTTTAATTGATTTTTGATGATTTTGTTGATTCTTGGATGATGGTTTTTTTCGGATGGATAGGATTGGGTTGTTTGACTTCTTCGTTTTTTTGTGATTGATTTTTGATTGGTGTTTTTGATGTAGTGAATTGTTGTTTGGAGGATGTATTGTGTTGGATTTTGTTATAGGGTTTTTGATTGATTTTGTATGATTGTGTCTTTTTTTGTTTGTTTTTGTGATGATTGTTTTTTTGGTTGATGTTGGATGTTTGATGGATTGGGATAGATGGAATATATTTTAGATTTTGGGAGTGTTTGATTGTGTGATGATGAATATGTGGGGCGTCTCATTTGGGGGGGGGGGGGGTACTGATTTGTTTGATTTTTTTGACTTGTGTGATCTCTTTTGTTTTGGATTTTGGGAAATGTATTATGATTGATTGTTTCGATTGAATTGATTTTTGATCTTTGTTGTTTTTGATTGTTTTGACTTTTGTCTGTGTTTGAATTTTTATTGATCTTTTTTTGTGTGGAATTGGTTGTTGAATTGATATGGTTTTGTTTGTGTTTTGTTTGTCTTTTTGTTTCGATTGGGATGTTGGTTCTTTTTTTGAGTTGAAACTTTTGTGTTGCATTGTCTTTTTGTGGACTGATGGTTTGTTTTTGATTCTTCTGGATGTTGTTTGTTTTGTTTTCTTTTCTGATGGATTGGCTTTTTTTGGTTTTGTTTGTGAAGTTTGATTGAATTGGTTTTTTGATTCTGTTTGATTGATGTGTGTTGTTTTGATATTTAGTTTTACTTTTTTGGATGTTTTGTTTTGATTAGTCTTTGTTGTGTGTTGTCTTGATTTGATTGATTTTGATTTTGAAAATTTGTGATGTGTTTTGGTCTGATTGTTTGTTTAGAAATGTGTGATTGTTAGATTTGTTGAATTTTGAGTAGCATGTGATTGTTGTGTGATGGGTTTTTTGTGATTGTGATTGATTTTTTGGTTTTAGATGAGGTGGATTGGGGTTGGATTTGTTGTTGAATCTGTGATTTTTGTTGGTTTGTTGGTTTGTTGTTTGAATGAAATTGATGGTGAGTCGTTCGTGATGGGATGGATGTTGATTGTGGTTTTGTTTGTTTTTGTTTTTGAATTTTGTATTGTATTCCTGTTTGGATATTTTGTTGAGATGTGATTTTTTTCTGTTTGTGAAATAGTCTTGATGTGGAATGATTGTTCTGATGATTGTGAATTTGTTTCTTTGTGATCGATTTGATGGTGGTATGTGTGAGTTTGTTTTGGAGTTTTGTCTTCTGATTTTTTAGTTGATTTGATGTTTTTGCGTTGGTTTGATGGAAATTTTGTCTTTTGATTGATTTTTGAAATAGGTTTGATTTTGTGGTTGGTTTTTGATTGAATTTGCAAAGTTTTGACTTTTCCTCGATGGTGAAATTTGTTTTGATGTTGGATGGTAGATATTGGATTGGATGGGTGTGAAATGGTCTGATGATTATGTTTTATTGCTGATTTTTGATTTCATTTGAAGTGATGGTTGAATTTGATGTGTGTATTTTGGTTTTCTGTGTGGATGATGTTTTGATGAGTTTGATTGATTGGATTGTGTTATTGTATTTAGATTCTTTTTCTGATGGGTGATGTTTGGATAATTGTTGATTGATGGATTGAATGAGGGTGTTTTTGGTTTTGGATGAAGTATTTGTAGAGATTAAGATGTTTTTTTTTTGGATGTTTCTGGTTTTAGATTTTTGTCATTGTTTTGATTGAAATGATTGTTGTGTATTGATTGTGTTGTTTAGTTGGAGGATTTGTGTTGTGATACTTGTTAGATGTTTTTTGATGGATGAATTGATTTTTTGATTTCTTTTTTGGATGATTTGGATGGTTGTGTGTTTATATCGTTGATTGATGTTTTGAATTTTGGTGATGTGAAATGTTGTTTTTGTTTGATGAATGTTGTTTGAGTTGAGTTGTGATTGATGATTGGTGATTTTTGTTTTTTGGTGATGATTGTGTTTGATGATTTTTTGATTTTTTTTTTGATTGTGAATTTTTGAATGTGTTGCTTGTTGCTGATTTTGATTTGGTTTGTTGATTGTTGTGATGTTTTTTTTTCGGATTTGATGTAGATTGATTCGAAAATGAGTGATGTTTGCGTGTTATTGTTGATTTTGGGTTTGTTGTGTGTGTCGATTGTTTGTGTTTTTGTGGTGTCATTTGGATGTGATGATTTTGTTTGTGATTGTTGTTGATTCATTGTGTGATGTGATTGTTTTGATTGTATGTTAGTGATTTGATGAATTTGTTAGTGAATGGTGGTTTGGGGATAGGTGATGTCTTGGATTTGTTGATTGAATGGATGTTGAAGATGTTTTTGGAGTGTTGTGATTTTAGGATATGTTGATTTACTTGGATTTGAGTTTTGTTTTTGTTGATGTATTTGTGTTTTGTTTGATGTTTTGATGGTTTTTGAGTGTGATGTTTGATTTGATGTTGTGATTTTTGCTGATTTTTGAATGGATTGTTGATGTTTTGTGATATTGTTTGATTGATGGGTGATTTTGATTATTTATGTTGTGATTGGTGACGTGCTCGATGATTTTTGGAATGTTGTGATTTCTCGTAGATTGTTTTTGATTGAAGTGTTTCTGTGTGTTGTGTTGGATTTTGATTGTGTCGTTTCCTTTTTTTTCTTCATTGATTAGATGTCGATGAAATTGTTTTTTGATGGTTGATTTTTAGTTTCGATTTGTGATTGTATATGCTTGATTGTTTTTTTTTTGTTTGTGGATTTTTGTTTGTTTGATATGTTTGGTATTGTGAGTCTGTTTGTGATGAAGATTGTTTTGGTGTCTCTGGTTTGTGTTGTGGAATTGAATTGATTGGGTTTGAATTTTGTTGGTTATGGTGATTATGTTTTATGGTTCTGTTTTTCGTTGTTTTTTTGTGTTTGTGATTTTGATCTGTTTTTTTTGGAATTCTTTGTTGTTTTGATTTGTGAATTTGTTTGATGGAGTGTTTATGTAATTGGATTTTGATTCGTTTTGTGAAATGGAGTGATGGTTGTGAATTGTTTGTGTTTAGTTTGATGATTGTGTACGATTGTGGTGATGGATGATTGTTATTGTTGGAGCTTCGATTTTTATTTGCTATTGATTGAGTGTGTTTGGATTTAGATTGTGTTTTTTTGTTTTGATTGTTATTGATTTTGTATTTATTTGGTTGATCGTGGATTGATTTTTTTTGAGTGTGGATATTTTTCTTCTGATGATGTTTGATTTGGGATTTCGAATGATAGATTTGTGACTGTGTTTTTTCTGAGTTTTGGTTGATGATTGTTTTGAATGAGTTTGAGATGAATGTTGTTGTGAGTAATGTGTGTTTGAATTTTTTGATTTGATGTTTGTTTGAGTTCTTATTTTTTATTGGTGTTTTGATTGTTTGTTTGTTTGAGTTCATGAATTTGATGTGTGCATGTTAAAATGATTTGTGTTATTGATAGGTTTGGATCTTTGTTGTTTTTGTTTTTTGATTAATTTTGTGATGGATGTGGATGTTTGATGGATGTTGATTGATTGTCTTTTTTGTGTTTGATTTAATTTTTCGGAATGTTTGATGGCTGATTTGTTTTGTGATAGAATTGGGAGTGTGATTTTTGATTGATGTGGTTTATGTTGTCTGTGGTTTGATTCGGTTTTGTTGTGATTGAATGATGTTTGTTTGAATCAGTTTGAAATGATTGTTGTTACTGATTTTGATGATTGACTTTTTTAATTTGATGTTTTTTTTTAGAGATTAATGATCTTTTTTATTGATGGTTCGTTGTATTTTTGTGATTGGATTGAAATTTTTATGTTTTTCTGATTATGTTTGTTGATGTTTGTTACTGATTTGATTGCATGTATGTCGATTTCTGTCTTTTTTATGACTTGATTGGATGATTGTTGATTGTTTGTTGATGTTATTGTTGGTTTTGATGTTATGATATTTGTTTTTGTTGTTTGATTTATGATACATTCGGATGGTTTTGATTTGGTCCCCCCCCAGTTGATGAGTGTTTAACTATTTTTGATTTGTTCGATTTGTTGTTGATGTTTGATAGTGATTTGGTATTTGTGGTGTACTGTTGTATTGGATTTGATGATGATTTTGATTGTAGATTTGATGTATATGTGATATTTGTTGTATGTGTTTTTGTTGTCTGATGTTTCGCAGAATTGTTGATTGAATTTGATTATGTTTGATATTTTTGGATTTGATTTTGAATGAATTGATGAACTGTTTGATGATGGCTGGGTTTGGTTTTGTTGAATTTGGTTTTTTGTGGGATGATTTGATGTCTGTTGATTTTTGATTGTGATTGCTGGATCGATGAGTGATTGATGTTTTTGATGATGTTATGGATGATTTGTTGGTTTGATTGGATGTTGTTCGTTTTGTGTTGAGTGATGTTTGACGGATTTTTTGTGGATTGATTGTGATGTTTTTGATTGTGGTTGGTGTTGATTTTTGTTTTGTGGATTGTGCGTTTTGATTTTTGTGGTTATTATGATTATTGAGTTGGTGATTGTAATGATGGATTTGTTTGCGTTTGCGTTTTTTTGATGTTAGATTGATCTGTTGTTGATGTTTGTTATTGATTTTTGTGGTTGGTATAGGATTTTGGTTGACTGTCTGATTTTTTGATTGTTTGTTGGATTCATTGGATGTAGGCTGTTGATTTGATTAGTCTGTTTGTGTTTTGTTGGTGGGTTGTGATTTTGGTTTTGTTTTGTTTTTATGAATTTGAACAATCTTTGTTTTGGGTGTAGATGATTTTTGCTGAAACTTTTTGAGTGTGTTTGGGATTATTTGATTTTGGTTTTAGTTCGTGTTGATGTTGTTTGATTTACATGTGTATTGTGTGACTGTGTCTTATGTGATTGGATATGATTGGATGTGATTGATGATTTGATGATGACTTTTGTGATTGATGTTGTCTATTGGTTGTGTGTTGAAGATTGGTTTGTGATTTTGAAATCTTTGATGGATTGTTGATTTTTGATGTTTTGTGTTTTTTTGTGACTTTGATTGGTGTAGGATTGATGTGTTGATTTATTCTTCTGTCTTTTGTGATTAGTTATTTGTGTGTTTGGATGTATGTTGATTTTTGATGATTGGTTGTGTTTTGTGATTGATTTGATGATGTTTTCTTGATTGTTGATCTTTGATTGATGATTTTGTGATTTAGAAATTTGATTGATTGAATCGTTGTTTGATTTGATTTTTGTTTGATTGTGACTGATTGAGATGATTTGTTTGTGATTTTTTTATTTTAGTTTCTTTTTTTTGTGATTTTCCGATTTGATTGGCTTGTTGTTTTATGATGTGATTTTTGATTAGGTGTGCTTTGATTGATGTGTGACTGGTGTTTGATTATGGATGTTCTTGTTTTTTGTATGATGGGTGATTGTTTGAATATCTGATATTTTTTGCGTTATGGAAATTGTGGATGTGATTTGAATGTTTTTTTTCTTTGTTGATCTGATGATTTTGGATTGTGTTTTCTTGTTGTGTGATTGATGATGGATTGATTGTATGATTGTGATTGTTTTGGATTTGTTTCTTTTTTTTTTTCGATTTGATTGTTTTTTTTTGATGTTTTCCGATGTGTTCGATTGTTTCTTTGATAGTGTTGAATTGAATGTAGTATTTTGATCGATTTGATCTTTCGTATTTTGTCTTGAAATTTGATTTTGATTGAAATGTTTTTTGAATGTTGTTTTTTGATAGTTTGTGATTGTTGATGATGGATTTGGGGAATGTTTTTGATTTGGGACTTTTGTGGTGCTTGTGATGAATTTGTTTATGATTGTTTAGATTGTTGATGAGTAGTGTATGATTTTATTTTGCATGTATGTTTGTTTATTGATGTTGATGTTTTTGTTTTGATTGAACTGATGATTTTGGTTTGATGAAAAATTGGATGTGAAATCTTTTTTTCATGAGTGGTATTGTTGATTCGATTGTTTTTATTCATGTTCTTTTGATGTGATTAGTGTCTTGGATGATTGGATTTTTGATTGATTGTCTCTTTTGTGATGGAGATTGTGATTTTTGATTGATTATGTGTTTGATGTTTTTTTGTGTGTTTGAATTTTTTTTGGATGTGAATCATCTTAGTGATAGTTGATGATTTGATTGGTGGAATTGTTATGAGTTGTTTGATGGATTTTGTTGATTATTGTGATTGATTGAACTATTTTGATTGAGTTGGTTTTTGGTTTTCTTTTTGATGTTGTTTTTGTCTTTGTTGATTGCGTAGATTGATTGTCTGAGGGTGTGTGCTTGTTTTGATGAATGTTTTGATTTTGATTGTTTGATGCGTAGCTGATGTGATTGTGATGATGTTGTGATTTTTCTTGATTGATTGATTTTGTGTAGATTTTTTGGTTTGATGTGATTTTGTTGATGATTGTGATGGTTGTGTTTGATTATTGTGATTTGTGATTTTGTGTTGTTGTGATTGAATGAAATCGAAATGATTTTTGTTTGATTTTTGATTTAACTGTTGATTACGTGTTGAAATGTGATGTGTTTTTTTGTTGAATTTAATGATGTGATGATTTGTTTGTTGAATTTTGATTGTGATTGGGTTGATTGTGATTGAAGTTTTTGATTGATGTTTGATGAATATTTGATTGATGTTGTGTTTTGGTTTTGATGTGTGATTGAATTTTTGTGGTATTTGTGGTGGAATTTAGATGTTTGATTTTGATTTTGGTTTAGTGTTTCTGATTTTTTTTGTTTATTCTGATCCCTGATGAATTGTGATACTGATTGTTTTTGTTTGTTTTGTTGATTATTGTTTTTGTTTTGATTTTTTGGCGATGTTGTCGTTTTTGATTCTTGATTGATGTTGATTTTCGGATTGTGAGATGTTGATGTTGGATTGATGATTTGATGTGTTGATGTTTTAGGTTGTTTGGTGTGATTGTGTCTGATTTTGAAATGATTTTGCTGATTTTGATGAACTATTTGAATGATGGTTTGTTTTTTGGATGATTGGAGTTGATGTGTGATTTTGTTTGTGGGGATGAGTTTTTGTGTTGATTGGTTTTTTGAATATTGAATTGTTGACTTGGTGATTTTTTTATGGTTGTGTTGTGATTTAGTTGATTCTATGAATTGTTTGTGAAATTTTTGTTGATTGATTGTTGTTTTGATGTTCGTTGATGATCGATTGAATTACTGAAGTGGATTTGGGGTGGGTATCTTTGAATGATTGTTTTGTGATTGTTTTGTTTTGTTTGTGTGAATATTGGAGTATGTGTGATGGGATTTGAATTGATATGTTTTTTGAAATGTAATTTTGATAGACTATTTTTTTTTGTTTGTGGAAGTTGTGAATTTGTTGTTGATAGATTTTTGTATTTTCGATCGACTTTCTGTTTTTTTGTCAGTGTGAATTATGATTGTTTTTTGTTGATTTGTTCTGGATGAGATTTGATTTGTTGTTGTCTTTTGATAGATTTTGGATTTTTGGATGAGGTGTAATTTGTGAAATGTGATTTTGGAATGGTGATTTGTTTTTGATGGAATTTGTTTGGACTTGTTGTTAGGGTGATTTCGGTGTTTATTGTTTGGATGATGGATTAGGTTCGATGTTGTGTACGAAACATCGATTTGATTTGTTTGATTGATGCGTTTCTAGATGATTTTTGTTGTGATGGATGTGATTGATTGTTGATGATGATTTGGATTTGAAAATTTTTATTTATATTTGTTGGTTGGTATTTTTAGTTGTGAATTTTTGTTTGATTTTTTTGAATCCTGTTTGGATTGTTGGTTTTCTTTGATTTTTCGTGAATTGACTGTGTTGAGTTAGTGATTGTGAGTGATTGTTGTTTGGTAGTCTTGGATGTGTTTTGTGTGATTGTTTTTGTTAGTGATTGTTTGTAATTGATTTAGTGGTTGTCGATGTTTGCTTGATTGATTGACTTGATGTTTTTTTTGATTTGGTATTTTTGATTTGAGTTTGATTTGTTGTTTGCTGTTATCTTGTGTTAGGTGATGTTGTGTTTATTTTATTTGATTGATTGTTGATTGCACTGTTTTTGAATGTTGTTCTTTTGGTGGATTGTTAGGATCGATTGATTTTTGTTTTTTTTAGAATGATTGGGTATTTGATTGATTTGGTGTTGATTGTGTTTATTGTAGTTTGATGGAGTACTTGATGTGATTATTGCTGATTGATGTTTGAAAGTTTGTGTGATTATTTGGATTTTTGTGGTTTGTTTGATGAATTTTTTTTTGATGGATGAGTTGGTGTTTTCTTTTTGACTTGCTTTTGTTTTATGGGTGATATTGAATTGTTTGTTTGATTGTTTTTGATTTTGATTGTGTGATCGACTTGATTGATGATGATTTTTTTGTGATTGATTGATGGATATGTTGTTGATTGATTTTGTTGATGCTTGGGTTTCTTTTGTAGATTGTGCTGCTAGTTTGATTTGTTTTTTTGTTGTGATGATTGTTTTTGATTTTTCTTTTGTTGATATTGATTGATTGTTTTTTTGATTGTTTTGATTGATTGTTTTTGGTCGAATTGTTTGAATTGTTTTTGGTGATAATTTTGATTGATGTTTTTTTTTTTGATTGTTTGTTTTTGATTTGTGTGTTTGATTTGTTCTGATTTTGGTTCGTTGTTTGGAAAATGTTTCGTGTGAATGATGATTGATTATTGAAGTTGGATGTTTGTGTGGTTCGAATGGTGGTTGTGTAGATTTTTTGTGTGTTTTTTGAGTTTGGATTGTTTGAAATTTAGTTGTGATGTGTATACCGTTGTGATGTGTTAGTTTGATGTTTTTTTTTTTTTGATGTTTGTGTGATTGTTTGTGATTGATTGATTATTTGGTGTTGTTTATCTGTGTGGGATGGATGGTTTGTTTTGTGACTGATTGTTGTTGGTTTTTTTTCTGATTGAGTTCTTGTGATTTGTGTGTTTGGTGGTTATCTGACTGAATGGTGATATTATTTGACTGTGTTGTGATGTTGTTGTGAATTTATGATTTCTGGTGATTTATGATTGATGTGTTGTTTTTTTTGATGTGATGGGGGTTGTGGTGTGAATTTTGGAAATGTTTTGATATTTGATTTTGTTTTGGTGATTTGATTGGTGTGATTGTTTGATTTTGTTTGTTTGATGGATTGTTGATTGATTTTGTAGTTGTTTTTGAAATGTTTATTGTTGTGAATTATGTATTTGTTGAAGTGTGATAGATGAATTGTAGTTTAGAATTTGGTAATTGATGTTTAGATTGATTAGTGTGATTGATTCTATTTTGTTTGTTTTTGAATGATTTGAAATGTGATTGTTTTTTTTGTTTGTTTGTTGATTTTGTGATTGGTTTTCGATGATTTATTTGATTGTTTGTTATGATTGTGTTTGATTGTGGTAGTGGTTGTGATTGTTGTTGTGAGGCTTGTTTTGACTTGTTGATGGCTGCTGATTTTGAATTTGATTTTTTGATTTGTTGTGTTGATGAATGAATTGTTTGATTTGAATGTTTAGTTGACTTTTGTTGGTTTTTTTGTGTTTTCTTTGTGAATTCTGTATTGATGTGATCTTTTGTGTTTTTTCTGTCTTACTGTTTGAGTTGTTGATCGTTGATGTTTGTTTTAGTGATGGTCGATTCTGTTTTTGTTTGGAAAAATTATTTTGTATGATGTGTTTTTTGATTGTTTGTTTTTTGATGATTTGGATTATTTGATGTTGATTTGGTTGATTGATTGTTATCTTTGTGTTTGTTGTTTGAATTTGATGGATTTGATTTGGAATGATGATGTTTTTTGTGTTTTGTGGTATTTGATTTTATTTTTGGTGATGTCGTTGTTCTGTTTTGAAACTTTTGTTTTTGTGATTGTATTGTGATTTGATTGATTTGATTGATTGTGATTGATTTTGTGTGATTGATTGTTTTGGATGAATTTCTGATGTTATGAATTTGTTCATGATTTTTTTTAGTTGTGAGATTTTTTTCGTTGGTTGTTTATTGAGTTTTTTGATTGTTTGATTGTGAAATGAATGGTTGGTGTAATGTTGACTTGTGATTTTGTTGTGATTTGTTGATGAATGTTTGTTTGTGTTGATTTGGGGGGGGGGGTAGGGATTGTTGTTTGTGTTGATGTGTTTTGTATTTTTCCTTTTGATTGATTGAGTTTTGTATTGTGTTTGATTTTGGATGATTGATTGATGTTTTTGAATCTTTGAATTTATCTGTTGTTTTTTGGTTGATTGTTTCGATGATCGATGGTTTATTGATTTGGTTTATGTTTCGAATGTGATTGATTGTTTGTGATTGATTGTTTTGATTTGTATTTGATTGTGATTTCTTTTGGGATGTGACGTTTGATTGTGTTTTTGTTGAATGAATGATGATTGTTGTGATGTTTGTGATGATGAATTTTGAATTTGGTTGTTAGATGATTGTGTTTGTGATTGATGTTCGATGTTGGTGATGTGTTTATTGTGGGATGTGTTTTCTTTGTGTGTTTGGTGTTTTTGTTGTATATGATGTATGAAAATCGATTGTTTGATTCTTGAATGATTGATAATTGTTTGTATTTTGGATGTTTGATTTACTTTGTTTGTTTTTTTTGTGGGATTTTGTTGATTGTTTTTGGACTGATTGTTGATTGTTTTTGAATGTTTGATTGTTGTTGAAATCTGATTTCTTTTGTTGGTTGTGTGATGATGATTGATGAATTAGTTTGTTTGAATTATTGTTTTGATTGTTTGATCTGATTGTTTTTATGAATAATAGTTTGTATTTTTTTGATTTTTGGGTGGTATTGTTTGTGTGATTGTGATTGATTTCGAATTTGATTGTTTCTTTGATTTATATTTTGGATTTGGTTGTTGATTAGGGGTGATTTGTGATTTGAGTGTTGGTATTAAGTCTTTTGATGTTTGTTGATCTGATTTGTTTTTCTTGTGTTTGATTTGATTTGTCTGACTGGTTCGGGTAGTGTTGTTGTGTTTTTTTTGATTGTGATCTTGATGTTTGTTTTGAAGTGATTGAATGCTTTTTGATTTTTAGATGTTTGTTGTTTGATTTCTTGATGATTTGGTTATTTGATGTTCGTTTGATGTTTTTGTGGATTTTGATGTTTTTTGTAAATTGATTTTTTTTGGGAGATTATATGTTGAAAACTGATTCGATTTGATTTGTTGTTTTGATGGATGAAGTTGTTTTCATTGATTGATTACTGTTTGTTCGAGAGTGAGTTTGGGATTATGTGATTTATGAATTTTGAGTATTTGATGTACTTGACTTGATCGGTTTGTTGGTTGTTTTTGTTTTTTTGATTGTTTTAGTTGATTTTTGTGTTGAGATCTTTTGTTGTCTGTGATTGTTGATTGATTTTTGGGAAATGTGTTGATTGTTGATGATTTGATGATTGGTAGGATCGTTTTTGAATTGTCTTGATTTTGATTGATTTGATTTGGGGTGGGGGGGGATGATGATGGATGATTGATTTGATCTTTGTTTTGGTGTTTGATAGAATCGATTGTCGATTGATTGGATGTTGTTGAATGTATTTTGTGATTGGTTTTTGATCTGTATTGATTTTATGTTTGATTGATTTTGATTTTTTGTTGATTGAGATGTTTGATGTTGTGATATGATTGGATTTTTGTTGAATGTTTTTGAATGAAATTGTTGATATGATTTGTGATTGTTTTTTTTGTTTATAGATTTGTGATTGATGGATTTGATTGTATTCTTTTGAGTGATCTGATTATCTTTGTTGATTTTGATGTGGATTGTTTGGTGAGTTTTGTGATGATTTTTGATTTTGATGATTTTGTTGATTGATTATTTAGAATGGCTTTGTTCTTGTTTTGGGGTTATTTTGATTGTTTTGGATTTTGTAATTGATTTTTTTTTTTGAAACTTGTTGATGACTTTGTTGATTGATGTTTGTTTTGAATGGGAAATTTTGATTTGTTGTTATGTTTGATTTTTTCTGTTTTGGTTTCTTGAATTTGTGTTTGAAATGATTGAGTATTGATTGTGTTGATTGATTTGTGTTGTGGTGTTTGAGGGATTTCAGAATGTCTGTTTTTGAAAAAATTTTTTGAAATTTTTTTGATTGTTTTGATGATTCTGTTTTGGATGAATTTGTGAAATTTGATTGTTTGGTGCGAATGGTTATATGATGTTGGTTTTTGATCGATGATTTTTTTTGATGGATTTTTTTCGATGATTGTTTATGATAGGTTGCTTGATTGACTGATGTATTTGTTTTGATTGTGTTTGTATGCTGGATTGATTTTCATTGTTTTGTGAATTTGTATGATCTTTATGTTAATGATTGAATTTTTGAATTTTTGATTGGGTTGATCGTTGAAATTAGTGTGATGTGATTGTGGGTTTGAATTTGTTGGTAGTGTGGAATGGATTGTGTTGATTGTTTTGATTGTGATGTTGATTGATACGTTTTGGATTGTTTCGTGATATGATTTGTATTAGTCGATGGGTGATTTGATTTGGTTTTCGTTGATATTTTTGTGTTTTGGTTTGTGATATGGTTTTTTGATTGGTTGGTGATATGTTTTTGATTGTAATTTTGATTTATTGTGTTCTTTGTTTATGTTGATTTGTATTGAATTGATTGTTGTCTTTGTTCGTGTACTTGAATTGTGTTGTGGGTTGAGTGATGCTATTGTATTGTTTTGAAATTCTTTTTAGATGTGATGATTGTGTGATTGTTTTTGTGAATGGATGGATTTGGTTTTGGTGTTGATTGATTTTGATTTTTGATGTTGTTTGATTGTTTTGATTGTTGTTTTTGATTGTTTGATTTTTTTGTTGATTTTGTTTTTGGATTTTGATTGATTTTTTTTGTTTGTTGTTGATGTTTGTTGATTGATGTGATGTTTTTTTGTGTTTGTTTGATTTTTTGTTTTGTTTTGTTTTGATGTTGTTTGATTTTTTTGATTTGTTGTTTGATTTGATGTTTTTTTGATTTTTTGATTTTTTTGATTGTTGATTTGTTTGATTGATTTGTTTGATTTGATTTTTGTGATGTTTTGATGTTGGTTTTTGTGATTTTTTTTTGTGATTGATTGTTTGATTGATTGGTTGATTGATGATGTTTTGTTTTGATTTGTTTGATTGATTGTTTGATTGTTTTGTGTTTGATGTTTTGATTTTGATTGATTTTTGATTTTTGTGTTGATGTTGATTGTTTGATTGATTGTTTTGAATTGTTGTTTGATTGATTGTGTTTTGTTTTGATTGTGATGTTGTTGATGTTTTGGATTTTTGTTGATTGTTTGATTGTGTTGATTTGTTTGTTTTCGTTGATATTGTTTTTTTTGTTTTGATTGGTTTTTTGATTGTTTGATTGTTTTTGATTTGATTGTTGATTTGATTGTGTTTTTGATTATGAATTGTGTGGTTTTATTGTTTGTTTTATTTGAATTTGAATTTTTGAGTTTGATGTTTGTTTGTTTTGATTTTTTTGATTGATGTTGTGATTGGATTGATTTGATTTTGTTTGATTTTGATGTTTGATTGTGTGTTTTGATTGTTTTTTTTTGATTGTTTTTGATTGTTTAGATGTGATTTTTTTTTGAAGTTTTGTGTGTTGGTTTTTTGTGTTGATTTTAGTTTGATTGATGTTTTTTGTTTGATGTTTTTGTGATTTGATTTTGTTTTATTTGATTTTGTATTAGTTGATATTCTGATTTTGGGATCTGTGTTGGATTCTGTGTGATGATGGTGAATTTTGGTTTTTGGTTTTTGTGATTGTTAGTTATGGTTGATATAGATTTGAATATGTTTGTGTTTTTGATTGATTTTTGGTGATTGTTGTGATTGTTGATGTTGATTTGTAGTAGGTTTGATTGATTTTTTTTGATTGTTAATTGTGATTGTTGAGTTGGATTGTGTGTGTTCCGTTACTGTTGAATTGATTTGATTTTGAATTCTTCGTTGATTTTTTGATAGTTTTTGATTGTTGATGAGATTTTTGATTGTTTTAGTAGTTGTGATGAAATGATTTTTTGATGAATTTTTTCTTTCTTGATCGGTGTTGAATGATGTGTTTTTTGATTGACTTCGAATTCTATTTATTTTGTTTTTATTGGATTGATGGTTTGAGATATTTGTGGTGTTTAAGAATTTGTGAAACTTGTTCGATTGATTTGATGTTTTGTGTTTGATTGATGGTTAAGTTTAGATGATTTTTTTGTTGATTTGATGATGGATTGAGGATGCTGATCTTATTTTTTTTTTGCTTTGAATTGTTTTGTTTTGGGGGGGGGGGGGGGGGGATGTCTTTTGTTGGATTTCTGTTTTTTGATGTGATTGATTGATTGATTGGTTTTATGATGATTGATGGATATGTTTGATTTTTGTTGAATTCGATGGTGATGATTGATATGTATGATTTGTTTGTTTTTTGATTTTGTGAGTGATTTTTGTGTGATTTGTTTTGTGTTTTGATTGTGTCTTTTTGTTTTTGTGGATGGTGTCTTTTGTTTCGAAACCTTTCTGTATGTGTTAGTTGATGTGAGTTTGGATGTGGATTTGTTGATTGATTTGATGGGCGTGGTTAGTCTTTGTGGATGTTATTTGATGATGATTCGTTGATCTTCGATTTTTGGGTTCAATCGTTGATGGATTGTTATTGATTGCTTTGTTGTCTTGGGAAATGAGTTTTTGGATTGTTGATGATCTTGTCGATTTGTGAATTCCTTTGTGTTTTTTTGAATGTTGATTTTGATGATGATTTTGTATTGGTTAGATGATTGTTTTGATTGATGTATGTGTGGTTGATATTATATATAGTGTTTTTGGTGTTGATGGATCAGGTGTAGTGGTTTTTGTGTGGTCTGGATTTCGGATGTGGATTGAATTTTTGTGGATGAAACTTTTGGATGTATTTTTGATTGATTGTGTGATTTGTTGTTGTGATTTTGGATGTTTTGTTGATGTATTTGATGTGGTTTTGGGATTTGGATGTCTTGATGATGATGATTGGTTTTGTTTGATTTTTTTGATTTTGTGATGTGTTGTTGGATGACTAGTTTTGTGATGTTGTGATTGATTTTGTAGTATTGTTTTTGATTGTTTTGATTTGGGATTGAATGTGTGAGCGTGGTTGTGATTCTTTGTGAAGATTATTTGAGTGATTTTCTGTTGATTTGTTATGAATTGGATTTTTGTGTTTTTTTTGGATGTGTGATTGGTATGATGCTTTGATGATGATTTGTGATTGATTCGAAAATGAAGATAGTTTTGATGATTCGACTGAAAATGAATTGTTTTTGGGAGGTTTGTTTGATGTTATGATTGACTTGGCTTGTTTAGTTTTATTTTTTTCGTTGTTTTCTTTTGGTTTAGATTGAATTTGTGTGATTTGATTTTGCTGTCGAGATGTGTTGGGATGATGATTTGTTTGACTGATGAATAGATGTTCGTTAGGGGATTTGACTTTTTGGTAATGTGATGTTGTTTTCGTGTGATGATGATTTGTTTTTTTTTTTTTTAGATGATTTTTTTGGGGGGGTTTGATTATGGTGAGATCGTTGATGCTTTTTGATTGTTGATGTTTGTGATGTTGTGTTGTGTGTTGAGTTTGTGATGATTTTGTTCAGGTTTTGTTGTTGTTTTTCTTGTTTGTTTTGTAGGATTGATTTGGTGAGTTTGTTTTGGTGGGTTTGTGATCTGTTTGATTTTGATTGTGTTGTTGATATTGTTGATTTTTTTTTTTTCTTGTCCATGTTGATGTTGTATTTGATCTGTTTGTTGTGTTTTGGATTGAATTTGTTGAAATTTTTGATTGGTTTTTGAATTTTTTTGTCTTGCTGTGTTTTGATGTGATGGTTCATTTGTGTTTGATTTTTGATTGATTTGATTGTTTTTGTGGATAGATTGTTTTTTGGTTTTTTTAGGGTTGTTGTGTGCTGATGATGATTTTTGCTTGATTTTTGGATAATAGTGGATGATAATTGTTATTGACTGATTTGATTTTGATTTTTTTGGAGATTTTTGTGATGATTGGGATGTTGGTTGATGATAGTTTTATTTGAAATTGTGGATATGTTTTTTTTTTGTTGTTGTTTTTGATGTGTTTTTTTGGTGGTTGGTGAAATAGCATGAGTAAGATTGGGTCTATGTTGATTAGTTGAATTTTGATTTTTTTGTTGATATTGAATTGAATTTTTTGTTGAGTGATTTGTTGTCTTTGTTCTTTATTCGTTTTTTGTGTGATTTTGGTATTGGTGTTTTTGTGATAGATATCAGATTTTTTTTTATTTTTTTTATTGGTTGGAATTTGGCCGATTGTTTTTGAATGTTTTGATGTGATTGCTGTTGTTGGGTAGTGTGATTGAATGATTATTGATGTGGGATTTTTTTGGTTGGATTTTTTTTGAATTCTTGATGATTGAATTTTGTATGTGTGTAAGGGTTTGTGTATGAATTGAAGTTATTTAGAGATTGATTGATTTTGGGATTGTTTGATAGTTTTTTTTTTTGTCTTTTTGTTGTTTTTTGATGATTTTGTTGATGATGTTTGATCTTTTTTTGTTGATTTTTGTTTTTTGATCGGATTTGTTCTTTCTATTTATGATGGGATGTGTTATTGATTTGGATGTAAGCCTTTGACTTGATCTGCTTTGTATTTTGTGATATGGATGTGTTGTGTTTGATGTTTATTTGAAACTTTTTTGGTTTGTTTTAGTATTGATTTTGATTCGTTTGGTTTTTGATTATTGATTTTTGTTTTGAGTGATTGATTGTGTTCTTTGATCTTTTTTTTGATTGATGTTTGTGTTTTTTTGATGATGTTATTGTTTGTCTTTTTGTTTGGGGGTATTTCGATGTGGATTTGTTGTTTGAATTTCGTATTATTTTTAGTTTTCTCATGTTTCTTTGATACTTTGATGGTTGATTTTAGATTTTATTATTTATCGTTTGTTTTTTTTTGGAAAACGTTGATGATTTTATGCATGTGGAAATGATGTTTCGACGTGTTGAAATTGATTGGTACTTTGTGTTTTTGTTTGGTTTGAGTTTCGTTTCGTGAAACTGAACTGATGTGGTATTTGTTTATGTGAGTTGTTGGATTTTGATTTGTGCTTGAAAATTGCTGATTGGTGATTCGTTTTTAATTCTTGTTGATGTGTGGATTGTGTGTTTTGATTGATTGGATCTTGAATTGATTTTTGATTTGTGTAGATAATTTTGGATGATTGTGTTTCGATGTATTATTGATTGGTTTATTTTTAGTTGTTTGTCCTTGGGCGTATTGATTAGGTTGATTTGGTTTGATTCGAGGCTGTTGGATTGATGTTGTATTTAGGTGTTTTTTTGTGTTGATTGTGTTATGAATAGATTGATTATTAGTTCTGATTGGTGATGTTTCTTCATGTTTGATTGTTTGTGATAGAAACGGATTATTTTGATTTTGAATTGATGGTGTGATTGATCTTGATATTCGTTTGAATGGGATCCTTTTGAAATGATCTGATCTTTTTTGTAAGTTTTTTGTTCGTTGGGTGTAACTGCTATTAATACTAAAATGTAAAAGAATAGTTGAGGCTTACATGTTATAATCATCAGACTTGTGCATTTAATTAAAGATGATGTCAGTCCATTCTGCACATGTGATATGCAAGGGTCCCCTTGCCTAAATTAATTGAAACTCTCATATTTATTTAAGAGTGCTGCGAACCATCTGAATGATATCAAATATTAACTAAGAACATGTTTTTATGAATATAATGTGCTCAAAAGGTAAAAAACCGCACTTCCGCTGATACAGACTTGACCTCACCTTTAAGAGATTTTTACACATTTAATGAAGTGTACTTTGTTATTAATGGATAAAATTTTTGAAGAACATACTTCATCCCATATTCCTAAACTATTTAAGAGGTCTGACTCAGTTTCAATATATTCTACTTGGCTAACAATATTTTCAGCCAGATCCTCATCAATCGTCATGCAGTAAAGCAATGAACAGTCTGACAATACTTCATGTTGATAATCAGAAAAAACATTATCAATCAAGCTCTTTAAAAACAATGCCATCATCTAACAGATGCCTGACCTTCTTCTTGACAACTTCTTTACTAACACCAACATTTCCATACTCTCCATCACAAACAGAGCAACATTTACTTTGTTTGGCAACAGTAAATCCAAAGTACTCTAATAGTTGCTTTCTTAGACAGGTGTCTGTTGATCCGCAATAGTGTCCTTACTGAATCATTGATGTGCTTTTTGTTTTTTCCAGTGTCAGAGTTATTGTAATAGAGTATGGCATGTGACTGAATCCCAGTCCGACCAGCAAGGACCGATCTCCTGCATGTAACTTTCTAGGTTACTTGGAGGTGTTATGTGGATGATTTGAGTAATACATGGAGCATCGACCCCCATACCAAGTGCTGATGTTGCAAACAATACTCTTACCCCTGAATCCTCTTTCTTTATTTCTTCAATTAATTCTTTCTTCGTTTGACTTGTTTGTGGAGCATGATATTGGGCAAAAAGTCTTGCCTTTGGTTCTGTATGTTCACCAACATATTGCTTGTCTTGCAGAAGTCTTTCAAACAACCGATAAGCATGTGCAGAATATTTCAGTTTCATATATATTATTGTCATATATATTATTGTCATGGGGTAGTTTTCTCTTTGGGTTAACAGTTCATTTGCAATAGGTTCCAGAATTTCAATCGTAAACTTTCAAGCACTTTGCGGTCACTAGAACGCACTTTCTTGTCAAGGTATATGTTATCCCGGTTTGGATTCACTGCAACAATCTTGCAATCATTTTTCAATTGCAGTACATTCTTTAACTTGTTCAACAGATGAGGTGGTGCTGTTGCTGTTAGAGCCACTGTTGGCACATTGCAGAAAATATTTTGTTGGCAAATCAAAGTGTCATTTGATCTGAGTCAGCAAGCGCACGCTAAGCGACGATCATATTAAAAAATATAAATAAATTACTTTGTTTACAGTTTAACATTCGTTTCGTACACTGTCCTATGTAGAATTTAACAAGGAATCTAATGCCGTTTACAGAATCTCCGTCTACCGAGCAGAAAATATTTTGTTGGCAAATCAAAGTGTCATTTGATCTGAGTCAGCAAGCACGCGCTAAGCGACGATCATATTAAAAAATATAAATAAATTACTTTGTTTACAGTTTAACATTCGTTTCGTACACTGTCCTATGTAGAATTTAACAAGGAATCTAATGCCGTTTACAGAATCTCCGTCCAACGAGCAGAAAATATTTTGTTGGCAAGTCAAAGTGTCATTTGATCTGAGTCAGCAAGCGCACGCTAAGCGACGATCATATTAAAAAATATAAATAAATTACTTTGTTTACAGTTTAACATTCGTTTCGTACATTGTCCTATGTAGAATTTAACAAGGAATCTAATGCCGTTTACAGAATCTCCGTCTACCGAGCAGAAAATATTTTGTTGGAAAGTCAAAGTGTCATTTGATCTGAGTCAGCAAGCACGCGCTAAGCAATGATTATATTAAAAAAATATAAATAAATTGCTTTGTTTACAGTTTAACATTCGTTTCGTAGACTGTCCTATGCAGAATTTAAAAATAAACCTAATGCCGTTTACAGAATATCCGTCTACCGAGCAGAAAATATTTTGTTGGCAAATCAATGTGTCATTTGATCTGAGTCAGCAAGCGCGCGCTAACTGACGATCATATTAAAAAATATAAATAAATTACTTTGTTTACAGTTTAACATTCGTTTCGTACACTGTCCTATGTAGAATTTAACAAGGAATCTAATGCCGTTTACAGAATCTCCGTCTACCGAGCAGAAAATATTTTGTTGGCAAATCAAAGTGTCATTTGATCTGAGTCAGCAAGCACGCGCTAAGCGACGATCATATTAAAAATATATAAATAAATTACTTTGTTTACAGTTTAACATTCGTTTCGTACACTGTCCTATGTAGAATTTAACAAGGAATCTAATGCCGTTTACAGAATCTCCGTCTACCGAGCAGAAAATATTTTGTTGGCAAATCAAAGTGTCATTTGATCTGAGTCAGCAAGCGCACCCTAAGCGACGATCATATTAAAAAATATAAATAAATTACTTTGTTTACAGTTTAACATTCGTTTCGTACACTGTCCTATGCAGAATTTAAAAATTAACCTAATGCCGTTTACAGAATATCCGTCTACCGAGCAGAAAATATTTTGTTGGCAAATCAATGTGTCATTTGATCTGAGTCAGCAAGCAAGCGCTAACTGACGCTCATATTAAAAAATATAAATAAATTACTTTGTTTACAGTTTAACATTCGTTTCGTACACTGTCCTATGTAGAATTTAACAAGGAATCTAATGCCGTTTACAGAATCTCCGTCTACCGAGCAGAAAATATTTTGTTGGCAAATCAAAGTGTCATTTGATCTGAGTCAGCAAGCGCACGCTAAGCGACGATCATATTAAAAAATATAAATAAATTACTTTGTTTACAGTTTAACATTCGTTTCGTACACTATCCTATGTAGAATTTAACAAGGAATCTAATGCCGTTTACAGAATCTCCGTCTACCGAGCAGAAAATATTTTGTTGGCAAATCAAAGTGTCATTTGATCTGAGTCAGCAAGCGCACGCTAAGCGACGATCATATTAAAAAATATAAATAAATTACTTTGTTTACAGTTTAACATTCGTTTCGTACACTGTCCGATGTAGAATTTAACAAGGAATCTAATGCCGTTTACAGAATCTCCGTCTACCGAGCAGAAAATATTTTGTTGGCAAATCAAAGTGTCATTTGATCTGAGTCAGCAAGCGCACGCTAAGCGACGATCATATTAAAAAATATAAATAAATTACTTTGTTTACAGTTTAACATTCGTTTCGTACACTGTCCTATGTAGAATTTAACAAGGAATCTAATGCCGTTTACAGAATCTCCGTCTACCGAGCAGAAAATATTTTGTTGGAAAATCAAAGTGTCATTTGATCTGAGTCAACAAGCACGCGCTAAGCAATGATTATATTAAAAAAATATAAATAAATTGCTTTGTTTACAGTTTAACATTCGTTTCATAGACTGTCCTATGCATAATTTAAAAATAAACCTAATGCCGTTTACAGAATATCCGTCTACCGAGCAGAAAATGTTTTGTTGGCAAATCAATGTGTCATGTGATCTGAGTCAGCAAGCGCGCGCTAACTGACGATCATATTAAAAAATATAAATAAATTACTTTGTTTATAGTTCAACATTCGTTTCGTACACTGTCCTATGTAGAATTTAACAAGGAATCTAATGCCGTTTACAGAATCTCCGTCTACCGAGCAGAAAATATTTTGTTGGCAAATCAAAGTGTCATTTGATCTGAGTCAGCAAGCGCACGCTAAGCGACGATCATATTAAAAAATATAAATAAATTACTTTGTTTACAGTTTAACATTCGTTTCGTACATTGTCCTATGTAGAATTTAACAAGGAATCTAATGCCCTTTACAGAATCTCCGTCCAGCGAGCAGAAAATATTTTGTTGGAAAGTCAAACTGTCATTTGATCTGAGTCAGCAAGCAAGCGCTAAGCGATGATCATATTAAAAAATATAAATAAATTACTTTGTTTACAGTTTAACATTCGTTTCGTACACTGTCCTATGTAGAATTTAACAAGGAATCTAATGCCGTTTACAGAATCTCCGTCTACCGAGCAGAAAATATTTTGTTGGCAAATCAAAGTGTCATTTGATCTGAGTCAGCAAGCGCGCGCTAAGCGACGATCATATTAAAAATATATAAATAAATTACTTTGTTTACAGTTTAACATTCGTTTCGTACACTGTCCTATGTAGAATTTAACAATTAATCTAATGCCGTTTACAGAATCTCCGTCTACCGAGCAGAAAATATTTTGTTGGCAAATCAAAGTGTCATTTGATCTGAGTCAGCAAGCGCACGCTAAGCGACGATCATATTAAAAAATATAAATAAATTACTTTGTTTACAGTTTAACATTCGTTTCGTACACTGTCCTATGTAGAATTTAACAAGGAATCTAATGCCGTTTACAGAATCTCCGTCCACCGAGCAGAAAATATTTTGTTGGAAAGTCAAAGTGTCATTTGATCTGAGTCAGCAAGCACGCGCTAAGCAAGACATATTAAAAATATATAAATAAATTGCTTTGTTTACAGTTTAACATTCGTTTCGTAGACTGTCCTATGCAGAATTTAAAAATTAACCTAATGCCGTTTACAGAATTTCCGTCTACCGAGCAGAAAATATTTTGTTGGCAAATCAAAGTGTCATTTGATCTGAGTCAGCAAGCGCACCCTAAGCGACGATCATATTAAAAAATATAAATAAATTACTTTGTTTACAGTTTAACATTCGTTTCGTACACTGTCCTATGCAGAATTTAAAAATTAACCTAATGCCGTTTACAGAATATCCGTCTACCGAGCAGAAAATATTTTGTTGGCAAATCAATGTGTCATTTGATCTGAGTCAGCAAGCAAGCGCTAACTGACGCTCATATTAAAAAATATAAATAAATTACTTTGTTTACAGTTTAACATTCGTTTCGTACACTGTCCTATGTAGAATTTAACAAGGAATCTAATGCCGTTTACAGAATCTCCGTCTACCGAGCAGAAAATATTTTGTTGGCAAATCAAAGTGTCATTTGATCTGAGTCAGCAAGCGCACGCTAAGCGACGATCATATTAAAAAATATAAATAAATTACTTTGTTTTACAGTTTAACATTCGTTTCGTACACTATCCTATGTAGAATTTAACAAGGAATCTAATGCCGTTTACAGAATCTCCGTCTACCGAGCAGAAAATATTTTGTTGGCAAATCAATGTGTCATTTGATCTGAGTCAGCAAGCGCACGCTAAGCGACGATCATATTAAAAAATATAAATAAATTACTTTGTTTACAGTTTAACATTCGTTTCGTACACTGTCCGATGTAGAATTTAACAAGGAATCTAATGCCGTTTACAGAATCTCCGTCTACCGAGCAGAAAATATTTTGTTGGCAAATCAAAGTGTCATTTGATCTGAGTCAGCAAGCGCACGCTAAGCGACGATCATATTAAAAAATATAAATAAATTACTTTGTTTACAGTTTAACATTCGTTTCGTACACTGTCCTATGTAGAATTTAACAAGGAATCTAATGCCGTTTACAGAATCTCCGTCTACCGAGCAGAAAATATTTTGTTGGAAAGTCAAAGTGTCATTTGATCTGAGTCAACAAGCACGCGCTAAGCAATGATTATATTAAAAAAATATAAATAAATTGCTTTGTTTACAGTTTAACATTCGTTTCATAGACTGTCCTATGCATAATTTAAAAATAAACCTAATGCCGTTTACAGAATATCCGTCTACCGAGCAGAAAATGTTTTGTTGGCAAATCAATGTGTCATGTGATCTGAGTCAGCAAGCGCGCGCTAACTGACGATCATATTAAAAAATATAAATAAATTACTTTGTTTATAGTTCAACATTCGTTTCGTACACTGTCCTATGTAGAATTTAACAAGGAATCTAATGCCGTTTACAGAATCTCCGTCTACCGAGCAGAAAATATTTTGTTGGCAAATCAAAGTGTCATTTGATCTGAGTCAGCAAGCGCACGCTAAGCGACGATCATATTAAAAAATATAAATAAATTACTTTGTTTACAGTTTAACATTCGTTTCGTACACTGTCCTATGTAGAATTTAACAAGGAATCTAATGCCGTTTACAGAATCTCCGTCTACCGAGCAGAAAATATTTTGTTGGCAAATCAAAGTGTCATTTGATCTGAGTCAGCAAGCGCACGCTAAGCGACGATCATATTAAAAAATATAAATAAATTACTTTGTTTACAGTTTAACATTCGTTTCGTACACTGTCCTATGTAGAATTTAACAAGGAATCTAATGCCGTTTACAGAATCTCCGTCTACCGAGCAGAAAATATTTTGTTGGCAAATCAAAGTGTCATTTGATCTGAGTCAGCAAGCGCACGCTAAGCGACGATCATATTAAAAAATATAAATAAATTACTTTGTTTACAGTTTAACATTCGTTTCGTACACTGTCCTATGTAGAATTTAACAAGGAATCTAATGCCGTTTACAGAATCTCCGTCTACCGAGCAGAAAATATTTTGTTGGCAAATCAAAGTGTCATTTGATCTGAGTCAGCAAGCGCACGCTAAGCGACGATCATATTAAAAAATATAAATAAATTACTTTGTTTACAGTTTAACATTCGTTTCGTACAGTGTCCTATGTAGAATTTAACAAGGAATCTAATGCCGTTTACAGAATCTCCGTCTACCGAGCAGAAAATATTTTGTTGGAAAAGTCAAAGTGTCATTTGATCTGAGTCAACAAGCACGCGCTAAGCAATGATTATATTAAAAAAATATAAATAAATTGCTTTGTTTACAGTTTAACATTCGTTTCATAGACTGTCCTATGCATAATTTAAAAATAAACCTAATGCCGTTTACAGAATATCCGTCTACCGAGCAGAAAATGTTTTGTTGGCAAATCAATGTGTCATGTGATCTGAGTCAGCAAGCGCGCGCTAACTGACGATCATATTAAAAAATATAAATAAATTACTTTGTTTATAGTTCAACATTCGTTTCGTACACTGTCCTATGTAGAATTTAACAAGGAATCTAATGCCGTTTACAGAATCTCCGTCTACCGAGCAGAAAATATTTTGTTGGCAAATCAAAGTGTCATTTGATCTGAGTCAGCAAGCGCACGCTAAGCGACGATCATATTAAAAAATATAAATAAATTACTTTGTTTACAGTTTAACATTCGTTTCGTACACTGTCCTATGTAGAATTTAACAAGGAATCTAATGCCGTTTACAGAATCTCCGTCTACCGAGCAGAAAATATTTTGTTGGCAAATCAAAGTGTCATTTGATCTGAGTCAGCAAGCGCACGCTAAGCGACGATCATATTAAAAAATATAAATAAATTACTTTGTTTACAGTTTAACATTCGTTTCGTACACTGTCCGATGTAGAATTTAACAAGGAATCTAATGCCGTTTACAGAATCTCCGTCTACCGAGCAGAAAATATTTTGTTGGCAAATCAAAGTGTCATTTGATCTGAGTCAGCAAGCGCACGCTAAGCGACGATCATATTAAAAAATATAAATAAATTACTTTGTTTACAGTTTAACATTCGTTTCGTACACTGTCCTATGTAGAATTTAACAAGGAATCTAATGCCGTTTACAGAATCTCCGTGTACCGAGCAGAAAATATTTTGTTGGAAAGTCAAAGTGTCATTTGATCTGAGTCAGCAAGCACGCGCTAAGCAATGATCATATTAAAAATATATAAATAAATTGCTTTGTTTACAGTTTAACATTCGTTTCGTAGACTGTCCTATGCAGAATTTAAAAATTAACCTAATGCCGTTTACAGAATATCCGTCTACCGAGCAGCAAATATTTTGTTGGCAAATCAATGTGTCATTTGATCTGAGTCAGCAAGCAAGCGCTAACTGACGCTCATATTAAAAAATATTAATAAATTACTTTGTTTACAGTTTAACATTCGTTTCGTACACTGTCCTATGTAGAATTTAACAAGGAATCTAATGCCGTTTACAGAATCTCCGTCTACCGAGCAGAAAATATTTTGTTGGCAAATCAAAGTGTCATTTGATCTGAGTCAGCAAGCGCACGCTAAGCGACGATCATATTAAAAAATATAAATAAATTACTTTGTTTACAGTTTAACATTCGTTTCGTACACTGTCCGATGTAGAATTTAACAAGGAATCTAATGCCGTTTACAGAATCTCCGTCTACCGAGCAGAAAATATTTTGTTGGCAAATCAAAGTGTCATTTGATCTGAGTCAGCAAGCGCACGCTAAGCGACGATCATATTAAAAAATATAAATAAATTACTTTGTTTACAGTTTTAACATTCGTTTCGTACACTGTCCGATGTAGAATTTAACAAGGAATCTAATGCCGTTTACAGAATCTCCGTCTACCGAGCAGAAAATATTTTGTTGGCAAATCAAAGTGTCATTTGATCTGAGTCAGCAAGCGCACGCTAAGCGACGATCATATTAAAAAATATAAATAAATTACTTTGTTTACAGTTTAACATTCGTTTCGTACACTATCCGATGTAGAATTTAACAAGGAATCTAATGCCGTTTACAGAATCTCCGTCTACCGAGCAGAAAATATTTTGTTGGCAAATCAAAGTGTCATTTGATCTGAGTCAACAAGCACGCGATAAGCAATGATTATATTAAAAAAATATAAATAAATTGCTTTGTTTACAGTTTAACATTCGTTTCATAGACTGTCCTATGCATAATTTAAAAAATCTAATGCCGTTTACAGAATATCCGTCTACCGAGCAGAAAATGTTTTGTTGGCAAATCAATGTGTCATGTGATCTGAGTCAGCAAGCGCGCGCTAACTGACGATCATATTAAAAAATATAAATAAATTACTTTGTTTATAGTTCAACATTCGTTTCGTACACTGTCCTATGTAGAATTTAACAAGGAATCTAATGCCGTTTACAGAATCTCCGTCTACCGAGCAGAAAATATTTTGTTGGCAAATCAATGTGTCATTTGATCTGAGTCAGCAAGCGCACGCTAAGCGACGATCATATTAAAAAATATAAATAAATTACTTTGTTTACAGTTTAACATTCGTTTCGTACACTGTCCTATGTAGAATTTAACAAGGAATCTAATGCCGTTTACAGAATCTCCGTCTACCGAGCAGAAAATATTTTGTTGGCAAATCAAAGTGTCATTTGATCTGAGTCAGCAAGCGCACGCTAAGCGACGATCATATTAAAAAATATAAATAAATTACTTTGTTTACAGTTTAACATTCGTTTCGTACAGTGTCCTATGTAGAATTTAACAAGGAATCTAATGCCGTT
The DNA here is from genome assembly GCA_035771165.1 of Paragorgia papillata. Classification (NCBI taxonomy): domain Eukaryota; kingdom Metazoa; phylum Cnidaria; class Anthozoa; order Scleralcyonacea; family Coralliidae; genus Paragorgia; species Paragorgia papillata. The sequence continues at coordinate 27,744 of JAWNZC010000284.1, forward strand.
TACAGAATCTCCGTCTACCGAGCAGAAAATATTTTGTTGGAAAATCAAAGTGTCATTTGATCTGAGTCAACAAGCACGCGCTAAGCAATGATTATATTAAAAAAATATAAATAAATTGCTTTGTTTACAGTTTAACATTCGTTTCATAGACTGTCCTATGCATAATTTAAAAATAAACCTAATGCCGTTTACAGAATATCCGTCTACCGAGCAGAAAATGTTTTGTTGGCAAATCAATGTGTCATGTGATCTGAGTCAGCAAGCGCGCGCTAACTGACGATCATATTAAAAAATATAAATAAATTACTTTGTTTATAGTTCAACATTCGTTTCGTACACTGTCCTATGTAGAATTTAACAAGGAATCTAATGCCGTTTACAGAATCTCCGTCTACCGAGCAGAAAATATTTTGTTGGCAAATCAAAGTGTCATTTGATCTGAGTCAGCAAGCGCACGCTAAGCGACGATCATATTAAAAAATATAAATAAATTACTTTGTTTACAGTTTAACATTCGTTTCGTACACTGTCCTATGTAGAATTTAACAAGGAATCTAATGCCGTTTACAGAATCTCCGTCTACCGAGCAGAAAATATTTTGTTGGCAAATCAAAGTGTCATTTGATCTGAGTCAGCAAGCGCACGCTAAGCGACGATCATATTAAAAAATATAAATAAATTACTTTGTTTACAGTTTAACATTCGTTTCGTACACTGTCCGATGTAGAATTTAACAAGGAATCTAATGCCGTTTACAGAATCTCCGTCTACCGAGCAGAAAATATTTTGTTGGCAAATCAAAGTGTCATTTGATCTGAGTCAGCAAGCGCACGCGCTAAGCGACGATCATATTAAAAATATATAAATAAATTACTTTGTTTACAGTTTAACATTCGTTTCGTACACTGTCCTATGTAGAATTTAAAAATTAATCTAATGCCGTTTACAGAATCTCCGTCTACCGAGCAGAAAATATTTTGTTGGCAAATCAAAGTGTCATTTGATCTGAGTCAGCAAGCAAGCGCTAACTGACGATCATATTAAAAAATATAAATAAATTACTTTGTTTACAGTTTAACATTCGTTTCGTACACTGTCCTATGTAGAATTTAACAAGGAATCTAATGCCGTTTACAGAATCTCCGTCTACCGAGCAGAAAATATTTTGTTGGCAAATCAAAGTGTCATTTGATCTGAGTCAGCAAGCGCACGCTAAGCGACGATCATATTAAAAAATATAAATAAATTACTTTGTTTACAGTTTAACATTCGTTTCGTACACTGTCCTATGTAGAATTTAACAAGGAATCTAATGCCGTTTACAGAATCTCCGTCTACCGAGCAGAAAATATTTTGTTGGCAAATCAAAGTGTCATTTGATCTGAGTCAGCAAGCGCACGCTAAGCGACGATCATATTAAAAAATATAAATAAATTACTTTGTTTACAGTTTAACATTCGTTTCGTACACTGTCCTATGTAGAATTTAACAAGGAATCTAATGCCGTTTACAGAATCTCCGTCTACCGAGCAGAAAATATTTTGTTGGAAAGTCAAAGTGTCATTTGATCTGAGTCAACAAGCACGCGCTAAGCAATGATTATATTAAAAAAATATAAATAAATTGCTTTGTTTACAGTTTAACATTCGTTTCATAGACTGTCCTATGCATAATTTAAAAATAAACCTAATGCCGTTTACAGAATATCCGTCTACCGAGCAGAAAATGTTTTGTTGGCAAATCAATGTGTCATGTGATCTGAGTCAGCAAGCGCGCGCTAACTGACGATCATATTAAAAAATATAAATAAATTACTTTGTTTATAGTTCAACATTCGTTTCGTACACTGTCCTATGTAGAATTTAACAAGGAATCTAATGCCGTTTACAGAATCTCCGTCTACCGAGCAGAAAATATTTTGTTGGCAAATCAAAGTGTCATTTGATCTGAGTCAGCAAGCGCACGCTAAGCGACGATCATATTAAAAAATATAAATAAATTACTTTGTTTACAGTTTAACATTCGTTTCGTACACTGTCCTATGTAGAATTTAACAAGGAATCTAATGCCGTTTACAGAATCTCCGTCTACCGAGCAGAAAATATTTTGTTGGAAAGTCAAAGTGTCATTTGATCTGAGTCAACAAGCACGCGCTAAGCAATGATTATATTAAAAAAATATAAATAAATTGCTTTGTTTACAGTTTAACATTCGTTTCATAGACTGTCCTATGCATAATTTAAAAATAAACCTAATGCCGTTTACAGAATATCCGTCTACCGAGCAGAAAATGTTTTGTTGGCAAATCAATGTGTCATGTGATCTGAGTCAGCAAGCGCGCGCTAACTGACGATCATATTAAAAAATATAAATAAATTACTTTGTTTATAGTTCAACATTCGTTTCGTACACTGTCCTATGTAGAATTTAACAAGGAATCTAATGCCGTTTACAGAATCTCCGTCTACCGAGCAGAAAATATTTTGTTGGCAAATCAAAGTGTCATTTGATCTGAGTCAGCAAGCGCACGCTAAGCGACGATCATATTAAAAAATATAAATAAATTACTTTGTTTACAGTTTAACATTCGTTTCGTACACTGTCCTATGTAAAATTTAACAAGGAATCTAGTGCCGTTTACAGAATCTCCGTCTACCGAGCAGAAAATATTTTGTTGGAAAGTCAAAGTGTCATTTGATCTGAGTCAACAAGCACGCGCTAAGCAATGATTATATTAAAAAAATATAAATAAATTGCTTTGTTTACAGTTTAACATTCGTTTCATAGACTGTCCTATGCATAATTTAAAAATAAACCTAATGCCGTTTACAGAATATCCGTCTACCGAGCAGAAAATGTTTTGTTGGCAAATCAATGTGTCATGTGATCTGAGTCAGCAAGCGCACGCTAAGCGACGATCATATTAAAAAATATAAATAAATTACTTTGTTTACAGTTTAACATTCGTTTCGTACACTGTCCTATGTAGAATTTAACAAGGAATCTAGTGCCGTTTACAGAATCTCCGTCTACCGAGCAGAAAATATTTTGTTGGCAAATCAAAGTGTCATTTGATCTGAGTCAGCAAGCGCACGCTAAGCGACGATCATATTAAAAAATATAAATAAATTACTTTGTTTACAGTTTAACATTCGTTTCGTACAGTGTCCTATGTAGAATTTAACAAGGAATCTAATGCCGTTTACAGAATCTCCGTCTACCGAGCAGAAAATATTTTGTTGGAAAGTCAAAGTGTCATTTGATCTGAGTCAACAAGCACGCGCTAAGCAATGATTATATTAAAAAAATATAAATAAATTGCTTTGTTTACAGTTTAACATTCGTTTCATAGACTGTCCTATGCATAATTTAAAAATAAACCTAATGCCGTTTACAGAATATCCGTCTACCGAGCAGAAAATGTTTTGTTGGCAAATCAATGTGTCATGTGATCTGAGTCAGCAAGCGCGCGCTAACTGACGATCATATTAAAAAATATAAATAAATTACTTTGTTTATAGTTCAACATTCGTTTCGTACACTGTCCTATGTAGAATTTAACAAGGAATCTAATGCCGTTTACAGAATCTCCGTCTACCGAGCAGAAAATATTTTGTTGGCAAATCAAAGTGTCATTTGATCTGAGTCAGCAAGCGCACGCTAAGCGACGATCATATTAAAAAATATAAATAAATTACTTTGTTTACAGTTTAACATTCGTTTCGTACACTGTCCTATGTAGAATTTAACAAGGAATCTAGTGCCGTTTACAGAATCTCCGTCTACCGAGCAGAAAATATTTTGTTGGCAAATCAAAGTGTCATTTGATCTGAGTCAGCAAGCAAGCGCTAGGCGACGATCATATTAAAAAATATAAATAAATTACTTTGTTTACAGTTTAACATTCGTTTCGTACACTGTCCTATGTAGAATTTAACAAGGAATCTAGTGCCGTTTACAGAATCTCCGTCTACCGAGCAGAAAATATTTTGTTGGCAAATCAAAGTGTCATTTGATCTGAGTCAGCAAGCGCACGCTAAGCGACGATCATATTAAAAAATATAAATAAATTACTTTGTTTACAGTTTAACATTCGTTTCGTACACTGTCCTATGTAGAATTTAACAAGGAATCTAATGCCGTTTACAGAATCTCCGTCTACCGAGCAGAAAATATTTTGTTGGCAAATCAAAGTGTCATTTGATCTGAGTCAGCAAGCGCACGCTAAGCAACGATCATATTAAAAAATATAAATAAATTACTTTGTTTACAGTTTAACATTCGTTTCGTACAGTGTCCGATGTAGAATTTAACAAGGAATCTAATGCCGTTTACAGAATCTCCGTCTACCGAGCAGAAAATATTTTGTTGGAAAGTCAAAGTGTCATTTGATCTGAGTCAACAAGCACGCGCTAAGCAATGATTATATTAAAAAAATATAAATAAATTGCTTTGTTTACAGTTTAACATTCGTTTCATAGACTGTCCTATGCATAATTTAACAATAAATCTAATGCCGTTTACAGAATCTCCGTCTACCGAGCAGAAAATGTTTTGTTGGCAAATCAATGTGTCATGTGATCTGAGTCAGCAAGCGCGCGCTAACTGACGATCATATTAAAAAATATAAATAAATTACTTTGTTTATAGTTTAACATTCGTTTCGTACACTGTCCTATGTAGAATTTAACAAGGAATCTAATGCCGTTTACAGAATCTCCGTCTACCGAGCAGAAAATATTTTGTTGGCAAATCAAAGTGTCATTTGATCTGAGTCAGCAAGCGCACGCTAAGCGACGATCATATTAAAAAATATAAATAAATTACTTTGTTTACAGTTTAACATTCGTTTCGTACACTGTCCTATGTAGAATTTAACAAGGAATCTAATGCCGTTTACAGAATCTCCGTCTACCGAGCAGAAAATATTTTGTTGGCAAATCAAAGTGTCATTTGATCTGAGTCAGCAAGCGCACGCTAAGCGACGATCATATTAAAAAATATAAATAAATTACTTTGTTTACAGTTTAACATTCGTTTCGTACACTGTCCTATGTAGAATTTAACAAGGAATCTAATGCCGTTTACAGAATCTCCGTCTACCGAGCAGAAAATATTTTGTTGGCAAATCAAAGTGTCATTTGATCTGAGTCAGCAAGCGCACGCTAAGCGACGATCATATTAAAAAATATAAATAAATTACTTTGTTTACAGTTTAACATTCGTTTCGTACACTGTCCTATGTAGAATTTAACAAGGAATCTAATGCCGTTTACAGAATCTCCGTCTACCGAGCAGAAAATATTTTGTTGGCAAATCAAAGTGTCATTTGATCTGAGTCAGCAAGCGCACGCTAAGCGACGATCATATTAAAAAATATAAATAAATTACTTTGTTTACAGTTTAACATTCGTTTCGTACACTGTCCTATGTAGAATTTAACAAGGAATCTAATGCCGTTTACAGAATCTCCGTCTACCGAGCAGAAAATATTTTGTTGGCAAATCAAAGTGTCATTTGATCTGAGTCAGCAAGCGCACGCTAAGCGACGATCATATTAAAAAATATAAATAAATTACTTTGTTTACAGTTTAACATTCGTTTCGTACACTGTCCTATGTAGAATTTAACAAGGAATCTAATGCCGTTTACAGAATCTCCGTCTACCGAGCAGAAAATATTTTGTTGGCAAATCAAAGTGTCATTTGATCTGAGTCAGCAAGCGCACGCTAAGCGACGATCATATTAAAAAATATAAATAAATTACTTTGTTTACAGTTTAACATTCGTTTCGTACACTGTCCTATGTAGAATTTAACAAGGAATCTAATGCCGTTTACAGAATCTCCGTCTACCGAGCAGAAAATATTTTGTTGGCAAATCAAAGTGTCATTTGATCTGAGTCAGCAAGCGCACGCTAAGCGACGATCATATTAAAAAATATAAATAAATTACTTTGTTTACAGTTTAACATTCGTTTCGTACAGTGTCCTATGTAGAATTTAACAAGGAATCTAATGCCGTTTACAGAATCTCCGTCTACCGAGCAGAAAATATTTTGTTGGAAAGTCAAAGTGTCATTTGATCTGAGTCAACAAGCACGCGCTAAGCAATGATTATATTAAAAAAATATAAATAAATTGCTTTGTTTACAGTTTAACATTCGTTTCATAGACTGTCCTATGCATAATTTAAAAATAAACCTAATGCCGTTTACAGAATATCCGTCTACCGAGCAGAAAATGTTTTGTTGGCAAATCAATGTGTCATGTGATCTGAGTCAGCAAGCGCGCGCTAACTGACGATCATATTAAAAAATATAAATAAATTACTTTGTTTATAGTTCAACATTCGTTTCGTACACTGTCCTATGTAGAATTTAACAAGGAATCTAATGCCGTTTACAGAATCTCCGTCTACCGAGCAGAAAATATTTTGTTGGCAAATCAATCTGATTCAGCAAGCGCACGCTAAGTTATGATCATATTAAAAAAATATAAATAAATTACTTTGTTTACAGTTTAACATTCGTTTCGTACACTGTCCGATGTAGAATTTAACAAGGAATCTAATGCCGTTTACAGAATCTCCGTCTACCGAGCAGAAAATATTTTGTTGGCAAATCAAAGTGTCATTTGATCTGAGTCAGCAAGCGCACGCTAAGCGACGATCATATTAAAAAATATAAATAAATTACTTTGTTTACAGTTTAACATTCGTTTCGTACACTGTCCTATGTAGAATTTAACAAGGAATCTAATGCCGTTTACAGAATCTCCGTCTACCGAGCAGAAAATATTTTGTTGGAAAGTCAAAGTGTCATTTGATCTGAGTCAACAAGCACGCGCTAAGCAATGATTATATTAAAAAAATATAAATAAATTGCTTTGTTTACAGTTTAACATTCGTTTCATAGACTGTCCTATGCATAATTTAAAAATAAACCTAATGCCGTTTACAGAATATCCGTCTACCGAGCAGAAAATGTTTTGTTGGCAAATCAATGTGTCATGTGATCTGAGTCAGCAAGCACGCGCTAACTGACGATCATATTAAAAAATATAAATAAATTACTTTGTTTATAGTTCAACATTCGTTTCGTACACTGTCCTATGTAGAATTTAACAAGGAATCTAATGCCGTTTACAGAATCTCCGTCTACCGAGCAGAAAATATTTTGTTGGCAAATCAAAGTGTCATTTGATCTGAGTCAGCAAGCGCACGCTAAGCGACGATCATATTAAAAAAATATAAATAAATTACTTTGTTTACAGTTTAACATTCGTTTCGTACACTGTCCTATGTAGAATTTAACAAGGAATCTAGTGCCGTTTACAGAATCTCCGTCTACCGAGCAGAAAATATTTTGTTGGCAAATCAAAGTGTCATTTGATCTGAGTCAGCAAGCAAGCGCTAGGCGACGATCATATTAAAAAATATAAATAAATTACTTTGTTTACAGTTTAACATTCGTTTCGTACACTGTCCTATGTAGAATTTAACAAGGAATCTAATGCCGTTTACAGAATCTCCGTCTACCGAGCAGAAAATATTTTGTTGGCAAATCAAAGTGTCATTTGATCTGAGTCAGCAAGCGCACGCTAAGCGACGATCATATTAAAAAATATAAATAAATTACTTTGTTTACAGTTTAACATTCGTTTCGTACACTGTCCGATGTAGAATTTAACAAGGAATCTAATGCCGTTTACAGAATCTCCGTCTACCGAGCAGAAAATATTTTGTTGGCAAATCAAAGTGTCATTTGATCTGAGTCAGCAAGCGCACGCTAAGCGACGATCATATTAAAAAATATAAATAAATTACTTTGTTTACAGTTTAACATTCGTTTCGTACAGTGTCCTATGTAGAATTTAACAAGGAATCTAATGCCGTTTACAGAATCTCCGTCTACCGAGCAGAAAATATTTTGTTGGAAAGTCAAAGTGTCATTTGATCTGAGTCAACAAGCACGCGATAAGCAATGATTATATTAAAAAAATATAAATAAATTGCTTTGTTTACAGATTAACATTCGTTTCATAGACTGTCCTATGCCTAATTTAAAAATAAACCTAATGCCGTTTACAGAATATCCGTCTACCGAGCAGAAAATGTTTTGTTGGCAAATCAATGTGTCATGTGATCTGAGTCAGCAAGCGCGCGCTAACTGACGATCATATTAAAAAATATAAATAAATTACTTTGTTTACAGTTTAACATTCGTTTCGTACAGTGTCCTATGTAGAATTTAACAAGGAATCTAATGCCGTTTACAGAATCTCCGTCTACCGAGCAGAAAATATTTTGTTGGAAAGTCAAAGTGTCATTTGATCTGAGTCAACAAGCACGCGCTAAGCAATGATTACATTAAAAAAATATAAATAAATTGCTTTGTTTACAGTTTAACATTCGTTTCATAGACTGTCCTATGCATAATTTAAAAATAAACCTAATGCCGTTTACAGAATATCCGTCTACCGAGCAGAAAATGTTTTGTTGGCAAATCAATGTGTCATTTGATCTGAGTCAGCAAGCGCGCGCTAACAGACGATCATATTAAAAAATATAAATAAATTACTTTGTTTATAGTTTAACATTCGTTTCGTACACTGTCCTATGTAGAATTTAACAAGGAATCTAATGCCGTTTACAGAATCTCCGTCTACCGAGCAGAAAATATTTTGTTGGCAAATCAAAGTGTCATTTGATCTGAGTCAGCAAGCGCACGCTAAGCGACGATCATATTAAAAAATATAAATAAATTACTTTGTTTACAGTTTAACATTCGTTTCGTACACTGTCCTATGTAGAATTTAACAAGGAATCTAATGCCGTTTACAGAATCTCCGTCTACCGAGCAGAAAATATTTTGTTGGCAAATCAAAGTGTCATTTGATCTGAGTCAGCAAGCAAGCGCTAAGCGACGATCATATTAAAAAATATAAATAAATTACTTTGTTTACAGTTTAACATTCGTTTCGTACACTGTCCTATGTAGAATTTAACAAGGAATCTAATGCCGTTTACAGAATCTCCGTCTACCGAGCAGAAAATATTTTGTTGGCAAATCAAAGTGTCATTTGATCTGAGTCAGCAAGCGCACGCTAAGCGACGATCATATTAAAAAATATAAATAAATTACTTTGTTTACAGTTTAACATTCGTTTCGTACACTGTCCTATGTAGAATTTAACAAGGAATCTAATGCCGTTTACAGAATCTCCGTCTACCGAGCAGAAAATATTTTGTTGGCAAATCAAAGTGTCATTTGATCTGAGTCAGCAAGCGCACGCTAAGCGACGATCATATTAAAAAATATAAATAAATTACTTTGTTTACAGTTTAACATTCGTTTCGTACACTGTCCTATGTAGAATTTAACAAGGAATCTAATGCCGTTTACAGAATCTCCGTCTACCGAGCAGAAAATATTTTGTTGGCAAATCAAAGTGTCATTTGATCTGAGTCAGCAAGCGCGCGCTAAGCAATGATTATATTAAAAAAATATAAATAAATTGCTTTGTTTACAGTTTAACATTCGTTTCATAGACTGTCCTATGCATAATTTAAAAATAAACCTAATGCCGTTTACAGAATATCCGTCTACCGAGCAGAAAATGTTTTGTTGGCAAATCAATGTGTCATGTGATCTGAGTCAGCAAGCGCGCGCTAACTGACGATCATATTAAAAAATATAAATAAATTACTTTGTTTATAGTTCAACATTCGTTTCGTACACTGTCCTATGTAGAATTTAACAAGGAATCTAATGCCGTTTACAGAATCTCCGTCTACCGAGCAGAAAATATTTTGTTGGCAAATCAAAGTGTCATTTGATCTGAGTCAGCAAGCGCACGCTAAGCGACGATCATATTAAAAAATATAAATAAATTACTTTGTTTACAGTTTAACATTCGTTTCGTACACTGTCCTATGTAGAATTTAACAAGGAATCTAATGCCGTTTACAGAATCTCCGTCTACCGAGCAGAAAATATTTTGTTGGCAAATCAAAGTGTCATTTGATCTGAGTCAGCAAGCGCACGCTAAGCGACGATCATATTAAAAAATATAAATAAATTACTTTGTTTACAGTTTAACATTCGTTTCGTACACTGTCCTATGTAGAATTTAACAAGGAATCTAATGCCGTTTACAGAATCTCCGTCTACCGAGCAGAAAATATTTTGTTGGCAAATCAAAGTGTCATTTGATCTGAGTCAGCAAGCACGCGATAAGCAAAAAATATAAATAAATTACTTTGTTTACAGTTTAACATTCGTTTCGTACACTGTCCTATGAACAAGGAATCTAATGCCGTTTACAGAATCTCCGTCTACCGAGCAGAAAATATTTTGTTGGCAAATCAAAGTGTCATTTGATCTGAGTCAGCAAGCGCACGCTAAGCGACGATCATATTAAAAAATATAAATAAATTACTTTGTTTACAGTTTAACATTCGTTTCGTACACTGTCCTATGTAGAATTTAACAAGGAATCTAATGCCGTTTACAGAATCTCCGTCTACCGAGCAGAAAATATTTTGTTGGAAAGTCAAAGTGTCATTTGATCTGAGTCAACAAGCACGCGCTAAGCAATGATTATATTAAAAAAATATAAATAAATTGCTTTGTTTACAGTTTAACATTCGTTTCATAGACTGTCCTATGCATAATTTAAAAATAAACCTAATGCCGTTTACAGAATATCCGTCTACCGAGCAGAAAATGTTTTGTTGGCAAATCAATGTGTCATGTGATCTGAGTCAGCAAGCGCGCGCTAACTGACGATCATATTAAAAAATATAAATAAATTACTTTGTTTATAGTTCAACATTCGTTTCGTACACTGTCCTATGTAGAATTTAACAAGGAATCTAATGCCGTTTACAGAATCTCCGTCTACCGAGCAGAAAATATTTTGTTGGCAAATCAAAGTGTCATTTGATCTGAGTCAGCAAGCGCACGCTAAGCGACGATCATATTAAAAAATATAAATAAATTACTTTGTTTACAGTTTAACATTCGTTTCGTACACTGTCCTATGTAGAATTTAACAAGGAATCTAGTGCCGTTTACAGAATCTCCGTCTACCGAGCAGAAAATATTTTGTTGGCAAATCAAAGTGTCATTTGATCTGAGTCAGCAAGCAAGCGCTAGGCGACGATCATATTAAAAAATATAAATAAATTACTTTGTTTACAGTTTAACATTCGTTTCGTACACTGTCCTATGTAGAATTTAACAAGGAATCTAGTGCCGTTTACAGAATCTCCGTCTACCGAGTAGAAAATATTTTGTTGGCAAATCAAAGTGTCATTTGATCTGAGTCAGCAAGCGCACGCTAAGCGACGATCATATTAAAAAATATAAATAAATTACTTTGTTTACAGTTTAACATTCGTTTCGTACACTGTCCTATGTAGAATTTAACAAGGAATCTAATGCCGTTTACAGAATCTCCGTCTACCGAGCAGAAAATATTTTGTTGGCAAATCAAAGTGTCATTTGATATGAGTCAGCAAGCGCACGCTAAGCAATGATCATATTAAAAAAATATAAATAAATTGCTTTGTTTACAGTTTAACATTCGTTTCGTACAGTGTCCTATGTATAATTTAAAAAGGAACCTAATGCCGTTTACAGAATCTCCGTCTACCGAGCAGAAAATGTTTTGTTGGCAAGTCAATGTGTCATGTGATCTGAGTCAGCAAGCGCGCGCTAAGCGACGATCATATTAAAAAAATATAAATAAATTACTTTGTTTATAGTTCAACATTCGTTTCGTACACTGTCCTATGTAGAATTTAAAAAGGAATCTAATGCCGTTTACAGAATCTCCGTCTACCGAGCAGAAAATATTTTGTTGGCAAATCAAAGTGTCATTTGATCTGAGTCAGCAAGCGCACGCTAAGCGACGATCATATTAAAAAATATAAATAAATTACTTTGTTTACAGTTTAACATTCGTTTCGTACACTGTCCTATGTAGAATTTAACAAGGAATCTAGTGCCGTTTACAGAATCTCCGTCTACCGAGCAGAAAATATTTTGTTGGCAAATCAAAGTGTCATTTGATCTGAGTCAGCAAGCGCACGCTAAGCGACGATCATATTAAAAAATATAAATAAATTACTTTGTTTACAGTTTAACATTCGTTTCGTACACTGTCCGATGTAGAATTTAACAAGGAATCTAATGCCGTTTACAGAATCTCCGTCTACCGAGCAGAAAATATTTTGTTGGCAAATCAAAGTGTCATTTGATCTGAGTCAGCAAGCGCACGCTAAGCGACGATCATATTAAAAAATATAAATAAATTACTTTGTTTACAGTTTAACATTCGTTTCGTACAGTGTCCTATGTAGAATTTAACAAGGAATCTAATGCCGTTTACAGAATCTCCGTCTACCGAGCAGAAAATATTTTGTTGGAAAGTCAAAGTGTCATTTGATCTGAGTCAACAAGCACGCGCTAAGCAATGATTATATTAAAAAAATATAAATAAATTGCTTTGTTTACAGTTTAACATTCGTTTCATAGACTGTCCTATGCATAATTTAAAAATAAACCTAATGCCGTTTACAGAATATCCGTCTACCGAGCAGAAAATGTTTTGTTGGCAAATCAATGTGTCATGTTATCTGAGTCAGCAAGCGCGCGCTAACTGACGATCATATTAAAAAATATAAATAAATTACTTTGTTTATAGTTCAACATTCGTTTCGTACACTGTCCTATGTAGAATTTAACAAGGAATCTAATGCCGTTTACAGAATCTCCGTCTACCGAGCAGAAAATATTTTGTTGGCAAATCAAAGTGTCATTTGATCTGAGTCAGCAAGCGCACGCTAAGCGACGATCATATTAAAAAATATAAATAAATTACTTTGTTTACAGTTTAACATTCGTTTCGTACACTGTCCTATGTAGAATTTAATAAGGAATCTAGTGCCGTTTACAGAATCTCCGTCTACCGAGCAGAAAATATTTTGTTGGCAAATCAAAGTGTCATTTGATCTGAGTCAGCAAGCACACGCTAGGCGACGATCATATTAAAAAATATAAATAAATTACTTTGTTTACAGTTTAACATTCGTTTCGTACACTGTCCTATGTAGAATTTAACAAGGAATCTAATGCCGTTTACAGAATCTCCGTCTACCGAGCAGAAAATATTTTGTTGGCAAATCAAAGTGTCATTTGATCTGAGTCAGCAAGCGCACGCTAAGCGACGATCATATTAAAAAATATAAATAAATTACTTTGTTTACAGTTTAACATTCGTTTCGTACACTATCCTATGCAGACTTTAACAAGGAATCTAATGCCGTTTACAGAATCTCCGTCTACCGAGCAGAAAATATTTTGTTGGCAAATCAAAGCGTCATTTGATCTGAGTCAGCAAGCGCACGCTAAGCAACGATCATATTAAAAAATATAAATAAATTACTTTGTTTACAGTTTAACATTCGTTTCGTACAGTGTCCGATGTAGAATTTAACAAGGAATCTAATGCCGTTTACAGAATCTCCGTCTACCGAGCAGAAAATATTTTGTTGGAAAGTCAAAGTGTCATTTGATCTGAGTCAACAAGCGCACGCTAAGCGACGATCATATTAAAAAATATAAATAAATTACTTTGTTTACAGTTTAACATTCGTTTCGTACACTATCCTATGCAGACTTTAACAAGGAATCTAATGCCGTTTACAGAATCTCCGTCTACCGAGCAGAAAATATTTTGTTGGCAAATCAAAGCGTCATTTGATCTGAGTCAGCAAGCGCACGCTAAGCAACGATCATATTAAAAAATATAAATAAATTACTTTGTTTACAGTTTAACATTCGTTTCGTACACTGTCCGATGCAGAATTTAACAAGGAATCTAATGCCGTTTACAGAATCTCCGTCTACCGAGCAGAAAATATTTTGTTGGCAAATCAAAGTGTCATTTGATCTGAGTCAGCAAGCGCACGCTAAGCGACGATCATATTAAAAAATATAAATAAATTACTTTGTTTACAGTTTAACATTCGTTTCGTACAGTGTCCTATGTAGAATTTAACAAGGAATCTAATGCCGTTTACAGAATCTCCGTCTACCGAGCAGAAAATATTTTGTTGGAAAGTCAAAGTGTCATTTGATCTGAGTCAACAAGCACGCGCTAAGCAATGATTATATTTAAAATATATAAATAAATTGCTTTGTTTACAGTTTAACATTCGTTTCATAGACTGTCCTATGCATAATTTAAAAATAAACCTAATGCCGTTTACAGAATATCCGTCTACCGAGCAGAAAATGTTTTGTTGGCAAATCAATGTGTCATGTGATCTGAGTCAGCAAGCGCGCGCTAACTGACGATCATATTAAAAAATATAAATAAATTACTTTGTTTATAGTTCAACATTCGTTTCGTACACTGTCCTATGTAGAATTTAACAAGGAATCTAATGCCGTTTACAGAATCTCCGTCTACCGAGCAGAAAATATTTTGTTGGCAAATCAAAGTGTCATTTGATCTGAGTCAGCAAGCGCACGCTAAGCGACGATCATATTAAAAAATATAAATAAATTACTTTGTTTACAGTTTAACATTCGTTTCGTACACTGTCCGATGTAGAATTTAACAAGGAATCGAATGCCGTTTACAGAATCTCCGTCTACCGAGCAGAAAATATTTTGTTGGCAAATCAATGTGTCATTTGATCTGAGTCAGCAAGCGCACGCTAAGCGACGATCATATTAAAAAATATAAATAAATTACTTTGTTTACAGTTTAACATTCGTTTCGTACAGTGTCCTATGTAGAATTTAACAAGGAATCTAATGCCGTTTACAGAATCTCCGTCTACCGAGCAGAAAATATTTTGTTGCAAAGTCAAAGTGTCATTTGATCTGAGTCAACAAGCACGCGCTAAGCAATGATTATATTAAAAAAATATAAATAAATTGCTTTGTTTACAGTTTAACATTCGTTTCATAGACTGTCCTATGCATAATTTAAAAATAAACCTAATGCCGTTTACAGAATATCCGTCTACCGAGCAGAAAATGTTTTGTTGGCAAATCAATGTGTCATGTGATCTGAGTCAGCAAGCACGCGCTAACTGACGATCATATTAAAAAATATAAATAAATTACTTTGTTTATAGTTCAACATTCGTTTCGTACACTGTCCTATGTAGAATTTAACAAGGAATCTAATGCCGTTTACAGAATCTCCGTCTACCGAGCAGAAAATATTTTGTTGGCAAATCAAAGTGTCATTTGATCTGAGTCAGCAAGCGCACGCTAAGCGACGATCATATTAAAAAATATAAATAAATTACTTTGTTTACAGTTTAACATTCGTTTCGTACACTGTCCGATGTAGAATTTAACAAGGAATCGAATGCCGTTTACAGAATCTCCGTCTACCGAGCAGAAAATATTTTGTTGGCAAATCAATGTGTCATTTGATCTGAGTCAGCAAGCGCACGCTAAGCGACGATCATATTAAAAAATATAAATAAATTACTTTGTTTACAGTTTAACATTCGTTTCGTACAGTGTCCTATGTAGAATTTAACAAGGAATCTAATGCCGTTTACAGAATCTCCGTCTACCGAGCAGAAAATATTTTGTTGCAAAGTCAAAGTGTCATTTGATCTGAGTCAACAAGCACGCGCTAAGCAATGATTATATTAAAAAAATATAAATAAATTGCTTTGTTTACAGTTTAACATTCGTTTCATAGACTGTCCTATGCATAATTTAAAAATAAACCTAATGCCGTTTACAGAATATCCGTCTACCGAGCAGAAAATGTTTTGTTGGCAAATCAATGTGTCATGTGATCTGAGTCAGCAAGCACGCGCTAACTGACGATCATATTAAAAAATATAAATAAATTACTTTGTTTATAGTTCAACATTCGTTTCGTACACTGTCCTATGTAGAATTTAACAAGGAATCTAATGCCGTTTACAGAATCTCCGTCTACCGAGCAGAAAATATTTTGTTGGCAAATCAAAGTGTCATTTGATCTGAGTCAGCAAGCGCACGCTAAGCGACGATCATATTAAAAAATATAAATAAATTACTTTGTTTACAGTTTAACATTCGTTTCGTACACTGTCCTATGTAGAATTTAACAAGGAATCTAGTGCCGTTTACAGAATCTCCGTCTACCGAGCAGAAAATATTTTGTTGGCAAATCAAAGTGTCATTTGATCTGAGTCAGCAAGCAAGCGCTAGGCGACGATCATATTAAAAAATATAAATAAATTACTTTGTTTACAGTTTAACATTCGTTTCGTACACTATCCGATGTAGAATTTAACAAGGAATCTAATGCCGTTTACAGAATCTCCGTCTACCGAGCAGAAAATATTTTGTTGGCAAATCAAAGTGTCATTTGATCTGAGTCAGCAAGCGCACGCTAAGCGACGATCATATTAAAAAATATAAATAAATTACTTTGTTTACAGTTTAACATTCGTTTCGTACAGTGTCCTATGTAGAATTTAACAAGGAATCTAATGCCGTTTACAGAATCTCCGTCTACCGAGCAGAAAATATTTTGTTGGAAAGTCAAAGTGTCATTTGATCTGAGTCAACAAGCACGCGATAAGCAATGATTATATTAAAAAAATATAAATAAATTGCTTTGTTTACAGTTTAACATTCGTTTCATAGACTGTCCTATGCATAATTTAAAAATAAACCTAATGCCGTTTACAGAATATCCGTCTACCGAGCAGAAAATGTTTTGTTGGCAAATCAATGTGTCATGTGATCTGAGTCAGCAAGCACGCGCTAACTGACGATCATATTAAAAAATATAAATAAATTACTTTGTTTATAGTTCAACATTCGTTTCGTACACTGTCCTATGTAGAATTTAACAAGGAATCTAATGCCGTTTACAGAATCTCCGTCTACCGAGCAGAAAATATTTTGTTGGCAAATCAAAGTGTCATTTGATCTGAGTCAGCAAGCGCACGCTAAGCGACGATCATATTAAAAAATATAAATAAATTACTTTGTTTACAGTTTAACATTCGTTTCGTACACTGTCCTATGTAGAATTTAACAAGGAATCTAGTGCCGTTTACAGAATCTCCGTCTACCGAGCAGAAAATATTTTGTTGGCAAATCAAAGTGTCATTTGATCTGAGTCAGCAAGCAAGCGCTAGGCGACGATCATATTAAAAAATATAAATAAATTACTTTGTTTACAGTTTAACATTCGTTTCGTACACTATCCGATGTAGAATTTAACAAGGAATCTAATGCCGTTTACAGAATCTCCGTCTACCGAGCAGAAAATATTTTGTTGGCAAATCAAAGTGTCATTTGATCTGAGTCAGCAAGCGCACGCTAAGCGACGATCATATTAAAAAATATAAATAAATTACTTTGTTTACAGTTTAACATTCGTTTCGTACAGTGTCCTATGTAGAATTTAACAAGGAATCTAATGCCGTTTACAGAATCTCCGTCTACCGAGCAGAAAATATTTTGTTGGAAAGTCAAAGTGTCATTTGATCTGAGTCAACAAGCACGCGATAAGCAATGATTATATTAAAAAAATATAAATAAATTGCTTTGTTTACAGTTTAACATTCGTTTCATAGACTGTCCTATGCATAATTTAAAAATAAACCTAATGCCGTTTACAGAATATCCGTCTACCGAGCAGAAAATGTTTTGTTGGCAAATCAATGTGTCATGTGATCTGAGTCAGCAAGCACGCGCTAACTGACGATCATATTAAAAAATATAAATAAATTACTTTGTTTATAGTTCAACATTCGTTTCGTACACTGTCCTATGTAGAATTTAACAAGGAATCTAATGCCGTTTACAGAATCTCCGTCTACCGAGCAGAAAATATTTTGTTGGCAAATCAAAGTGTCATTTGATCTGAGTCAGCAAGCGCACGCTAAGCGACGATCATATTAAAAAATATAAATAAATTACTTTGTTTACAGTTTAACATTCGTTTCGTACACTGTCCTATGTAGAATTTAACAAGGAATCTAGTGCCGTTTACAGAATCTCCGTCTACCGAGCAGAAAATATTTTGTTGGCAAATCAAAGTGTCATTTGATCTGAGTCAGCAAGCAAGCGCTAGGCGACGATCATATTAAAAAATATAAATAAATTACTTTGTTTACAGTTTAACATTCGTTTCGTACACTATCCGATGTAGAATTTAACAAGGAATCTAATGCCGTTTACAGAATCTCCGTCTACCGAGCAGAAAATATTTTGTTGGCAAATCAAAGTGTCATTTGATCTGAGTCAGCAAGCGCACGCTAAGCGACGATCATATTAAAAAATATAAATAAATTACTTTGTTTACAGTTTAACATTCGTTTCGTACAGTGTCCTATGTAGAATTTAACAAGGAATCTAATGCCGTTTACAGAATCTCCGTCTACCGAGCAGAAAATATTTTGTTGGAAAGTCAAAGTGTCATTTGATCTGAGTCAACAAGCACGCGATAAGCAATGATTATATTAAAAAAATATAAATAAATTGCTTTGTTTACAGATTAACATTCGTTTCATAGACTGTCCTATGCCTAATTTAAAAATAAACCTAATGCCGTTTACAGAATATCCGTCTACCGAGCAGAAAATGTTTTGTTGGCAAATCAATGTGTCATGTGATCTGAGTCAGCAAGCGCGCGCTAACTGACGATCATATTAAAAAATATAAATAAATTACTTTGTTTATAGTTCAACATTCGTTTCGTACACTGTCCTATGTAGAATTTAACAAGGAATCTAATGCCGTTTACAGAATCTCCGTCTACCGAGCAGAAAATATTTTGTTGGCAAATCAAAGTGTCATTTGATCTGAGTCAGCAAGCGCACGCTAAGCGACGATCATATTAAAAAAATATAAATAAATTACTTTGTTTACAGTTTAACATTCGTTTCGTACACTATCCTATGTAGAATTTAACAAGGAATCTAATGCCGTTTACAGAATCTCCGTCTACCGAGCAGAAAATATTTTGTTGGCAAATCAAAGTGTCATTTGATCTGAGTCAGCAAGCGCACGCTAAGCGACGATCATATTAAAAAATATAAATAAATTACTTTGTTTACAGTTTAACATTCGTTTCGTACACTGTCCTATGTAGAATTTAACAAGGAATCTAATGCCGTTTACAGAATCTCCGTCTACCGAGCAGAAAATATTTTGTTGGCAAATCAAAGTGTCATTTGATCTGAGTCAGCAAGCGCACGCTAAGCGACGATCATATTAAAAAATATAAATAAATTACTTTGTTTACAGTTTAACATTCGTTTCGTACACTGTCCGATGTAGAATTTAACAAGGAATCTAATGCCGTTTACAGAATCTCCGTCTACCGAGCAGAAAATATTTTGTTGGCAAATCAAAGTGTCATTTGATCTGAGTCAGCAAGCGCACGCTAAGCGACGATCATATTAAAAAATATAAATAAATTACTTTGTTTACAGTTTAACATTCGTTTCGTACAGTGTCCTATGTAGAATTTAACAAGGAATCTAATGCCGTTTACAGAATCTCCGTCTACCGAGCAGAAAATATTTTGTTGGAAAGTCAAAGTGTCATTTGATCTGAGTCAACAAGCACGCGATAAGCAATGATTATATTAAAAAAATATAAATAAATTGCTTTGTTTACAGTTTAACATTCGTTTCATAGACTGTCCTATGCATAATTTAAAAATAAACCTAATGCCGTTTACAGAATATCCGTCTACCGAGCAGAAAATGTTTTGTTGGCAAATCAATGTGTCATGTGATCTGAGTCAGCAAGCACGCGCTAACTGACGATCATATTAAAAAATATAAATAAATTACTTTGTTTATAGTTCAACATTCGTTTCGTACACTGTCCTATGTAGAATTTAACAAGGAATCTAATGCCGTTTACAGAATATCCGTCTACCGAGCAGAAAATATTTTGTTGGCAAATCAAAGTGTCATTTGATCTGAGTCAGCAAGCGCACGCTAAGCGACGATCATATTAAAAAATATAAATAAATTACTTTGTTTACAGTTTAACATTCGTTTCGTACACTGTCCGATGTAGAATTTAACAAGGAATCGAATGCCGTTTACAGAATCTCCGTCTACCGAGCAGAAAATATTTTGTTGGCAAATCAATGTGTCATTTGATCTGAGTCAGCAAGCGCACGCTAAGCGACGATCATATTAAAAAATATAAATAAATTACTTTGTTTACAGTTTAACATTCGTTTCGTACAGTGTCCTATGTAGAATTTAACAAGGAATCTAATGCCGTTTACAGAATCTCCGTCTACCGAGCAGAAAATATTTTGTTGCAAAGTCAAAGTGTCATTTGATCTGAGTCAACAAGCACGCGCTAAGCAATGATTATATTAAAAAAATATAAATAAATTGCTTTGTTTACAGTTTAACATTCGTTTCATAGACTGTCCTATGCATAATTTAAAAATAAACCTAATGCCGTTTACAGAATATCCGTCTACCGAGCAGAAAATGTTTTGTTGGCAAATCAATGTGTCATGTGATCTGAGTCAGCAAGCACGCGCTAACTGACGATCATATTAAAAAATATAAATAAATTACTTTGTTTATAGTTCAACATTCGTTTCGTACACTGTCCTATGTAGAATTTAACAAGGAATCTAATGCCGTTTACAGAATCTCCGTCTACCGAGCAGAAAATATTTTGTTGGCAAATCAAAGTGTCATTTGATCTGAGTCAGCAAGCGCACGCTAAGCGACGATCATATTAAAAAATATAAATAAATTACTTTGTTTACAGTTTAACATTCGTTTCGTACACTGTCCTATGTAGAATTTAACAAGGAATCTAGTGCCGTTTACAGAATCTCCGTCTACCGAGCAGAAAATATTTTGTTGGCAAATCAAAGTGTCATTTGATCTGAGTCAGCAAGCAAGCGCTAGGCGACGATCATATTAAAAAATATAAATAAATTACTTTGTTTACAGTTTAACATTCGTTTCGTACACTATCCGATGTAGAATTTAACAAGGAATCTAATGCCGTTTACAGAATCTCCGTCTACCGAGCAGAAAATATTTTGTTGGCAAATCAAAGTGTCATTTGATCTGAGTCAGCAAGCGCACGCTAAGCGACGATCATATTAAAAAATATAAATAAATTACTTTGTTTACAGTTTAACATTCGTTTCGTACAGTGTCCTATGTAGAATTTAACAAGGAATCTAATGCCGTTTACAGAATCTCCGTCTACCGAGCAGAAAATATTTTGTTGGAAAGTCAAAGTGTCATTTGATCTGAGTCAACAAGCACGCGATAAGCAATGATTATATTAAAAAAATATAAATAAATTGCTTTGTTTACAGATTAACATTCGTTTCATAGACTGTCCTATGCCTAATTTAAAAATAAACCTAATGCCGTTTACAGAATATCCGTCTACCGAGCAGAAAATGTTTTGTTGGCAAATCAATGTGTCATGTGATCTGAGTCAGCAAGCGCGCGCTAACTGACGATCATATTAAAAAATATAAATAAATTACTTTGTTTATAGTTCAACATTCGTTTCGTACACTGTCCTATGTAGAATTTAACAAGGAATCTAATGCCGTTTACAGAATCTCCGTCTACCGAGCAGAAAATATTTTGTTGGCAAATCAAAGTGTCATTTGATCTGAGTCAGCAAGCGCACGCTAAGCGACGATCATATTAAAAAATATAAATAAATTACTTTGTTTACAGTTTAACATTCGTTTCGTACACTATCCTATGTAGAATTTAACAAGGAATCTAATGCCGTTTACAGAATCTCCGTCTACCGAGCAGAAAATATTTTGTTGGCAAATCAAAGTGTCATTTGATCTGAGTCAGCAAGCGCACGCTAAGCGACGATCATATTAAAAAATATAAATAAATTACTTTGTTTACAGTTTAACATTCGTTTCGTACACTGTCCGATGTAGAATTTAACAAGGAATCTAATGCCGTTTACAGAATCTCCGTCTACCGAGCAGAAAATATTTTGTTGGCAAATCAAAGTGTCATTTGATCTGAGTCAGCAAGCGCACGCTAAGCGACGATCATATTAAAAAATATAAATAAATTACTTTGTTTACAGTTTAACATTCGTTTCGTACAGTGTCCTATGTAGAATTTAACAAGGAATCTAATGCCGTTTACAGAATCTCCGTCTACCGAGCAGAAAATATTTTGTTGGAAAGTCAAAGTGTCATTTGATCTGAGTCAACAAGCACGCGCTAAGCAATGATTATATTAAAAAAATATAAATAAATTGCTTTGTTTACAGTTTAACATTCGTTTCGTACACTGTCCTATGTAGAATTTAACAAGGAATCTAATGCCGTTTACAGAATCTCCGTCTACCGAGCAGAAAAAATTTTGTTGGCAAATCAAAGTGTCATTTGATCTGAGTCAGCAAGCGCACGCTAAGCGACGATCATATTAAAAAATATAAATAAATTACTTTGTTTACAGTTTAACAATCGTTTCGTACATTGTCCTATGTACGAAATTGTGAGCACTGCTTGATTGTCTGGCAGTAGATAATTGTTCTCCCCGTAGAAGCTTTTTCATTCTTTAATTCTAACAGCAACCACTTAAAATGGTCTATCAATGGAATCTGCTGGTTCATATATTGTACAGCAAATGTTATATTGGCCTTATTTGGGCTCTGGAAAATATCAACAAAATCTTGAAGTCGAAGAACATTACAAATAATGTACCTAGTCTTTTGAGTGGCTGTTGCTGTTACAGCCATGAACACAGTATTCTTTGTTACTAAGGATCGTAGTTCACTTAGTTTGAAAAACCATCGACGGAAAGCCACAGCAGTTTGACTTTTTGAGGTCCCCCTATAAAAGTGCAATGTTCATTTCAAACTCCAATAAATACATACCTGTAAATATACATTATGATAAACCTACTTAAATCAAATGTCAACAAGTCGTGGGCTTTGGCAGTGAGTTACCGGATCAATGCAATAGTTCTTATAGTGTAACAGGTATTTTAATATATTTAATTATTTATATTAATGTTTAATATTACATATTATTTCGATATAAAATTAAAATGAGAATGTCACAAACATTTAATAGCTTTTGTTTCAATATAATATTCCAACGTTAGAATACTTACCAATGGCTAATAGAATGAGCTTCATCAACAACGATTCCTACCAGATTATTCTTATAGATGTCAGAGGACAACATGTTTCTCCACCTGCTATTTGCCAACAATGATTCGGGTGATGTGTAGACGAGACTGCATTCTCCCCTTTCAACTCTCAACTTCTCGACCTCATTTACTCCTATAGATCCCCAATTTCTTCAAGTATTGCTTCTGGTCCTCCATTAGGTTGAGTAAAGGACAAATAACAATCACGATGGGATTTTGCGAAAACCCTCCCTTCGGATAGAATTTAGCGAGTTCAGTGTGGACAAACGGAGCCATTTGAAAGATCAAAGATTTGCCAAATCCTGTAGGTAAATTGACAAATACATCTTTTCCTGAAACAAAAGCTGATAAGGCTTTTTTCTGCTCAGCAAAAAGATTTTTAATACCATATGTACGGCGCGCTTTTTTCAGGATTTCCTCGAGGACTTCAAGCCTTACATCCGCCATATTTGTTTCACATTTCGGGCATATACCTTGCATACATAATTAGTTCTCAAAAACTAAAACCTTTGCTCTGATTGGTTAAAGGATAATACGTCACAGAACATGAAACCCCGTGAAGTCCATCAGACGGGGAAGTGGAGAGAGCGAACACCGTACCATCTGATAATCAGGCTACACAAAACCAGGAGGTAATGAAAAAAATCTTACAGAACCAGCGGCTAATAATGGAACAGAATGTAAACATTCTACATAAACAAGAAAGGGCAAGGGACGAGGACAGAGGGATGACTAGAATCACCAGAGACAAAGTCCCTTTGATTGTCAAGGTTAGTACGACAAATTCTGACAAGGCAAAATGACTTTTTGTGAAGGGGGCAATTTTATTACAACTAAAAATGCTATTCAGAAAGCAATATTTCACCTTTCCTTTCAGTCCAAATGCTTCAAATGGAGCAAAAATACAATGAAATTAAGGGCAAAATGTTTCGTATATCAAACATATGTGTGACTACAACAATTTTCCACATATAGTAGATCATAGATACCAGATCAACACATCATTAGAAGTAAGAAAAAAACACAGAAAATAATGTAATTGTTAGTCTAGTATAAATGCAACAGAGGAAGCAGGTTGATTCTGTGAGACAGTACTTTTTCCATTTACAAAGGGGTAATTCATGCACGGTTTTGTAAACAAAACGTTTGGTTGTCGAGAGAGAATTGGTCAAAATTGGGGGGGAGCCTTACGATTCCTACTACTGTACGTGTCGACATATATATCTACATCACCGGAGAGATGTAAAGATGCAGATCTTATATCTGCAATGGGAAGTCTGGGCTCTAGAGCTAGTGGTTGACGTGATTGTAAATGGTCACCCAATCACCTTTTTCTAGTAACCCCCAAACAAATTAGTGTTTATAATTTTATCTACAAGGTTTCACTCTGATGCTTAAATCAAAACTGGATTTAATTTCAATTGCAGTAATTCGCTGTATCATGGTTCAGTGTACATTATAATACTGTATATTAATTAAAACAATTAAACCTAACTAGTACACACAATCATGTTAATGCTGCTTTGATATGGAATGTTTACAGCATCATTAGATAAATATACTGTATTTTGAGAAACATGCAACAGTACATACAGTGGCATAGGAAACAGATAGTCTACATGCAAGCAGCCTCGTGCAAAATAGTTTGTTATGCTGCCAAGTTTGTTGAGCGTGCATGGAAGGTGCAACTGGAAGTGGCATTGTACAAAGCAACAAGGAAGTACCTGCCAGAAAGTACCTTAAAATGTAACATTCTGTCAAAACATAAGTTTTCATGAATTGTGTTGATTTTCACCATTTGAAATAATTACATATGTACATCCTTTTTTTGTTGAAACCATGAATGTACCGTAATGGATTAGTCTGTCTAAAGAATAGCGACTAACAATATTGAAGGTAATTTAACCTTTTAATAGGCATTTGCATGCATCAATTTTGTCATGATGACTTATACGTTTTACTTGATCTGTCTATAAGACCAGATAATTTTACTTGTCAGGTGTGAAAAAATTTGCTGGCTAACGATTTACATGTAAGCCGAAGTATTCTTATAAAGATACAACTTACGTTCTCTGTATCTGATCAAAGTGTTTCATCTACAGTATTCACTTGAATAATGCATGAGACTGACCAAAACAACACATATTTGCATGTAAATTTGAATACCGATTCCTGCAAAATCCTAATTTACATTATGATAACCAGCTGTTCCACCATATTAAAAATATTTTCTGTCATGTACTTCCTCTATTTTCTTCAACATTTCTCCTGCTTGTTTTCTTATAAACACCTGAGTACAATGCTAGGCTGAAAAGGGCATGACCACTGATCTCCCTCGATATTAGTTTCAAGTTTATACACATACATGTATACGTATTTTACCTTCTATCCCTTAGGCCCTAGCTGCAATATTACAAGACTAGTGTTCCTATGCCATTGTACCATCATACAGTATCTACATGCAGTACTGTACTTACATTCATACTTTGTTTCTTACCAGTCTTAAACTCCTGCTGATTTTAGTAATTCAAGTTACTGATATCTTTCAGTTATCCAATGCTAAATAGTGTATAGAAGAAAGAAATAGAATATTAGCATTTGTGTAATATGCAAACAATTTGTTACCCATAATTACACTGTGCGTGATTTAATTAACACAAATTAAGATAATTATTAGATCCTTTAATTAAGGTATGATGACAGGCCAACAGTAATTCATTGTTTATTAATCCCTTATCAGCGTACTGTAAGAGCAGCAGTGAAAAGTCATCCTCAGAATAGGGATACATCATCCAGGTAATTTAATGTGTTTGAAACTGGTCAATCAAATACTGATCAACGTTTTAAAATACAATAATTAAATTATACATGTAGATGATTGAGAATTAACCCATTCCTGCACCAAGCAGTCTTTATTATTATATTTTTATAATTTTATTCAGCAGAAGAAGGGACTGCAGCCTCAGTAAGAAAGTGTAACATAATAACTTTAAAAATTAAACATAAACTTTTATAACTAATTAGTTATATATTATATTATATTAATAAACACTATTATAATAGTGTTGAGCCTCTAGCAATTACTGTAGCTCCCACCTAAAATTTTAAACATCTACTGGTGGTCCATGGTCGTTACAAAAGGCAGATGCTTACAAATGTACAGTATATGCAGTTACCTGGTATTCGTTCAGGGCTTTGTTGCAATTTAACCAAAGAGCAGTCAGCAAAAAAGATAGGATTGATTGGGGAAACTGAATATTGCTGTGATGCTGTTCTATTTTTACTGTCTGAATTAAATTATTATTATTACAACAGTATATTATGCTTTAATTATTGCCAAGGAATGAGAATCAGTTGTACATATAATCAGGGGACTTACTTTCTATGTAATAACAGTTTTAGAGCTCCTGCCAATGATGCTGTCAACAAAACATTGCTACAAAATATAAAAGCATTGAGTGGCATGGAAAATATACCTGCAATATTAATTCAAAGTAAGTACATGTACTTGAAAAATATAGCTGTTTTCCATAGGTATATGAGATACTCTTATCTCAACGCTCAAACATGTTTTAATCTAGGAATAACAAAGCAATACCAGTATTTTAATTTTTTTTTGGGGGGGGGGCTAACCAGTCATCAGACAGGTTAATAAAGGTTTGATCCCTGCCTAGGAACTGAGAAACATTCTTCCGAGTATTTGAGCTTGAGTGCTTGACGAACATATTAACTTATGTAACGTATAAAACAAGCTTCGCCATAGTCGAATGAGTAAACCACTCCGTCGACCAAATTTTGAAGTGTATAAAAATGCTGATATTTTTAGCGGGTCACTTCATTGAGAGTAAAACGTCAGAGTAAAATGTTTTACTCGGATTTGCTCTCACGAAGGACTCCGCTCGAAACGTCAGTATTTCGTACGTTTTTTCTTTGTTTTTAATTCAACTATTTCACAATACTAACTGTAAACAGCAAATCTTACCTTTTAATAATAGTGATAAAGTGAATCTGGAGCAATTTATATAATAATGGTCCGTTAAATAATCCAAACAACGATAAAAACTTCCACTCACACAATCTGTGAAATGACACATGGTTGGAAGCTGCGCAGGACAAAAGCAGGACAAACGCTTTATAATTTGCTATAATTAGAATAATTAGTGAAATATTTGTCACAAACCGTTTTACGATTTTGAAGGGTTTGCAGGCGGGCGGGCTATGTATATATAATTAGGTTAAAATTTCGGATGCATCAAGCTATATTAACACGGGCGGCCATTTTATATTTCTTAATTTTATTAAGTGCAATATGTATAAATGAAGTATAAAAGGTAGAGCGTGACCATAGAAAGTGCGACCCCAAAAACATAATCTCATAATCTGTAAAGTTTGCGGTAACATTTTTTATTTTCGTGTCTATTTCAAAGTCATTATCAAAATCATTATCAGGTTTGATATATAATGACCTTAACCTGCTCATGACCTTAAAATAGAGTCATTATTTTTTGTTTCAAACAAGACTCTTTGAATTGAATTGAATTGAATTGAATTTAATTGAATTGAGTTGAACCGTTTGTATACAATTCATTATTTTGTTTTAATTAAAGAGTCGCTCAAACAACATTTCCTAACCAAACGTCGCAAAGAGAAGCACGTAGCAAACGGAACACATCAGAACGTGCTCCAGCAAGAATGGCCACGTCAAGGAATAAATGAAGTAAGTTAAAAAACGAATATTTATTATGTAACAACTAATGCTGTAATTAAATAACATTGGAAAAGCAATATTTACAATTGCTGACAAAATGACACCATGCATCTGACGTGTGGCAATGCCACACCCGTCTGGTACACTGACTAGCGATCACCTACCAAAATCAACAAAACAATGCGTGATATTATTATTACTAACTACAATCCTGGACAAAAGTGCTTGGGACACTATGCGAAAATCGGCAAAATCGGCAAATTGTCCCAACAATTTTGTCCAGCATTGTCTGAAAATGACGAGTTTATGATTTTTCAATAAAACACAGCTTTTTAACTTTGTAGCATTGCAAAATATATACAGTTTAATAAAAGAGCCCCCATCTCTGCTCCCCCTTACCCCCTCAATGGGGAAGGGATCACTGGAGCAGAGTCTCTGCAGAGTTCCCACCCGCACCGGTACCACCCGCACGAGAGCTCTATTTAATTTACATATTCACCAAACGTTCTATACCCCAGAACCAATTTGTTGTTCATGCATGTGGGAGCGTATTTATGTCATTTTCGAGCAAACTGCGCAGAATCGCCGCCCCCAAATTGTTTTTTTCTTCGATTTTGTTTAATTCGTCATTTTCAGACAATCCTGGACAAAAGTGCTTGGGACACTATGCGAAAATCGGCAAAATCGGCAAATTGTCCCAACAATTTTGTCCAGGATTGTCTGAAAATGACGAGTTTATGATTTTTCAATAAAACACAGCTTTTTAACTTTGTAGCATTGCAAAATATATACAGTTTAATAAAAGAGCCCCCATCTCTGCTCCCCCTTACCCCCTCAATGGGGAAGGGATCACTGGAGCAGAGTCTCTGCAGAGTTCCCACCCGCACCGGTACCACCCGCACGAGAGCTCTATTTAATTTACATATTCACCAAACGTTCTATACCCCAGAACCAATTTGTTGTTCATGCATGTGGGAGCGTATTTATGTCATTTTCGAGCAAACTGCGCAGAATCGCCGCCCCCAAATTGTTTTTTTCTTCGATTTTGTTTAATTCGTCATTTTCAGACAATCCTGGACAAAAGTGCTTGGGACACTATGCGAAAATCGGCAAAATCGGCAAATTGTCCCAACAATTTTGTCCAGGATTGTCTGAAAATGACGAGTTTATGATTTTTCAATAAAACACAGCTTTTTAACTTTGTAGCATTGCAAAATATATACAGTTTAATAAAAGAGCCCCCATCTCTGCTCCCCCTTACCCCCTCAATGGGGAAGGGATCACTGGAGCAGAGTCTCTGCAGAGTTCCCACCCGCACCGGTACCACCCGCACGAGAGCTCTATTTAATTTACATATTCACCAAACGTTCTATACCCCAGAACCAATTTGTTGTTCATGCATGTGGGAGCGTATTTATGTCATTTTCGAGCAAACTGCGCAGAATCGCCGCCCCCAAATTGTTTTTTTCTTCGATTTTGTTTAATTCGTCATTTTCAGACAATCCTGGACAAAAGTGCTTGGGAC
Source organism: Paragorgia papillata (assembly GCA_035771165.1). Taxonomy (NCBI): domain Eukaryota; kingdom Metazoa; phylum Cnidaria; class Anthozoa; order Scleralcyonacea; family Coralliidae; genus Paragorgia; species Paragorgia papillata. The sequence goes on from JAWNZC010000284.1 coordinate 57,176, forward strand.
ACTATGCGAAAATCGGCAAAATCGGCAAATTGTCCCAACAATTTTGTCCAGGATTGTCTGAAAATGACGAGTTTATGATTTTTCAATAAAACACAGCTTTTTAACTTTGTAACATTGCAAAATATATACAGTTTAATAAAAGAGCCCCCATCTCTGCTCCCCCTTACCCCCTCAATGGGGAAGGGTCACTGAAGCAGAGTCTCTGCAGAGTTCCCACCCGCACCGGTACCACCCGCACGAGAGCTCTATTTAATTTACATATTCACCAAACGTTCTATACCCCAGAACCAATTTGTTGTTCATGCATGTGGGAGCGTATTTATGTCATTTTCGAGCAAACTGCGCAGAATCGCCGCCCCCAAATTGTTTTTTTCTTCGATTTTGTTTAATTCGTCATTTTCAGACAATCCTGGACAAAAGTGCTTGGGACACTATGCGAAAATCGGCAAAATCGGCAAATTGTCCCAACAATTTTGTCCAGGATTGTAGTCTAACTAGACTGAAATATTTCGGTGTATGGGCGGGTTACACTGTACATGTATAAAGTTCAACTAGTTCTAATCAATATAGTTAATTTGACAATTTAATAAATAATTTTATAAGCTAAAATCTTTAGAATGAATCTTTGAATTACATACATGTACCTCTTCCATTTAACGCACCTAGACCGGCAAAATAAAGCTTACGCACGCACCGTGAAATAGACTATAGCTGACGCGATCAAATTAACGACAATTGTCAGGCTCGGTGGTCAGGGCGTTGATGTATTAGTTCAGTGTTCTACTAATCTGTAGTCTTTATGTCACCAAATCGTTAGTTTTCCATCTTCAACTACAGTTGTCGGTTCATGATCATGGCTCACTTTTGTGAGCACGTGACTTAATTTCCATTTCTGGCGTAAATCCAATAAGCTAGTTCGTAATCTCGACAGCGCATCGAAATGACGCGTTCCGCGGTTCTGCGTCGGGATAAAAGTTATTTCAAACCATAACATTAGGCTGGGGTATTCAGTATAACAAAATTTGCAAGTTTAAAATGAAAATGGAACATGGTCATGTCGCCAGTGTTTGTACGATGATCTTACGTACGCCACTATATGCGCAAATGTTTTCTTTCTCCCACGAGATCACCTGCACGGCTGAAGAAATTCATTCGATTTTTAGTCACTTAACTCCCTCATATTATAAATCTCGTTCTCACTTTCTTAAAACAAGTGTGTAGCTACTACTACACACCAGTCCTATTTTTGTCCACAAAACAACACACCTTAAGGCTTATCGTGTCACTACTGCACATCAAAAGTGTGCTATAAAATCACCGGTGTGTCACTATTACTTAACTGAACAAATTACACATCTTTTATGTGTAGTTATAACACATCTTTTGGTGTGTAATCTGCTTGTCCCCGAAAGTACAAAACCCCTAACCCTATCCTCAAAAAAGGAAAATTTCCTGTGTCTTTGAAAAAACAAGTTGATGTAAGGCACAGCGTCGACAGTTCGTAGACCTGATCTGCATAAAGATTCGTTCTTATAACGAGTATTTTATCTAGAAGTCTTTCTTTCGCAATCAGGTGCGCTTCTTCAATGGGAACATTCTCTCTATCTCTCAGGAGGGACAGCCATTAAACAGTGTGGTGTGCCCTATTCAGAGAACATTCTTGATAATCATTCTTGATTTCTAATTAATAAAATTAACGTGATACGCCATTGTATTCTTACGTGATTTTATTTATCAGTTGCTTAGTTTATAAATGACGTGAGCCAACAGCTTATTGTTATTGCTCTGACGAAGGCCTGAGTCAACAGACTGAAAGCTTATTTTACGTGGTGTTTCCACAAAACGTATCTATATGAAGAAAAATGTTGATGTCAACAAATTTATGATATATGTATGTATTATAATTATACATATTTTAGACATCTGGAGTACCAGTACTATTATTATGTATTATACATATGCATGCACATTTAATTTATAAAACTTACGTGTACCTACACGTCTACAAGACACTTTCACCATGAAATTAAAAGTCACACATGATGTGTATGTAAACATTGCAATAGCCTATTTAATGTTTCATCTACATGTATAGTCGTACATTTAATGTTAAATACATCACCTTGGATTTGCAATCTTGCTCACTTCCCATACATTCACGACAATTTCGGTGAGCACTTCTCTCCTTGTAACCACCCATGAAATTTGATCCGTTATCTCCAGAAACATAAGCAATTGTACCACGAAAATTTATAATTCCTCCATTGATATTAAAGTTGTGGCCTTCCTCCTGTAGAACCAATGTCAGTCAATAAAACATGTGAAAGAAATTGTCAGGACTACAAAAGTGCATGGGGGTTGAAATTGGAAATCTTATTGGAAAAATTCCCCAAGATCTTTTTTAGGCCTTTAGCTTCTTCGTGCTGGGCTGGATATCGTTTTTTTGGCAATGCATGCAATTGTAACCTGTTCAAGTTTTCCAAGATCTGTCATAAATTGCTCGAGTGCCAGATTGACTCCATATTTCTTTATGCAAGTTGTCTTACACCGCCACAATAACGGGATAGATTTAAGTCTCGAATGGTATTCTGGTCATATGTTCCACAATGTACTGTATAATAAAACGCCCCTAGTTTGTAAATTCAAAGGAATTGGATCCAGTTAAATTGCAAATGACATCAATCAGTAAAGAAATAAAGTAATTAGAAGGACAACCATGAAGCTATAAAGTATTTATGGTATAGTAGCCATTCAACTACACTCCATCATTGCTTTTTGTCGTGTGTCGGCATATATTTATAAAAAGAGGTAGCTTGCATGCAGTTTATGAGATTGCATTAAATGAAAATTGTATTCTTGGTCATCTTTAAAGACGTGAACTTTGTTTTTCACTATCATTTAGTTCAACTGCTGCGATAACTGCAAAAAATCATCTTAAATACTGCATGTTAGAGAACGAAGTAACAAGGTGGGCAGTAGAAAGAAAAGAACTCGGAAAACGACCAAGAGGAAGACCGTGGAAAAGATGGAATGACTGTATAATAGGTGATGAAAAAGATGGGATAGACCTTCAGCTCACAAGCGATAGAGCAGCTTGGAGAGCGGCAACGCGACGGCCTGACCCCTCTTGAGGGATACACAGGCTATGATGATGATGATGATGATGATGATGTTATAAGCATTTCAAAAGTTCCAAGAATGGAAGTTGAACAACGCTTTTTTTCAAATGCTTTTCTAAGTTTTCCATTTGTCATATTTTGCTTATAAGTGCTTCTTTTGAACTACCGTATATTGCTCAAGCAATATTTCCACCAAACTTTAATTATCTATTTATTTGATTAGACACAAAACTTGCCCTAAATATACTAGACCATGAAGTTGACTTAAAAAGTAGAAATATTGATTTGAAAAACTCAAGGTATGGTTTTCGAGTGACTATGGGCGAATACAACCTGCAAATTTACATCAAAACGTTTTGTGCTGCCTTAAACACGGAACGAGCGCATAAAAGGGAACACCCCCCCCGGTATTCAGCCAGCGAAAACCATCATTTGAAATTTGAAACATGGTGGCTGATGGTCAGTAACGAAGTGTAAACTATAAAGCGCAAATGTTCGTGTAAAAAGTCGTTTCCCATTCTTTTGTCTTCTTTAGAACTTTAGATATTTCCGTAAACGCAATTCCTATGTAAATGTATTGAATTCACGATAAATGAAACGTTTTCGTGGAGTCATGTAATCGCTGCCATTTCAAATTTCGCGCTAAAAGGCCACAAAGACCACTCACAGCCAGGGTGTTCATAGCAATTTCCATATGCACAACTGCGTTTCTATTTACGCCTGCGATGCTATATTATTCAACGTTACATTCATTTGATCATGCGTATATAACTGAATAAATTTACATAAATATAATGTATATAATCGCCGCCATGGCGGATGAAAACAACGTTGAAATGCAGTCGGAGCATTCGCCTTCAAAGAAAAGGCAGATACGAAACCAGCAATATTACGAGAAGCACAAGGCCGTTTTAAAAAGTAGCAAAAGCAGCTATCAATTTAAGATGGAAGTACCAAAAGAAGACGAACATCGCTTGGATGAAATCAAGACTAAATTGAACCAGGCTAAGGAACGGCTGAGGCAACTAAACTCGACGAAGACAACAAACTTTGATCTAATGGAAGCACTCGTTGACAGTTGGCTAGATGTTACTGGAAGTCAAGTGCAACATTCCGTTGATCCTACCGATTCTATCAGTGTGAATAACCCAGACCAACTTCTCAACCATATCCCTCCTTCATTAATACTCAACCCAAAGTATCAACTCCATAGTGTTTATAAAGAAAATGATGAAATTTATCTTGTGTGTGGGACGGCTTTGGAGCGACTATTTCGATACTTTATTGATAGTGGAAATGTTTGTAATTGTGGAAATAAATTTGACGCATCTCGCATAAAAATTGAAAGAGTGACCAAGCATAATCATTCTGTAAAGGTGGTAAAATGTTGTTGAGTGGTTTTCTTCATCAATTATGAGCAACCCATCAGCTGGAAAATATTATGTGAATGTCAGGTGCGTACAAATGTTTATGGTGTATTATATAGTATACTAATAATATATATATTATACGAATATTATACATACTAGGTGTACAGGTGCATGTTTGGCATGTGTGGCCACATGACACACATTGAGTTGGCAGATTTTCAGAAAGTTGGCAGATTTTTATTTAAAAGCTCAGCTTTTCACTTACTCAGCAGAAAAATTTAGCTTGTTCCACACGAGAAACAAGCCAAACATGCGCCTGCATGTGTATGAGAAATATATGTATGTATAATCATGTATATATATTATATATATATGGGACATGGCCAGGATAACCAACCATATATCACAATACCTAATTCTACATTCGTGTACACGAATAATAATAATAATCTATGTATAATATGTATAATCTATCACGTACTGTCTGTCGTATTATATAATATACTTAAAGGTTGGCAAGTAAATTCACTAGTTCAACTCATCACTTGAAGAAATGTCAATACTATTCGCAAATACGAACGTAAATCAATAAAAAAAAACCACTTCTATAAACACAAATAATCGTACTAACTTGTCACGAACGTTTTGTTGCTTAAAACTGTTGTGAAACACCAGAAATTAGTGAAAACAAACGGGGTTTTGTCGAAACAATTGCCGTACCTATGCGTGGTGCAACAATCCTGTTTGACGCCATCATTCGTGAGCAAATGTAAGGCATATCATTGGTCAATCGGCAAAACAAAAAAATTATGTCTACGTGATAAATTTGACCAACCGGGGGGGCTATTGCAACAGTGCAGTAAAAAAGATTCGTGTATAAATAAATACAAACTTTTTGTACGTAAAAGTTTATATAACCGTATATAACTGTATAGAAATGGAGCGGCAAGAACGGAAAGGATTCTGTCCCAATGTTCGTTGTCTTATATGGTAAGTGGCTAAAAATTCTCAATCTTTTTTGCTTAAAATAGAAGGAAGCCAGTTAGTGGCTTTAATACTGGCTTTGACAGACATTTGGTGGAGTTCATTGTTATTTATGCAAGACGACACAATGTTGTTCGCCGGTATTAAATAAACATTCAAACCCAAAGTTCAATAAATATGACATGCATATATAATTAGACGATAGAAAAATAAGGCACGTCGAAACAGATCTTACATTAAGCTGTATTTACCTTTGCATGCAGGCTTGCAGCAATTTTTTGCAGCTCATCATATATTCAACTGAATGCGAAATTAATTTTTAGTTCGTACAGAAAAACCTCTGATTTGTTGTCGTCGAGCAATTGCTTCTCAAAAGATACTGATAAAAGTATAAAACATAGCGATTTTTCGTTTCAAATTTTCCACATTTAAGCTTTGAAATCAGCAAATATTGTGAATAAATCAAATGTTTATCTACACCACGGACATACTTTTCTATTAAAAACAATACACTTTCACTTTTAATACAAGGACACAAAACGTGTCAAAGACACTTTACATATTAAATATAAATGCCTGAGTTTTCGCCCAGTTTTATCCACTTCCATTAGTTCCATATCATTTATATGCACGAGTCCCAAAAAACGTATGAAATATGCCGCAAACCAAAAAAAAACAGTAAAACAGAAAACATAAGATTGCACAGAGGAAAGAGGTGTAAAAGAAATTTCGTCTATACCTGCTCATGTCGTCGATGAAATGACAAAAACCCAAGATATCTTGGTTGGAACGACCTATTAAAGCTTAAAGTGCTTATGTCACAAAAAAAAATTTTTTGACTTTTGAGTAGAGGACAAAAAGTTAGTTAATAGGTTCTTTAACATTTTTCGGTTTTCTCTTTTCATTCGCGAGATATGCGGCTCTAAACCTTGAAAAATTGGCTTTTAGCGAAAATTGTCGCGCCCGAGAAAAAACCGGAAAAGGGTCTGGGGCGACAGCCGTGTGACGTAGCTTAAGGGAGGGAAGTTAGAATTCACATGTGAAGGAGAACTAAAAAGCTATTGAGAAGACAGCAAAATGCCGGATAGATGTGTCATTTTTGGTTGCTCAAACCTAGCAAACGCAGAGAAAGGGATCTCTCTTCATCGGATTCCATTCTGGAACGATGAGCGCCCTGAAGCAAAGCGAAGGAGGAAGATATGGGTGATCTTTGTCGCGACAAAGCGTGAGAAATGGACGCCATCAAAATTCTCCGCTGTATGTTCCGAACATTTTACTCCGGAGGATTACGAGAAGTACCTTGTTGAGATACCTGGAACAAGGGACTATATGCCTCGATTAAAGAAGGACGAAACCAGTATAGTTGTCTATCCGAGCAAATTCACAAGAAGCAATCTTGCAAACGAAGTCTCCCCTCGTGACAAGCGTCAGGTATGTTTATCAGTTTTATATATATTTGTTTATATTTGTCATTTGATTATTTTGATCGCGTGTATTGTGTCGGTAAATGTCGGTATAAATATAAACTAGTTTGTCTAAGTTAACGTCTCTTTTATTGGTTAGGCGAGAAAGAAAGTCAATATGATTCTGGCTGAAGCATCTTCGTCGAAACTCGAGGATGATGAGTCGAAAGACGACACAGATGAGATGTCATTGTCATCTGATGCTATTGATATTGAAACGACCATGTTGGAAGTCAATGATCCTAAAAATATAAGATCCCTTTCGTTCGGCCAGGTAAGGCTTTGTTTTATAAAGTGTAAACTATAAATCATGCTAGTACTTGCTAACCAAGAATCCAAGTCCTAAGATATGCAATATGATTTACAAATTACAATTATACTTTCAGAAGTTTGTTGACAGTGAAACGCAGACAGAGGGATGTGTACGATGTAAAGTTTTGTCCACAAAAAACAAAAGGCTGAGGAGCAGTTTGAAGACGGCAAAGTTTAAATTGGCAAAAGAAAGATTTGCGCAAGAGACTGATCAAGGTATTTAATAATGTCAACTATAATTTTCTTGAGCCCAACTTTATCCTCCTAGGACCTAAATAACCTCATGTTATCGATGGAATGGTGGTTGGATAAAATGGCAAAATAACATGCTGGCAAACTCACATGCCCTCCACATCTGTTTAGACGATACCAACGATGACTGCCCAGAACCTTGCCAAGAACCACATGACGAAGTCATGCATTTATCTGACAATGATACAGACACAGATGATGACTATATGCTGGAAGAAGATGGCAGCGTGGATTTGTCTGATGACAGTGATGATGATATCGGAGAAGATGAAATAGATGAAATATTGCATTCAGTGAAAAGGTATGGTATATTTTGTGTAGATTTGTCTGTGATTTAATCAGAATTTATCTGTTGCATTGCAATTCTAATGATTCCTTAGGGACCATTCATTAATTATACATAATTTACTAGGAAAATATTTCTTGACCCACCCTAATAAATTATAACTTTTTTCATGCCCTCCCTGTTACCCTTGGATAGATTTCAACATGCCCCCCACAAAGAGTTTTTCTTTTATCTAGAGAGGATATTACAGACAATATCCGCAAACAGCCGAAATTTATTGTGTTCCTCACACAGTTACTGTTGCTGTTCAAGACCTGCATCTTTTGCCATGAAAGTGAGCCTTTGCTGAAAGCGTCACAAGTCGGAACAATGATAGCAATAACTACCAGCTGCCAAAACCCAGAGTGTAGGAAAGACTTTGTCTGGAAAAGCCAGAAACTAATGCCAGGGACAAAAATTTATGCAGCAAATTTCCTGTTATCCTTTGCTATCTTGGTAGCTGGATCATCAGCAAGCAAAGTTTTGCAAGTTATGAAGCACATGGGACTTGCTTGCATTTCATTGTCTACATATTTTAGACATCAACGAGTAAGTACCATTAAAAACACTGTAATGCACAAATACAAATACATACTCACAAATACAGTAGGTGAATATATTTGAAAATATATATTATTAAAGCAGGTATAATATGCAAAGACATAATATACTTGATTGAGCACAAGGATGACAAAATAAAAAAACATTTCCAACTCAATGAATTGTCTCTTCATTCATTATTATAGAAAATCCTATTGCCTTCAATCCATTTACATTGGAAGGAATACCAAAAGAAAATTGTGAACCAGGCTAAAGAAGCTGGCGCTTTGGTTTTGGCAGGAGACGGTCGGCATGACAGTATGGGACATTGTGCAAAATATTGTGGATATACAATATTCAACTGCACCACGTCCATCATTATTCACTTTTCCCTAGTACAGGTAAATGAAAAGTACTGTAATATATCTCAATACTTTCCAGCCAGTTAATTATAGGATTGGTTGCATGAATCCATTTCATGTATATATGTGAGTAAGACTATGTGTTGGTTCTGTAGTGATCTTCTATTGCCCGATATTGAACACACCTTATTCTACTTATAGCGAAATGAAGCAGGTAGCAGCCCAGCAATGGAATATTTGGCATTCCAAAACTGTATGGGATTCTTGTCGGGATGTCAACTTGTGATGTCAACATTCATTTCTGACAGACATGGTTCCATTAGCAAACACATGAAGACAAAGTTGGCTAATGTGAAACATTACTTTGATTTGTGGCATCTGAAAAAGAGTAAGTGGTGTACCGAGATAATGAATAGAGGGTGTACAAATATGATGGGGTCAGACTAAATGAACTCAATATCTAAATATACACTCTTTTTCAGAGATAACAAAAGTAATGATCAAAGTGTCAAAGGAAGGTGGGTGCGAAGGAGTGACAGAGTGGATAAAGCCTTGTGGCAATCATTTTTATTGGAGTGCTTGTTCCACTCATGATGGCAATGGAACAGTTATTTGGGCAAAGTTCAAATCTTTCCTTAGCCACATAGTCAACAAGCATGACAGTTTAGATGACCCACTGTTTTCAAAATGTGCTCATGGGCCAGATATTTCTCCCCGTGAGTATCTATTTGAAGGTATGTATATATCTATTTGAAGGTATGCCCAATTGGACTAGCCACCTAAGTACCATAATATCTCCAATGAAGCAAATACCCTCTCTCTCTCTCTAACCCCCATGTAACCCCCCCCCCCCCCCCCAATTCACACAAAAACACAAGTACGGTATTGTTATCTTCCAGGCTCTGTTGCTCATGAAAAAGTATGCTATCAGCTTACAAAGGTGCGGCTTGTGAACGCAATCAAGCAGGCTTCCCCGATATCACAAACCAGCTGTCTGGAGGGTTTTCACTCTGTGCTGAATCACTTTTCCCCAAAGATGATCCACTACTCATTCCCTGGAATGTATTGCAGGTATAATGTAACTTCACTAATGGTTCGGTAGTAATACCTGGGGAGATTACTACTGCATTAGCACTGTACAGTATCTGACTCTCCCACAGGCCTTACTACTGCCTGTATATTTATATGTATGTTTGTAATGTATATTTATATGTATAATACATGTGTTTTTATAATTTACTAGACACATCCTGGCCATAATCCACTTCAATCGCAACCTTCAAAGAATGCCGAAAACCAAGAAAGATGGAACTGCACAAGTGAATGTGGTGTATCCCAAATTCAAAAATGGCGAGGGTACTGTCAGAGATGTTAGGGTGAAGCCAATTTTTGGTAAGATTCAGCATGTAAAACCAGATTTTTGCTGTTGAAATGCATGTTGCATAACAAATCCATTGTCCAATTATCCTACATATATACAGTACTGTGATTCTTATTTTAGATTATGTGGATGAAATATTTGCAACAATTTGTGGCAGCATCAAAGCAAAGACTTTGAAGAAGGCTCGAGAAGAGTTGAAAACCATGACCCCACCACCAATGAACACTATGTTGGAAAAACAACCCAAGTCTGAGGCATTGAAGAAAAGGGAGGACAGAAGACAGATGCAGCTTAAAGATGTCCCTCCTTCAATACCAGGTAAATTATTATGGTATTCAATATAGGTCAAAGAAAGTTTGTATCCATGTTTGCATGACAAATAAATCTTGTTCATGAATATCACTAGTTAATAATACCATCTTGTTTCAGTGACAGAGCTTCAACCACCAACTCCAGCAGTGACTCAAACAAGGTCAAAACCCAAATGTTCCGTTTGCAAGAACCCGATGAAAGGACACAAAAACATTCTTGACTGTCCCAAAAATATGAAGTAATATTTTAAATCTACTGTATGTATATAATTATAATATTTCTGTCTGGTAAAGTTGATAAAATCCTAATATGAACATTTCACAATACTTTATCTGTTACTGTCTCTGTGCAAAATAATTGTAATGCCCTTTGGTTGTTCATGACAAGGAAAGCTGTCTTACATTAGCAGGTCTTGTACTTGTCATTGGAAACCCTCGCCCCACTCACCCCAGAGAAACATGGGGCATAGGTGGGACTGGGGAATGATGGAGGCATTTGCTTGCAATGATTGCCCCTATAACTAGAGCATTTTCTGGCATTAGTATATACAAAAGTCTAATGCCCCATATTTCCCCGGGTGAGGGGCTGGGATTTTGATGACAAGTGCATAATATACTAGGGCTGACCATAGGCATAAGTTGTAAGTTTTTGAAATGTTAAGCAGTCTCATCGTCAAAACCTTTAAATTGTTCCTTTTCATCATTGAATGTTGATCTGATTGCATTATATGCACATGCTGGTAAGGCTCTCCTTTCATCACCCAAGTATTCATGTACCATGAAGATAAACTCTCTGTAGGCAACACTGCGTAAAAATCTAAGAAATAAACGAGCTTGTTCAATCGTTCGTATTAAATAAACGTGATTACAAATAAACAAACACTGTAGCTTGAAACAAGAATACATACGTTTGCTCTGAACCAGTCTGTTTATATCTTCTTTGATCGCGTGTCTTGTATTTTCTCGCGAGGTTTCTTAGAGCCCATTTTTCCAAACAAATAGGTCTGAATCCTGGGTGTAGAGTGATACAGCACGGCGGCTGTGGCACATCTTCTAAAACCAAGTTATCCTTCAGAGCTTCCCTACAAGATTCCATCTCCTGACAGCACCAAGCTTCGTGTGTATTTTGTATATGTGTTATCACACAATGGCCGCATTTACACCTGTGAAATAAGATACAGGTGAGGGAAGTGTGGTTTGAACTCTTTGATGTGACTGATGCCGTATCAAAAATATATCAGCCAGAGATACTTATTTTACGTTAAAATAAATCTATGTTTATGCTCACCATGATTTAATATCTTCAAGGCCGTCCAATCTTCGCTGTAGCATCTCATTTTGTTCCTTGTGTTCCGCAGATTTTTTTAGATATCGCGCGTACCATTCTTCGCCCGCAAGCGGTTCATCGGTATAAAGGCATGCATCATAATCGCCTAAAATTTCGCTATCAACTGCTTCTAGAGTTCCAATTTCATGACTAGTATCATTTGATTCTTCCTCTATAATATACCCAGGAATATAATTGTACTCTGAGTCACATTGAGAGCCATGAGTGCTTTCCGAATCCGAGCTACTGCCTGACATGCTGGAAAATATACCAAATGTATAATGCGCGTCGTAATTAAGTTCCTTAAGCTACGTCACACCACGCTCGTCCCAGACTCTTGTTGATACGCGACATTTTCACGAAAATCGTTGTTTAGAGCCGCATATCTCGCGAATGAAAAGAGAAAACCGAAAAATGTTAAATAACCTATTAACTAACTTTTTGTCCTCTACTCAAAAGTCAAAAAAATTTTTTGTGACATAAGCACTTTAACTGTTATTGCACATCCACTAATCCACGGACCACGGCACTAGTTTGATATATAGAAAGCACAAAAACTAACATTGACTCAAGCTTGCTGCATTCTGCTTGCATGTCCTATACACATGCAGTTGATCGTTTGATTGCTTTTTTTTCGAAATCACTCTAGTCTATGAAATAGAACAGTATATATTGGGCAACCAATATATCCTACGGAGTAGTCAGATATCTTCAATGTCCACTAATAGTTTAATACCGGCGAACAACGAGGCGTCTAGCATAAATAACAATGAACTCCGCCAAATGTCTGTCAAAGCCAGTATAATAAAGCCACTAACTGGCTTCCTTCTATTTTAAGCAAAAAATTATTTTTAGCCACTTACCATATAAGATCTAGACAACGAACATTGGGACAGAATCCTTTCCGTTCTTGCCGCTCCATTTCTATACAGTTATATACGGTTATATAAACTTTTACGTACAAAAAGTTTGTATTTATTACACGAATCATATTTACTGCACTGTTGCAATAGCCCCCCCCCCGGTTGGTCAAATTTATCACGTAGACATAATTTTTTTGTTTTGCCGATTGACCAATGACATGCCTTACATTTGCTCACGAATGATGGCGTCAAACAGGATTGTTGCACCACGCATAGGTACGGCAATTGTTTCGACAAAACCCCGTTTGTTTTCACTAATTTCTGGTGTTTCACAACAGTTTTAAGCAACAAAACGTTCGTGACAAGTTAGTACGATTATTTGTGTTTATAGAAGTGTTGTTTTTTTATTGATTTACGTTCGTATTTGCGAATAGTATTGACATTTCTTCAAGTGATGAGTTGAACTAGTGAATTTACTTGCCAACCTTTAAGTATATTATATAATACGACAGACAGTACGTGATAGATAGTGCTTGGGCTACCTATGCTATAATATTAAAATGAATTCATAATTTAACAAACTTGCATTTTTTTGCTATAGTGTACCATTCAATGAAGTATATAGAGGCTGTGCAGGGTTTAACAGACTATGAGTGTTCAGGATTGATTGAAGAAATAAAGGGCAATGATATATATAAGCAAAATGGAGAGGTGAATATTTGTTTTATACAGTACGTATATTTATATATATATTTTTATTTAACTATATGTACTGGTAATTGCCTTTTAGTTTGGACAAATAATAAAATATTGAATAGTTTGGACAAAAGATAAAGTTGAATGGTATTTAATTCCATCTCCATAATTATTATAGGGTGTGATGCTTGATGCTCGTTATGACTCAGTTCGGGCTGCATACCATACAACTGTGTCAGCTATCAGTATGACGTAAGTTATACTTTTTCAAACTTTCTTCTGTTATTACAGTAGATTGTTCCTTTCCTTCTGTGTTACTGTCTTATACAGTGCACATATACTATCTACTAAATAAATGGTGAATTGTTCAGATGATAACAGTTTTGAGTGGCTAAAAATGAATCTTTTTGGTGTAAAATTTAGGAATCACAAAGTAATTGGTGTGACAAATTGCTCAAGAGCTGACATTTCCAGTGCACAATCTCGTGAAAAACCTGAGCCTTGCATTAATAGATGGTCTACAGGAAGGTATAGAAAATAGATAACAAGTACAATCAACTGGCTGGCTGACATATGATTGTCTAATGATAATATGAAAAAAACCCAATTATTTAATATACATTTGGATTGGGTTATGGTCATGTGCAGTGATACATAACATGTTCTGTTATATGTTTTCAGAGTTAACAATTGGTGAGGTTAGTCATGATACTGTGATATCAATTAAAAATGATCTGGTTTCTCGTGGAATAACTAATTCATTTGATATATGGCATGGTAAGAGGAATTTGCAAGCAATACTCGCATGCTGCAGACAAATGAGATTGCACACCATTTTCAGGGTTGTCAGTCTGTAAACGTCCCAGGTTATATTCTTTGCAACGTTCTGTTTTTATACAGATAGCAGAAGAAAGTTTAATTAATTTATAACTTTGAATTGAAATATTTCACAAATATGTTTTATTACCTGTATTTTTCTCTGATGTGTCTTGACCTTCGCCACCACTGTCTGCTCGTTTTCGTTTTCATATTCTTGTTTCTTTCAGGACTTCTCCTCCAGTATAATCCAGAAATGACCGCAGTGCTTCAAGCTCGGAAGAAGGAATAGAAACGACCACCTAAGATTGTATATATTTGTTTTGTTATGTGCATTATTATTAGCATAATTCGTTGGGCCGAATCGCCGATGCATATCATTTATATATTTCGTAAACAGTAAAGGAATTGTAGAAAATAATAAAAGTTATTGATTCTCACCTTGACATTTGCGTTGTCTTCTGCCGCCATATAAAATAATTTCGAAACCAAACCAATAGTAAAAGAAACTTGACTGTGTATGGCGAACTAAACGGCGCAATATGTTTTGTTGGCGGGCTTTACCTTGATGAACCGGAAGACTGAAATAATACCCGCTTATTTTGCGAGCCAATCAGATTTTTAATCACGCGAGCGTCTTAGGGGCTAAGACGCTACTTATGCGCTCGTTCCGTGTTTAAGACCACGCGAGGCTAACGCGGGATTATTATCCCATGATGACACGGGATATTTGTACATCCGTCAATGGAAAAAATTCAAAAGAAAAAATCCAAAATTAATTATCTTTGCCTTTTTGCGTATAACTTTTGTTCTAGAGAAGCTACAAAGCTCTACTACATCTTGGATTGTTCCTCTCATTATAAGCAAGAATTTTATATAAGTTGGAACAATAGGTGCAGTAGAACCCGAGATACTTGTACAACCGTCAATGGAAAAAAATTCAAAAGAAAAAATCCAAAATTAATTATCGTCTATTATTACTTGCCTTTTTGCTTATAACTTTTGTTCTAGAGCGACTACAAAGCTGGACTTCCTTTTGAATTGTTTGTCTCTCCATGACGAAGAGATTGATAAGTTTGAGCGATATAGGTGCAGCACAACCCGAGATACTTGTACCGTTGATGTGAAAATTCAAAAGAAAAAATCCAATATTAATTATCTTTGCCTTTTTGCTTATAACCTTTGTTCTAGAACAGCTACAAAGCTCTACTACATCTTGAATTGTTCCTCTCAGCATACGGAACAATGTGATATTAACAGTTTGAACAATATAGGTGCAGCAGAACCCGAGACACTTGTACATCCGTCAATGGAAAAAATTCAAAAGAAAAATCCAAAATTAATTATCGTCTATTATTATTTGCCTTTGCCTTCTTTTGCTGATAACGTTTGTCCTGGAGCAGCTACAGAGCTGGACTTCCTGCTGGAATTATTTGTCGCATCATAAGGAACAATTTGATATAAGTTTGAGCAATATAGGTGCAGTAGAACCCGAGATACTTGTACATCCGTCAATGGGAAAAATTCAGAAGAAAAATATTCCAAATTAATTATAGAGTATATATTGAAATACTATAATTATCGTGAATATATTGAAATACTTTAGGTACGAAGGCATACTATATATCAAATTGTTCCTCTCATCAAGACGGACATTTTGCTGCTATAGAACTAAAGTGATTAGCAAGACCATACATTAAAACTAAGAGACTCAATATTCAAAATAGCTACCAAATTGGGCTTCTTGTACCTGAGTAACAACTTTAGCTCTGTAGCAGCTACAGAGTCAGGAAAACCAGCAAAATGTCCCTCTTGATGAGAGGAACAGTGTGATATACAGTATGTATCTTTATGCTTTTAATAATAGTTTAGTTTGTCTTTTGATTTTATTCTAAAGCCCGTTTACACAGGCGATTTTTGGTGCAATTTTTATCATTCTGACGCATGCGATTGAATGGATGTCGCACGATTGTACTTTGTACAAAGTACAAATGTCCAATCCATTCGCGGTCAATCCATTCGATCGCATCAGTCAGGAGGAGAAAAATCGCAGCAAAAATCGCCTGTGTAAACGGTTCTTAGAAACTTGAACTTTATAGGAAATATGAAAAAAATAGTAAAAATGTTATGCACAAGAATATCCAGTTAACGATTATTTGAATTGAAGATCTATGAATTTACCACCATGATTTAAACGCATGTCCAAGCACTCAACCGAGTTGTGCAAGGCCTCCAGAACGTCCGATTTCGTGACTTTTAAAGATCTCGGAAGATGCCTTGTTTCTCTCTCTATAGCTGCCGTCTATTGGTTGGTGAAAAGAGCCTCCCCACCACCACAACTGGAACTAGTGATGGTCAGCGATATAAACGAGGTGTCGTCCAGCCATGTTCCCACTTCTTTGAGGTAGTAGTACGCCATTGTTGGGTTTACATTCCTTAAGTATGGGTAAGGCACAACACCTTTCCCGATGTCGGATTTGTACAATTCTTTTAATTCCATCTTTTCTATCTCAGTGGGTGGATCAATTCTATTGCTGGTTGAAATGGCCCACAAAGTTGATGATCTTTCTGTGTTGTTGTCATCCAGCGACTGCTCTTTTTCCTTGCGTCCCTCACTATTTCTTTCTGCTTTCTATCTTTCTTCTTTTTTCCTTCTTTTCACCATCCTTCTGTTTGTGATCAACTTATTTCTTCTTTATATCTTTCTTCTCTCCATCATTTTTATCCTTTTCACCATCCTCTCTATTAGCTTTTTCTTTTTCTCCATCATCCTCCCCTCCATCACTCTTCCGTTTTTTATTCAGCAAGTTTTCTTCAATGAAATCACTTTCCAAATGATTGTCCTTGTCATGTGTGTTTCAGTCAATTCACACGATACATACATACTTGTCGTAGTTGAAAGGCTAAAACCAGTGAAAATGTGAAACACCAGTATTAATCTTTCATATACGACAAATATTTATGTCGCTTAAAGCTCATAAGCCCTAAAGAGCGATAACAGACAGGTTTGTACCTTACCTATGGGTATTTCTTGAAAGACGTGTAAAGTCCTGGGGCATTAGTAATACATCTTAATATATCGAGTATGAAAGAACTTTCCCCCTGGCACTGCGCATGCGTGGTTTTGTTTGCGACTGGCGAATACAATGGCGGAGAAACGCAAAGGAGCGATCAATCTTCTTCTCGAAACAACGACTATCTAGGCTTAGCTGCATGGCTAATTAAATATGGTCCCCTTACGAAAAAATCCAATTGGATTCACTTGGAATTCCAATTGGAATAATCATTTCCAATTGGAATTCCTATTGAATTCAATTGGAATAATTTTCCAATTGGAATTCTTATTGGAATTCCAATAGGAATTCCAATAGGAAATTATTTCAATAGGAATTTCAATAGGAATTTTAATAATTATAGAAAGAAACATTTTCTTAAAAAAATTTCAATTTACTTAGAATTTTAAGTTTTAATAAGTTTAAATTTATTTATTTTAAATATATTTACACTATACCATTTAATAACTTAAATTCCCCAGTGAACTCTATATTAAATACCAGAACAATTACACTTGTACATAACTCTCTCTTCTCCGCAGAGGTTTTGAAGTTGGTCAGCCTTTTAAATTATTACTGTATGAAGCTACATGTATATGGAGGCAGACATGTAGATCAACCTCCGTCCCATTAACAAATGAAACATTACTCATTTTAATGCTAAACAGAGGAGTAATAATTAATATATTATTTTGCTAATGGGACTGGGGTTGACCTACAACATGTCGGTTTCAAAATTTGGTATGTAGGTCACATTCCAGTCTTGTATAATGGAGTTCACTGCGTTTCCCAGACACACACATAATTATTTAATATTAATATATTCAAGACCTACATACAATACTATAATGATATATACAATGCTATTACTATATACAGCTACATGCAGTATTCCAAAAATGGCTTCCATGTAAATATCATGCATATAAATTAGCCTTAGTCACCATAAAAGCGGCAGGGCAAGGCACATGTAAATATTATATTCCCAAGTTTCATTGTTATAGACTTCCTGATGCTTGTTGCTGAGGGGAATAGCCCAAACACCCTGGTATCTTGAACAATTTCTTGCACAAAATCACAGTGGACATGGCAGTCTAAATCCTGGTACAATCTTTGACTAGTGCATTTCATGACATTGACCAGGACAATATTGTACTTGGTACATCCACAATACTGCAGTTCAGCAACACTGCAATCACATTCTGGTTTGATTACATACAAGCCAGAAATATTGCCATACTTAAAATCTGGGTGCTGGACACTAACAGAGAAGTTGTGATGTCTAACTGACCGTTGGTAGCTCTCACCAGTGTAGAATACATTATTAGCCACAAACCTATCAAACACAATGGCTGAGCGGTTGCACACAGGTGAACTGGTCAGGCGCATCACAGCTAGAACTTGTGATGCAGTTAATATTACGGGCTTACCATTACCAAACCCAGTGACGTTGTCTTCCAGCACACGAGCATTCTTCTGAGGGATACTTGCACCCGATAGCTTCTGGAACATATGGACTACTGCAGGATTGCTGTCATCAGTAAAATAGCGACTGGCAATTGTATGCGACCGCCGAGCCAGCATAAACGTTTCACAGATTTGCCTTGGAACATACTGGGTACCATGAAACATTTTCAGCAACATGTGGTTATTTGCTTCAAACATGAAAGCTGAGGTAGCCCATAATGGACCACAATATCTTACTCCATTTGCCAAATGGGTCAGCTGATGCACATTAAACTTGCATGCAGATAACTCATACAGAACTTCCATTCGCATGACAAATTTCTTTAAGCATGCTTCAGCCAAATCTACCTTGGTCTGGGTGATCCCATCACCCATGAGACTGTAGACTCCATAAACGAAAAGGAAAAAGTGTTTCAGGTACATGTCTGGAAGAATACCTTTAAGAATTACAAGGCCATAAAACATAAAGGCTCTCCATTCGGACGCTTTCCAAAATTTTCGATCTTGCAATGAACGGGGAGCTCGTGAAATTTCAGAGGGTGGGGATATTGACATCAACCTGGCATCAATCTGTTTTATTTGTCTGCCAACATAAAAATCACTGCCATGATTGCTTGAGTCCAGCCATGATGTTGACAGCTGGCGCATAACACCTTGGCAAACCGAGTGCATGTATTCTGGAGTGAAACCTTTCACTGTATCAAATGTTTGAAATCCCTCAATAACCGAAATTCCTTTCACACCCATGACAGCCTCCCCTGTCTCATTAGCTTGAATGGCATACTGTCCTTGCTTCCTGGATGTTCTCAAGACAGGATCACCACGGAAGGGGTAGTATCGGGTTGGTGGGCCATTTTCTCTTTCCACACATTCTCCAGGATGTTCGCACCAGTCGCATCCATATTTACCATTAAATTGCTTGCAATTCTTTACTATGGCACGTGCAGGAGAATCAGCCGAGCATATCAAAGGGAAAACATTTCGTGTAAATCCCTCAACTTTGTGCACAAAGCCAGTCCTCTCAAGCTCTCTACATTCTTCAACGAAAGGCTTCAAGAATGTATTCATGTCAGGTTTCGTTTTGCCAAACCATAGTCCTGTCATTAAAATGTTCTTCGATCGTAGGTGAGGAGGCAGCTCATTAACCATACATTGGATTGGCCAAATTGAATACGTTGACGATTTAAAAACGGGTACACCATCCGTGTTCCAAGTGAGTGTTATGTCATTCCCTGAAAAGTGGTGTTTCTGTACAAGTTGCTTATATAATAATGATGATGTAATATCTGATTTATGGTGGTCTGTGTAGTAAGATCACGATTTGTTAAGTAGTTATATAACTTAGTATCATTTAGCAGGTCAACCAGCTGTTGCTTCAGGGGGATGTACAAGAAAAAAGTGCCATTCTTCACGCAGTCATCAGCAATGAATTCCTCCCCACAATCACTGCATGGTTTTGTTGTCTTCTCTTTTCCCACATAGGCAGCACAAAAGGGGCAATAAAAATGCACCTAATAATTTTTAAATGAATGCAGGAGTCAGATTTACAGTGTGATGGAAAATCTTGAAGGTCCAATACTGTCAGTTTATAATACTAGTTAGTTCACCTGGTTTCCAAGCTAACACAGATGTAAAGCCACTTTTCCACTCATCACACAACTCCACTTGCTGCGAGTTTGCGAGGACTCGCAGGACAATTACCAATAAATTCCCCTTGCGCGATGAGTATAATATAAAACAACATCAACAACGACTGCACTAAATCCGATGCTAAATCGTCATCAATTGTTGATAATCTGTTTAATACGGAGCTGCATGAGAAGACGTTTAAAGTACTTAAAACGCTTCTGGATTCAACCAATGTTACTCAGGCGCGAGCAGCTTAGCAAGTACTTCAAACAAGATTTTTCTCTCACGATCAACAAAACATGGTTAAATTTATTTAACTTTGCTGCGAGTGTTCGCAAGCTCGCTGCGAGTCACTAGCAAGCACTGCGCGCAAGTTGATGCTTGCGAGAGGAGTGGAAAACAGCCTTAAAAGTAATATTTAAAAAATTGCTCCAAACATACCTCTGATTCAGCTGAATTAAATGTTTTGTAAAACTTGTACTTGGAAGTGGGAAAGATAGATGGAAAATACAAGTTTAGTAGACCAAGCAAATCTGACAAAGCTTCATCCGTCAAACCATGCCGTAGGACAAATGACAACAATAGCAAAATGCTTTGTGCTTTGGTAATAACTGCTCCCTCGTAAATTGGTTCACCATCTTCAATGTTCAGGCCCTACAAGTATATAGCACAGTTATTAACAGCTTAAGCACATGTATATTAATTTGGGAATTGGACAGCAAATAATTATATTATTCACATATGTCTTACTATTACATACATTATTACTTCAAAATAACATTCAGAGTTATATATATTTGTATATAGTTATAGTTATCTTACCTCATGATCATCTTCATCTGACAGATCTTCTGAATCATCACTAATACCATCAGGGTTAAGGGAGTTTCTTTCCTAACAAAATAATTAATTTTGTATTACTGCCAATACAATTCCAATAAGGGTTGTCATGGGCTCAGATGGCTGGTGGACTAACAGGGTAGTAAAGTTCAGGCCTGGATAAAGTATTTTTCTTCACAAAATTTTCTGCGAAACTATGCTAAGATTTCCTGCATGAAAAATATTACTTACAGTTTCAATGAGTAGTTAGTAAAATATTAAATATTGTTTCACTTTTAACTATGAGATGATAAAATTCACCTGATCATATAGCCACTTTATAGTAGCCATTGTGTACTGTGTACATGCTGGATGGAATATGTCTACTCTAAATATCAATTTTGCTGGATACTAATATCCAGAACTTGCACATCTCTACAATTTTACTCCTCAAAGGAATGGTGACTTTAGTATAAAGGATCACGATTACATGTAGCAGACAGTTACTGTGATTCCCAGTTGACTATGGAATGGCTGGCGGCTATAAATTATGTAGTTTAAATTAGTTTTGTCGTAATGTTTAGAAGTTTGAACAAACTGTTTTGACATAATGCAAAGCATGTTGTCAATGCAATGTCAAGGCATGTTGTCTATTAAAATAGGTTAACTACCTGCAGGTTATCAACTTCTTGTTGTTCAATGTCTGAACTGCTGTCTTCTTTATGTGAACTATCCTGGTCACTATCAACCTAAAGTTAACATATTGTAACAAATAAAGTTATAAAGACCTAGAACATTGAATAGTACAGAGTAAACAAGAGATATTCAGTTTCTAATATTATGCACCTATCTACCTCTAGAAAATGGGAAAATTATGACCCAACACGGGATACCATACATGATAGTGAATTACTACTAGTCTACTTAGTCGACCGTAGTCGGAGATTGCCAGTAGGCTCAGTCCCTCGTTCATTGCTTACTGCTTAGGATCATCCACTTTGCCAAGTTGGTTTACAGGCCCATCTGGCACCAAGTTTCCTCTTATGAAGGGCTGTCACCCAAACCATAAGCAAAATCCATTTGGATCTTAAATCTGTGGCTATTCGCACTGGAGTTTTGTTCCTAATTATCCATAAATAACCCTAATCCCCATAACACTAGTACAAGCCAACATTTCGACAACTAACAAATATATTAATTTATACAAAGTACTAGTAGCTATTCGTACTGGATACAGTTTATAGACTAGTAAACTGAATAGTATATATAATAATTATATAATAATTACATATTAATTTATATTAATTAATTTAATTAGTTAATAGTATCATATTAGCATTAAAACAGTGATATATCACGGATGTAGGTTACCCTAGTTAAATAAATTTGATTTTGATTTGAAGTCATTAATATACCTGAGGCTGAAGGTCATGTTCTTCAAGTTCAGAATCTGTGTCTTCGACTCCATGTGCACTTTCACTTTGACTGTTATCGCTACTTTCCTAAATGAGTAAATCGATGCAAACAACGAAATTATTTATGGTATCTTCTTGTTCCAATTATGATAAAATAATATTACTGATATGAAATAATGGAGAGACATACCTCGTTGTGTTCAAGATCACTTGTCGATCTTGATTTTGCTTGTATCTCCTCGCCAACTTCTAAAAGCAATTGCTGGTGTTTCCTATACTTGGTTCGTCTTGGAACAGAACTTCCATTTACTATATAGCGCTTGTAAGGTCCTCTGCGTGTACTCATCCTTTATCGGTTAGTTTAACATCACGGGTTTATGCATTTAAAAGAGATAATTTGTAAACTTTGAAGAAAATATTCGATGAAAATATTCGTGAAAGGCTTTACACTGGTCAGCGGTCATTTGTTATTGTTAATGCTATATGATTGGTTCTTTTCGCGCTATTGTTATGCAAGGATTATCCAATCGTTGGGAAAATTCGATTGGTTGAGATGATGAGATTGCAATGACTTGTGGGATTTTGCTAAGTGTTTACCGAATTTTGATACACAGTCCCTTTGTGCTTTTATCTCTTTGGAGAAAAATACTTTAATAGTATCAGAAGATTTCAAGGTTTTTATTATTCAACGAAGATGAAGTTTGCCATATTCGAGTTTGATGACACAACATGCGAGGTTGGAGAAACGTCTTGGATTGTTAACGAAGACACGGACAAATTTACCAACAAGCTTTGGTCGCCATCAACTGAAGTCGTCGTGAAATGGGCAAAAGATTTCGGAAAGATTTCAAGAAAGTTGGGGAAGACGCCAATCAACATAGACGAGATGAGTTCGATTCTGTGTACTGCTACGATCGCGAAGTTTAATGGTGAGTATACAAAACTGAAGTATTACTAAGTTTTAATATTAAAAATGCGAATTGTTGACATATAAATTATGGAACAGTATTGATCAGAGTATCAAACCACTGTGATCAAACACGTGGTCAGGACACACAGCCAAGCTGCGGCTTGAAGTAACTTGGCTGTTACTTCATGAAAATATTCACTATCTATGCACATGCCTAAAACATCAGAAATCTTAGAAAGCTTAATATGTAATTGTTTTATTCAGACAACTATGAAACCATTAAGAAACACATGGGCAACTATTTGAAAACTGGTGACACCGAAACACCCAGTAGAGGCAGAGGACACAGAGTTCAAAAAAAAATATACTCGCTGTGAATTGGCAAGCGATGAAGAAGACCAGGACTCTTTTGTACCTGAAAAGGTGAGTTATATTTTATCCAGCAACAATGTTTTACATCCATTTTCCCAACTTATGGGTTCTCCAGGACAGTTTCCCTTTTCAACTCACATTCTCTCACCTGAGTTATATTATAATGGTGGTAAAATATAGACGTGACAATTGATAAGGTTGACATGTTATTTAGTTGTTAGATATTAAGGCCAGACCATAAAGTGTTTATCATCCAATGCTATTTGCAAAATGTCATGTTAGTCAGACAATTCAAACATTTGATTTTGCTACTTGTGCTTGCAATGGGTGTAAATAACCCTTTAGTGGGTGTAAATAACCCTTTAATGGGTGATTAACCCTTTAGTGCACGGTGTCTTCCCTATTGACGAGTAAAAAAACTTAGACTATTGGTATGGTGGTGATTCAGTTTCACGGCTTATAATGTAAAGTAACATTGATTAATTGCTGCTCATTATATTACTGTATCTATTATTTTAGTCTAAGCCCAAGAAACGAAAATGTATGAAACGCAGTGATGACAGTATGCTAAATTTGGTAAAAGAAAAATACAGTTTGGACAATGCAACAGTAAGTACAGTAAGTAACAGTTTTTTTCATTTGAACTTGTTTAGTTACACATTTTATGTCCTGGGTATGTCATTAAACTGCATCCACCTGCTGCCTTGTATGGTAATGCCTCTTCAGGCAAAGGCTAGGGAGAAGGCAACTCTGATTCAAAAATTCCCCTGTTATAGGATAATGAAGATTCAGATAAAGATGATGAGAATCACGAGGAGGTGTCAGAACTCAGGAGAAAAAACCAAGGGCTGCAAAAAAAATGTCAACGTTTGGAAGTGGAAGTTATCGATCTGAAACAGGAAGTCAGAGATATGCGTGAGATTATGCTCAACATGAAAGGTTATTATTTCTTAGTTTCCTAATTGTTTCCTAGTGTCATTGTATATACCATTAAGTAATTAATCCTTAGAAATATTGGATAATACTTTCTTTCACAGCTATCCTCACTTTATCTTCTCACTTAATGGCTTATTTACAACTGTGGACAAATAACAATATTTTATATTAGCATGTATATGGTACCATATATTAGCCTCCTCTGCAGGCAACATTTGGGTTTTTATGTCATATCATAATGATATCCCTTTGAGGATGCACAAAGAGGGAGGCATGTGGCCAGGGGGGCAAAGAGGTGAATTAAGGCAATAAGAATTAAGACATGTTTACGTTGCCTGCCAACGATTGACATGTGGACATACCACTTCACCTTGTCGCTGGACCTGGGGTATGGTGGGATACATTTGTCACATGTAGTAATGAACAAACAAAAAAAAACCAAAATTATTACTAGTAATGCAAAAATATTGATGTGGTAGGTGTGCATGTGTATCCATTACCCTCTATAGAGTTTTCACTAATTAAAAGTGTCTAATATATTTCAGTGATTGGAAATTATTAATTCACTGATTCTGAATGTGACTGCCTAATATTGTTTAAAATTAATATTAATCTTACACATGCATTTTTAATTTTAATATAAATTTATTTTGTTATTCTTCAGAGTTATCAAATGTAAATCAAGCCCTAACAGAGCTAACCAAAACGGTCAAATCTCTCCACTCACACCGGCCATTAAAGGGAACCACATCATCATCGTCATCAAGGTCCTCGTCACCATCCCCACTTGTCAAGACGAACCAGCATTGTGAAGAAACACCAGCAGTTAATGAGGACAACCAGTCTGATGATTCAGACAGTGATATGGTATGGTATTTTGGCAAAATGCTATTGCACTGCGGAACAAAGGAAAGCAATACTAAAATGTATGTATTGTTTTGTCACATATAGGTGGTAATCTATCCAGGCATTTCAGTGTTGAAAGCGCAGAAGAAAATGTTGGACATGTGTGGAGATGCAAAGACATATACATACACCCTCATGGAAATAATATGGTCAAGGGAAGTGCTAGCCAGCCACTCTATGACTGGAAAATCTTCCAATGCACACAAAGACAAAGAGCCTAAGCCATGCTTGGACATCGTGAAAGTTAAGGCTTTGTGTGGTAAGTTACAATTCCATATCCAAAATTTGGCTAACTTAACATGTTAATGTAATTATGATCTAGTTTGATTCTCGTTTATACCAGTTTTTCTGCATGTGTCTAATCTAAGTCTTAATTTCAATGACCAGAATTGTGCCAGCGGTGTGATGGTGCATTACACTGTGACTGGACTCGCGCAGCAAAACTGTTTGGAATACTTAATGAGGCAGGGATTTTGTGACCGGATGTCAACCTTTTCTGTTGCGGGAGGACCCTTAGCCTTTGTCTCAAGAGACCAACCTGAAAGGCAGCATGTGGATCTTTTAATCAGAGTATGTTGCCTTCATTAGCCTTTGCCTGAAGAAGAATTACCCTACAAGACAGCAGGTGGATGCAGTTTAATGTCATGCCTGACATATGTCATACTCAGGACATAGAGGATATTACACGGTGGCGCGAATATATGAATTTTATCTTTGAGTGGTCGAAGCAATATTTTACGAATGAGCGAAGCGAATGAGTAAAATATTGTTTTCACCACGAGCCACCGTCTTTTTACTCTATGGAAACAACACGATAAACGTTCAATTCGGTTAGTCACGTGATCGATATCTTCACTAGTGAGGATATCAAAAATATCTCACTGTGTATTTTCTAGTATCTCACTCGCTACCCTATAATAAATATGATTATGTCATTGTCATACCCAGAATGGTATAAACCAGAATCAAACTACACATATAATTGAATCACCCTGATTGTACACCAACTAGGCTTTCTAAACATACATGCTAACTTCCTATTTATTTGTTGCAGCATTGGTAATAACAAAATTCAAAACTGCTGATGAGCAGAAAGAAGGTGAAGAACCTCATTAAATCAAAGTTGCAAAATGTGGAGAAATGTTCAAAACTGAAAAAAGGAATGTCTGCTGAAAAGTGAGAACATAAATAATGCAAAAATCCCTTCTGGGGTTAGGTGCACTTTAAATGTTTGATAGACTCATAGATGTAGATAAATTAGTTTCAACATCATGTCACATAATACTATATTAACATAATTATGATCTCCAGTCTGTTAGCCACATATTGTACCGACAGCTAGCTATCATAAACTTTTATTTTACTTAAAGTTTTTTGCTACATGTTTTAAAACTCTTTTTTCATTAATGGTATTTTGCACAGAATTCAAACATACTGGAGGTCATAATATTTAACTGATTCCAAGCTCAATGAATTTCTTTATTAGCATGCACAAATAATTAATCTTGTCTATTTGAATCATATATTTGTCTAAGTTGTGTTATTCCTCTATATTGATGCTATAATGTGAATTATGTATGTTAAATATATTTGTTATTAAATTAATTGAATCCTATTGAATTTGTTTGGCTTAATCTTACATTTATAAAGCCTGTTAAGTGTTTTCACTATAGTGATATATATTACAAGCAAGAAAACAAAGCATAACTTTACCTTGCGAGTCTAGTTACAAAGAGGAAAATAAATCATTTTCTTTTCTGCCTCAAGTTAGGATACAATTGTTGTGCTTATGTCTGAATTTGTGTCACATGCTTTAGTACATTACTTTGTTTTCACTTTTTCTTATACACTGATGATGCTAGTGAAAGGCCTAATACATAGACCGCATATATTTTTTTAATTGTAGTACCTCAATATGAATTCCAATTGGAGTCGATGGGAATTCCAATTGGAGTCAATGGGAATTCCAATTGGAGTCAATGGGAATTCCAATTGGAGTCAATGGGAATTCCAATTGGAATCAATGGGAATTCCAATTGGAATCAATGGGAATTCCAATTGGAATCAATGGGAATTCCAATTGGAGTCAATGGGAATTCCAATTGGAATCAATGAGAATTCCAATTGGAATCAATGGGAATTCCAATTGGAAATTGGCCCAATTTCCAATAGGATCCAATTGGAATTTTAAACAGAATTCCAATAGGATCCAATTGGAAGTTAGATTGAAATTCCAATTGGAATTCCAATTGGATTTTTTTGTAAGGGTCTGGACGAAAGGATTTATTGTCTGGCTAGTGGAAGGTGCTAATAAATATTAAAAGCTTTATATTCAACTTTAATATGGTCTGGCATGTTGACAATGTTGTGAAGTCGGTTTGTAGAGTGTTGCTGGTTGGTGTCTTATATTTTACGTGAGTGGCGCTCGAGCAGTTTTGCACCTCAGCTCAATAACAAATTCTGTATACTGGAGATTGTGGACTGTCTTCGCATTTTTATTTGGCGTTCAATAAACAACTGTACGAAGAACCCTGGCGAAATATTAAACATGAATGTTTAAAATATTCTATAAAATCGTTCTACATGTGGGCAGACGATTCGCAAGGCTCATAACGTGAAGCTAGCAACATAATCATCAAACGATCGTAAATCCACTGGGCAGATTTTAGTCCATTTTGATCTGGATCGACTGGACGTCACACGATACGTATTAGTATCGCTACTATCGGAATTCTTGTTGTAGCTTTTTATGCAAAAGTTTCGAAAGTTCAAAAAGATCTTGATGTTTCTTTCGGCAGGTTGTTTGGATAATGACTAAAACCGAATTTGTTTATCCTGCACGTGCGAAGTTGTGTTCATATTTGAAGAATGATTCTCTCGGTATAACCTGTTGCAGAATCTTCCTTTCGTTCTCCACTGCACCGGTTCGACACTCAAGGGACTGTATTGATTTTCTATATTTATTTGATTTTGATTGATTTTACACTTGAGCTCATACCACCATTACTTTCAACATGCGATTCACCATATGCTACATATTCTTCGGTTCTTATTACATGATGACAATATCCATTGTCGGAACAACAACCTATTCATACGTCAATAATAATACAATGATGTCATGATCTTAACACTTTGACCGCCAAAGACGGAGATCTCCGTTTTTTGGTCCCCAACGCTTCACCGCCAAAGACGGAAATCTCCGTTTTTTAAAGGTTTCCTCATAGGGCTGTCAACTGGTATGTTGGCCCTCCCCTCCCTTAGTTATAATGGTCTCGAATGGTCGTGCGCAACGTGAATCCATTGCTTCCGCTGGCTATTGTGATCGAGCACTGGTGAATGATGGCTGCTACATCGTGTGCTCGGTTTACCGCTAGCGAAGTTGCCGAAATTTGTGCAGATTCTGATTCGGAATTATGAGTATTTTGACTCAGATTTTTCGGATAGTGATGAAGAGAGTTCCAGGAGTTCAAAACGCGATAATTCCGAGTTGCAGGGAGCTTCAAATGTTGACTCTAATGATGATCAAATGTTGGCAGAACGACAAAGTTCACGGCAGTTATCTCCCCCAAACAATGTAAGTTATGTATTCTTTCCTTTGAACACTATTTCTTTGATAACTATTCCTTGTAGAAGTAGGCCGTTAGGCGTCAAGTGATTGTTTGGTAGATTGTGTTATGGATCCTACTCTACAGTACAGTGTGGACTGATGTTTCATAGACTTATCAAAGAAGTCACGTGTTTCTTGCATGAGATACATGTAAGTAAAATGGTTAGTAAAAGGATGGATGCAGGAAGATATTCTGCACTATTTTACAGGACTTCTCACTTCATGTTTAGGCCTGGACTAAGGTGCATGCTTACACTGAAATTTTCTTCTGCAGGCTAATCTTGATGATGACACTAATTCAGGTCCAACTGACATGGATGAACCTGTGGTATCTACTTCACGTGCAGGTGTACCACCAGCTACAAGAAGGGGATTATTTCCCCTAAACAATGTAAGTATGTAGGCCTATATCTGTGATCTCAAAGCATGGCATGTCATGGCTTATCAAAGAAGATACTGTCCGGTTCATGAATGAAAATTCAAATGTGTAATTTCATATCCAGTTTTGTGGATTTGAGGATGAAAGTATTCTCCTGCTTTTGGGGTACATCTCTTCATAATTGATTGCCGCATCTGGTAATGAAATCGTGATAAAACAGGGATATAGGCATGTAAATATAGCTTCTGATATTTCTTTCCAGGTTGATTCTGATGTTGATTCCAGCTCCAGCTCACCGTCTCAATCTCCTTCCCCTTGTAATCGTGTGCAGGGCAAGAGGTAGAGGTGGTAATCGTGCCAGGGCAAGAGGTAGAGGTGGTAATCGTGGCAGGGCAAGAGGTAGAGGTGGCAATCGAGGACGAGGAAGAGCAGCACAGAATGCCAATCAGGATGACGATGATTGGATGGAGGCCAACTGGGTACCTAGAGACATACCTTTCACTGGAAACCCTGGTCCTTCTGCTGCAGCTGCTCAGTTGGATGAGGATGATCCTGTGAAGTTCTTTCAGCTTTTTCTGAATGATGAAATCTAAACAATGTAAGTATGTAGAGCAGACTAATTTGTACGCTGAGCAGTCCATTTCCAGCCAACAGCAGCGTGGTGAACAGACACTTTATTCTCGTTCAAAAGCTTGGAAACCAGTGACACTTGTTCAAATGAAAAAATTCCTTGGTCTGATGTTTCTTACTGGGATTGTTGACAAGCCTACACTCGAGAATTACTGGTCAACAGACAATATAATATAAACTCCTATGTTTCCAAAAGTGATGTCAAGAAATAGATTTGAAATTATTCTGTCCTATCTTCATTTCAATGACAATGAGCAACGTGCACCTGACTGTGAGGACCGACTGTACAAAGTCCGCCCAATGATTGTTCATTTTTTAGGCAAATTCCGTGAAATGTACAATCCACACGAGAACATATCCATTGATGAGGGCATGTTATCTTGGCGCGGACGACTTGGATTTCGTGTGTATAACCCCAATAAACCAGTGAAATATGGGATAAAATCGTATCTGCTCACTGATTCAGTCAACAGCTACTGCTGCAAACTCAAGCCCTATTGTGGTGTGGGGGCCACCTTGGAGGAAACTGTGCTTCACCTGCTTGACAATCTTGTAAACCAAGGGTTCAAACTTTTTATGGATAATTTCTATAACTCCTTTAGGTTGTCAAAAAGACTGTTGGAGTTGGGCACCCATACCTGTGGTACACTCAGAGCACAAAGAGGTGGACCCCCGCTATACGCGATGCAAATGTGGGTAATATGCAAATTGGGGATGTCAGATTTAGGCACAAGAACGATATATATATGTGCCTTGCCTGGTGTGACAAGCGCATTGTTAGAATGATTAGTACCATAGGTGAAAATAATATGGTGGAAGTGAGAGTGAGACAGCGAGGAAGACCTGATGGAGTACTGAATCAAAAGCCTCAGTGTATTATTCTGTACAATGCCAGCATGAATGGTGTGGATAAACTTCATCAGTGCATAAAGTACTATCCCTTCACAAGAAAGTCAGTGAAATGGACAAAAAAGTTCACGTTTTATCTTTTCCAGATTGCCATGTACAATTCTTTTGTTACCTACAAGGATAGGATCGCCCAGAGAAAGTGCAAATTTTTGCATGAGTTTATTCTCTCAGTCATTCAATCCTTCATTTCACCTGCTGTTGAAGTTGATGGAAATTATCATTCAGACAATGACTACCAACCTCCTGCCCTGCCACTGGATGCAACCCCACGAGCCCCAGCACATGACCCTAACACAAGACTGGATGGAAACATGAGGACCCACACTTTGGAACTAATTGCACCAACTCCCAAAAAGAAGTATCCATCCCGGAAATGTCGTGTTTGTCTGAAACATTGTGAACGGAAAGAGACGCGATACATCTGTAGCAGCTGTCACGTTCCTCTCCACAAGGGTAAGTGTTTCACTCATTACCACACAAAAAAAACAGTATTTTTAGAAAAGACACTGGTAAGTACATTCTTCTAACACTTATGCAATGCCTGAGCATGCCATTGCATAAATATCTGTAAGAAAAGTAATGAAAACACTCAAAGACTTTTTGAGAAAACACTCAAAAACATTCAGAAATGTGTTGCTGAAATAAAAACGCGTTTTTCGCAGCTTTTGGTCAGTTTTTGGCAAAATTTGAAAAAATAAGGATTTTCGAGGCGATTTTTTCATATCTTTCTTTTATTTAAAACATAAAGTGTATGGTATCAAAATAAAGCTGAGATCACAAGCTTTATTTTGGCACCATTATCTTGGTACAATATTATACAAGTTCCTTTTTACAAGATTCCAGAGTTGGGTTGATTTGACCAAAAAGTCTCGCGGTCAAGGGTATTAATTTGTCCGGAGGTCTGGTGGTCAAAGTGTTAAATTACCCTATTTTAATCAACTAAAGAATCATTATGTTACATGATTGTTACAATGAATTAAGTATAATGTTTGAACTGCCCACCTTGACTCATAAAGGTCTCATTTATGAGTCAACATCGCACTTGTCTTCTTTTTTGCACTCACTGCAGCAGCTCGTTTAGGCAGAATTTTCCTCAAGGGTCCATCTATCTTAGCTACAGGGGCTCTTTTTCCTCCCTGTTCCCACCCGGTCGAGCTTGAACCTCTAAAGGGTAAAGTTTTTGGACAGGTCTCTTCAGATAAACTGGTTTTCCGTTTCCTTTAACTCTCACCCTAGCTGCTCTAATTTCTTTGTCCTTTCCAACAATCAATTCCTCTACTATTGCTATCTTCCAATTACCCCTTCTTTCCACTTCTCCATATACCGTTCCTTCACTTGTAGACTTACACTTATGGAACTCTCTTAAACCTATCAGATATTCTTTCTGCCACCTCTTCCCAAAATGTTGCGATTTGGTAGTCGCATTGCCAAACTGCTCTAAACAACTACTAACTTCTGACACCTCCTCTTTATCCTTGTCTGGCATAATATTTATTGCTCTGCCATGAATGAGATGTGATGGAGTTAAGACTTCCCCTTCTAATTCTTCATACTCATCCGTCAATGGGCTAGCATTTAATGTACCTTCTATCTCGACTAGTATTGTGTGAAGTTCATCAAATTTTAACCTAGCATTACCCAAAACATTCCGAAGACACCTCTTCACACTACCCACCATTCGTTCAAAAATCCACCCCACCATGGTGCTGTCTCCAAATTAAATCTCCATGTTGCCCTCTTGGTTTCTAACTCAGACTTAACCTTTGGCTGCTTATAAATCTCTTCAATTGAGCTTTAAAGGTTTTAGCATTGTTGGATACTATAAGACTTGGCATTCCTCTCCTGGCTGCAAATCTCCTTAGACATTGCAAGAATGTCTCTGCAGGTAAGTCTCTGACTAGATCTAAATATATTGCACGTGTCACACAACATGAAAACAATGCTATGTACACCTTGTTGGAACCATTTGGCATAGCACAATCCTGTACAAAAAGTGGTCCCGCAAAATCTACACCCACCTTGGAAAAGGGCGGAGCTTTTCGGACTCTAAACTCTGGCAAGTCAGCTACTGCTGGTGTACTGAACGGCTTTCCCTCCAATTTCTTGCATATCACACATCCACTAACTATGCGTTTCATGCGTATGCCTTTGGGACCCAATACTTTGTCCTCAACCTCCCCAGTGTTGCTCGCACCCCACAATGATGTACTTGGATGTGACAGTTTAGGACAATCAACTCTGTCAACTTGTGTTCCTTTGGTAAAATTATTGGATATCTTGTACTAAATTCCATATCGGCATTACCAAGCCTCCCTTTATATCTCAAAATTCCCTCTTCTTCTATCAACCCCAATTTAACACTAAACTGACTGTAGTTCTGTTGTGCCTTTAACAAGGTCTGAGCTTCTTTAATCCACATATTTTCGGCGTCAACCAACTCTTCTATGCTAAATCCTCCATCACGTCTTTCAAATCCCTTCGCTCTTGCTTGTGCATTATTCTTAAACCACAGTACCCATACTGTCACTCCAAAAACTCTTTCTAACTTACCATATCTTTCCAAACTTATTAGCACACTAATGCCTGTAACCCTTCTAACCTCAACCACCATTGTAGTGACCTTGCGTTCCTCTTCTACTACTTTCAGACTCTTGTGTTTACTTTCACGTCTTGGCCAGCCTTCTTTTGGCCCAGAAAGCCACTTGGGACCCACCCACCATAGTTGGTTGTCCTTCAGTTGCGTAGCTAATTCCCCCTGGATCCTACCTATATCAGCGGGGTTGTCAACCCCTGAACAGTGACCCCAATCAATTTTGTCTGCGAGTTTCAGAATCTCATTTACCCTGTTTCCTATCCAGTGCAGTGCTGTCATACTGTCAAGCCAGAACTTAATGCAAGATAATTTGGCCTGATGTTCAAGTGCCTTCTTAACTGAGCTCATTAGTTGGGCCAAAAGCCTTGCTGACATGAGCTCGAATCGTGGTATATTAACGTCTTTCGGGGGGATACCCGTGTTTTTTATGTCAGTAAATGGGCATACACACCTTCGGCTGTTCGATAAACAAGGTAAATTACTGCACAGTATGCTTTCTTACTGGCATCACCAAAGCCATGCAGAGAACATTCTAAAGCTTCTTCTTTCTACAGGATGCCCAAATACACAATGTGGAATGGTAATTTGTCTTGCCTGCAGTAAATCACTGTAGCAACTCTCCCACTTTTTAAACAACTCCCTTTTGAAACTCTCATCCCATTCTAATTTATCCTTACACACCTCTTGGAACAGTATTTTTGCACATACTATCACTGGACATATTATCCCAAGAGGGTCAAATAGACTTGCCAAAGTACTTAACATGTTTCGCTTTGTGGGCAAAAGGTTCTGTGCATTATTACTACAAGTGAAACGTCGAACGTAAAGTCATCTGTCTCACACTCCCATGCTTGTCCCAAAACTCTTGGGCTTTTTGAACCCACTGTCTTAGTTTCAGGGATACCTTAGCATAAGATTCTTCCTCATACAATTTACAATTATTGTCAGTACTGGACTGACCCTGCTCTTGCAATTAAATGGCTTCCCTCAAGGTTTTGTCATTGGTCAACCAATCCTTAGTTTAAATCCACCACTAGCTAGCCTGTCCTTGGCTTTTCCATACAAGGCGAGTGTTCTTTCCTTCGTACTCTCCCCACTCACCAAATCATCTACATAAAAACTCTCCAACGCTCTTTGAACAAATTGTGGATCTGCTTCAAAATACTTCAAAATGTGATGCCCTAGCGTTGCATTACGTTGCATATGAGAGTCCGAATTCGGGTTATTAGTTGCGGAATGATTCTTTCGGTAAGTACAATTACCATAAGCAGTTATGCTAATATTGGTAGAACGACTTCTCGGTAAGTTGCCCATTGACCAAACCAATGTCATGTTCCATAATTTTTTGTTGCCTTTGTTTGGCGACAAGGATCAGGAAAAATGTTGTCACGAAGGACAAACATCACCTGGCGTGCCGACTATCCGCTGTTTTGGTTGGGTGTAATCGATTCGGGCATATTTGCGCCAATTGCTTCCAGAATAATAACCGATGTCATACGGGGAATTCGACGTGTACAGATGTTCAGAATTCTTGAAGGTCCGAAATGAAGTATTATCCTGACTCTTTACACCGTGTACCGCTAACTAACGACTGTACGTGTACTACATTTCTGCGTGTATCTAGTTATAAATGTAGTTGAGTCCCTATGAACGAAGTAATATGCAAATACGATTACTGTAAAAGAATAAAATTCACCCCGTCTATTTGGTTGTGGATCGTAGTTGCTATGTACGCTATCTATACCTCTATATTCCTATACGCGGGACAGTAGAGTGTGGCAGTTGTGAAACAGGGTCTCTACTCAAAACCCTCCTGGTCATATACTGGGTCATAGCTGTCACCCCTTACTGATCCCACCCCCGTCCGCCTAGCCAGTTGTAATTTGCAATGGTTTTCTCATTGGGCGTACACCCTAGACTAGAATTACCTTTTTCTCTATAGAGAAATGAAAACCCTCCTTTCTGGGTTGGGAATGTAACTCTACATTTGACGAAGCAATGCAAACACATGTCCAACATGTATTACAACCTATACAATGGGTTGACTGGATGGGGGAATCAATGGAATCAATCCTGGGGTGACAGTTACCGGTGACCACATCCAAGAAGTTCTCTACGCTGAGACCCTAGCCGAATCTTCTACGCTCTCCTTTCGTGACCCTTCCTGTTTTCGAGCAGGCGAACCGCTTCACCACTGTTGGCAACAGTTGGCGGATGATCAGCCATTTCCACAACCGGCGCAGGTTTTAAACTGGATTCGTGAACGGGTCTCCGTATTTGACTATTTCCAACCTTACAACGGAACATTTAAGAAGGGAGTAAAGTGTAACTCCGATCGTACACCGACGGCCTGTTTTAAGAATAATTTTTCATGCAAACCAGTTTTTATACGTTACCCTGATTAATCGTCTTCACACCAGTGCAATTGTTCTCAACGGTAAAGTTGATGTGTGCGATCCACCTCACCTTGTTCTCCCTTTGGCTATGGAACGAAAAAAAACCTCGATTGTGCTACGACGTGCGTTTCCTTAACCTATGGATGAAAAATGTTTGTTTGCGCTCGACACCTTGCCTGATCTTCCCCGATATGTCCCCCGTGAGTCTTATCAGACTGTTCTCAATGAGAAATCCGGATATGATCATATTCTTCTTCAAGTCGAAAGCTGGTATTTCGTACATGTGTTGCTTCCTTTTGGCTGGAAGATCTCGCTTTTCATGCATCTATCACTCTACTGGTTTATTTTCATCTAATTACTTTCGTTCCATTGGTATCCCTTCCTCGTTGTATATTGATGATCGCCATAACGGTCAGTTGTGTGTGTTATTGAATGAAGGGCTGGACTTACAGGTCGATAGAAACATCGGATGAACGAAATTTTGCTGCTACTAATTCCGCTATATATTTGGGGGCTTGGTTCACCACAGAGAGATCGTTTTAGGACCAGATGTTGTGACTTTACACTCCAGTAATTTAGATAAATAATCCTTTTGTAAATAGGGGTAGTAAGCTTGAGCTCAGTTATGGAGGTCATGGGATTTGGAACGTGACAATTAGAATATGACATTGGGAGTATGAGATTTGGAATATGAGGTTGGGAATATGAGATTGGGAATACGAGTCCATATATATATATATATATATATACTGTAGAAGATGTTGCAAAAACCTTTGGCAGACTGCTCGATGGGAATCCCGAGCATATTATAGTTAAAGTTCAAAGACTCAACAGGTTTGATTAGACATTATATTACTATTTAGTTTCGTGCCACAAATATTGTGTGGTACTCTTCAGATAAAATGGTCTAATGACTAAGATGTAGCTACAGAGATGATTATATAAGTGTCTAGATTAGGGATTACTTGGAAATTCTTAACGTTCATTCGTTAGTTTGAATATTCAAAGGCTTTAAGCGTTTTTTAGTGATATAGTATGTACATGAATATATCCACTTGTGGTTGGTAAGTGGTCGTCAAAAATGAACATGGAACAGATCCTGGAAGGATTAACATTAGTAAATAGGGTTATAGCCGTATGTTATAAATATACATTGTGAGGTTGTTACAGAGTTTCTTAAAAGAAATTTATTAGCATGTCTACATGATGAAACAAGTTCGTTACGTTTGTTTAGTGTGGCCAGAAAAGGTTTGCAGATGATAAAATATTTCTCCCACAGGCATAAGCTACATCTGTTTGAGGTGTTATTGTAGGGCTTGGCTTGCTTGATAATTCTCTACTTAATGTTGAACTCGGCATTTTTATCTTTAAGCTCCCAGACATGTTTACTCAGCTCAGTGGAAAGTTTCTTTTCTCGGTGTTTGAATGATGCTTTGTGGTTGGTAAATCTCGCTTTGAATGTGTTTGCAGTGAGTCCGATGTATGTTTGGTTGGGTTTGTTGTCGTTGATGATTACTGTAGCTTGGTAAACAACTGACTTAGTCAGGCATTTGCGAAGTATAGGGCAATTGGCAGGTTTTCTGTAGTTACATTGATTTGGCGTTGATGTTTGTTGTGTTGTCTTCTTTAGGATGGTCTTGTTGTGTCCGTCGATGGTTTGTTTTATATTGGTCATGCAACTGTAACTGATCTTAACAGTGTTTTTGTTGAATATTTTGTGCAAGCAATGATTCTCATGAAATTCTTCATTAAGAATTTTAAGAAACGTTTGGCCGATGTTGGTGGCAACGTTGCTGCTGTATGGTGGATTGTACCATGTGATGTTCCGGTGTCGCTTTCTCGTTTTGTTGGTGTGGTCGTTAGGTGGTGTTGGGGGTTGGAATTTCAGTTTGTGTTTGTACCCACTGTGTTCAAGAGCTCTTTGGTATAGGGGTGCTGTGCGGTTAAATGCGTTTTCGTCAGTTGAAATGTCAGAGTCATTTGTTAATGGATTCGGGTAAGTTCTTGATGATTATTGGTGGGTGGTTAGATTTGTTGTGTATGTAGAGTGGTACATTCTTGGGTTTGGTGTAGGGCATATGTGTTCCAGTAGTTAAATTGAGGGTTACATCTAGAAAGTTGACGATTTTTTTGTTGACTTCGATGGTAATTTTCAGGCCGTATTTGTTGAAGGTGGCACACAGGTCTTTCTTGATTAGATCAACCTGGCGGGGGGATGCTCGAGTTATCCCGAGGCCATCGAGAGATGTAACCCTCAATTTAACTACTGGAACACATATGCCCTACACCAAACCCAACAATGTACCACTCTACATACACAACAAATCTAACCACCCACCAATAATCATCAAGAACTTACCCGAATCCATTAACAAACGACTCTCTGACATTTCATCTGACGAAAACTCATTTAACCGCACAGCACCACTATACCAAAGAGCTCTTGTACACAGTGGGTACAAACACAAACTGAAATTCCAACCCCCAACACCACCTAACGACCACACCAACAAAACGAGAAAGCGACACAGGAACATCACATGGTACAATCCACCATACAGCAGCAACGTTGCCACCAACATCGGCCAAACGTTTCTTAAAATTCTTAATGAAGAATTTCATGAGAATCATTGCTTGCACAAAATCTTCAACAAAAACACTGTTAAGATTAGTTACAGTTGCATGACCAACATAAAACAAACCATCGACGGACACAACAAGACCATCCTAAAGAAGACAACACAACAAACATCAACGCCAAATCAATGTAACTGCAAAAAACCTGACGATTGCCCTATACTTGGCAAATGCCTGACTAAGTCAGTTGTTTACCAAGCTACAGTAATCACCAACGACAACAAACCCAACCAAACATACATCGGATTCACTGTAAACACATTCAAAACGAGATTTACCAACCACAAAGCATCATTCAAACACCGAGAAAAGAAACTTTCCACTGAGCTGAGTAAACATGTCTGGGAGCTTAAAGATAAAAATGCCGAGTTCAACATTAAGTGGAGAATTCTCAAGCAAGCCAAGCCCTACAATAACACCTCAAACAGATGTAGCTTATGCCTGTGGGAGAAATATTTTATCAACTGCAAACCATTCTGCATATATATATATATATGGCCTCTTTGGTTGTGTTGGTTATTATGGGGGTGTGACTGAGCAAAGCGAAAGGTACGCGCAGATCAATCTTCTTTCCCATACCTGATCTGACGGAGAGTGAGCCAAGAGTGTTGCTGAATAGAATACAACTTATTAAACAATGAACATATTTCAGTTGCGGATTACGACCACGCAACGCGTGTGTTTAATTGTGTCGAGTGTCAGAACATGGGCGATTACCATAATTTATACCTCGTGTCTGATGTCTTACTCCTGGCAGACGTCTTCGAAAATTTGCGAAACGTCTGGTTGAAGGCTTATAACTTGGATCCCTGTCACTTTTACACAAGCCCCGGGCTAGCCTGGCAAGCTTGTTTGAAAATGACCAACGTGGAACTTGAACTTTTGACCGATCCAGACATGTATTTGTTTATTGAAGAAGGCCTTCGTGGTGGAATTTCGATGATCAGCAATCGATTCAGCAAAGCTAACAATCCGTATGTTCCCGACTACAATCCTAAGCAAGAAACATCGTACGTGATGTACCTCGATGCTAATAATTTATATGGCTGGGGTATGTCACAACCTCTTCCCAGCTAGCACATAACGTCATTGCAACGTTGGTAAAAGGTTGTAGTTTTGTTAGGTCGGACGTAACTTTGCATCAACTTCGCCACAACATTGTTTTTCAATTGCCACAACAACCGTCGTGCTATCAACCTTGGATAAACGTTGTAGCAACGTTCCAGTTGAACGTACTGTAGAGACGTTCATACAACGTGTCTCCACCGTCATATCTTAATCTAATTATTTTGTTGTCATATAAAAGCGATAACACGTTGATGCCTAACGTTTGACAAACGTTGTAAAACAATATTTCTCAAACGACGTTAATTCAGAAATTAAGTTCGACTGAAGTACGAAACAATTGCAATTGGACTCCATTTATACATGCAGGCGGCCCAATCAGAAATTTATACAAATCCGTTTGCGGGCTGTCATATCTTCAAATTGGGCTGCTTTATGTAACTCGTATGCAGGTAATTGTCACTTGCGGCTGTGGCATTAACAGTTCGATATCGATAGATATATATATATATATATATATATAGTAGGTAAGTGTTCTCCGCATTAAATTATTTAAGTTTTGAGCTTTCGACTCGGTTCTTCGAGTCTTCTTCAGAAAGGTTTACGATAAACCTTTCTGAAGAAGACTCGAAGAACCGAGTCGAAAGCTCAAAACTTAAATAATTTAATCCGGAAACACTTACCTGCTACAATATGCCTGGATTACAAATCTTCATATATATATATATATAAATGAATTCAGCTGCAATAAACAAATGTAATAACAACTGTGGCAGACCAAACATAATTAAGAAACGTATCGTAGTACACGACTGCGCATGTTCAATCAAATTGTTACGTCACTCGTTCTCGTTCCCAGACCTATATCTATTCTGTGCCCGCGCGTTGCAGAATGTTACGTCACTCCACTTCGCCAGCCGCCAGCGTTAGAAGCGTCTTTGGAGTTGCTTTCAGTTTCGATTTTGAATCCACATATTCCCGCTTTTGTTGAAGACATCATTCTTTAAAAAGTAAGTAGATATTTTATCAGTTACGTATACAAGATCGTTCTATCATTCTTTTTGTGTTGAGTCAACAATAAACATGTATAATTTATTGTCAAAGCCATTCGAAGATTTATGTAAGTTGTCCTCGTTGCCGTTGGCTTATGTTCATTCAATGATTTTTTAATAGTCACACGGGGATATATTGGCTAGAGATAGTTTTATAGAAAAATGACCTAAAGCTGGGGATTCTTTTATCTTACTTTATATGCGTATTAACATATTTTGCGAGGAAGAAAGGTCCCCACAGACGCTGAAGGGCATGGTATAAATTTGATTTTAATATTTCAAGATGGCTGCCATGCAATCAATTTCAAGTATTCAAAGAAAGATGAATAGAACGATGAATTTCTTTACAAAATATAATTTCTAACCCTAAAAGTTATTTTAACCTGGATTTTATATTGATCGATATCGTGTATTCTGCCGAACATTTGAACCATTAGTGATTGATACTATTGTTTGCCGACAGTGTCTTCGTCTCCTATCGCTACTAAGATTACCAATAAAACCTCTATTATTCATTTATTCTAACATGAAACAACATTTTGAACTTTAGTGTTAGGGATTGGGTTCTTATTAGCCCATTACTGCCTAGCTCTTGACGAGTAAAATTAGACATGGCAAAATAATATGGCCAGCTCACGCAGGCAAGAATGGGTTAATCAGTTAATGACTTGTTACTGTTAGCCCATTGCTGCCTAGGCTTACTGGGGGTTGTTACATTTAGGGGCTGTTTACATGTCAGCCAGAGCTGGCCCACCAAGCCAGGCTAAAATTCACTTTGGGTTGGTGTAAACAAAGGTTCTTGGTGGGGAAATTGAAAACAAAATACATTTGCTTATTTTGATTATACAGTTATATATTTTTTGTTATGCAGTTTGGCTTATACAAGTCACATCCTCCAGTTTTATTCTCTGACTACAGTTCAGTTAACTGGGCCAATCTGGATTGAGCAGTTTATACGGGGAATTTTTTATTCAGTCATATGGGCTAGCCTGGTTAGCTGGCTCAATTATAAACAGCCCCTTATAGTTAAATTGTATGCTATTAGACAGAGTAAAACACTAAAATAAGAAAACGGCCAGCTCAAACAGGAATGGGTTAATACTGCTGTTATATGTCTAGCAGGAGCATTCAAAATTTATTGCTCAAGTGAGCGTTGTGGCTGATATTTTACTCTGTCTAATGCTAGACTATTTATTTGCTCTTTATAATACCAACTAATTCTACTCAACAAATGGAGAACAGAACTCTTAACTGGTCTAGGCAGTAATATGTTAGTTTACTGTATAAATATTGCGAACTTGGGAATGGGTAGCTTTATAGCTTAACTGATATACAGGGTTTTGTTTATTATAGTCAATGACATCATTATGAAAGCAAACCGTTCACAATATAAAAGAACTTGGGCTGCTGCAAACAGAGCTGTCAAAAGTGCTCGTGTTGTTGAGTCTCCCATAATTCACAGCAATGATGAGTCTGAAGTTTTTAGTGATACTGAATTACCAGAACATGAGACTGAAACTATTATAGAACAAACTCAAGCTAGTCCAATGCACACTTGTGTGGAAGATATCAGTTCAGATGCACAACATGATATAAATTTTGAAATAATAAGGCAAGATTTCAATTGGTCTTCAGATTCTGAGGATGATCCCTCAGATGATATGCTAAACGAAGAGTTAGCAAATTGGGCCTCTAGATTTCAGATTAAGCAAAGTGCAATCGATAGTCTACTAGTGCTTCTAAAAAGAAATGGCCATCCAAATTTACCTGGATCAGCACGTACTTTGCTTAAAACCACCAGAGATGTCCCTCTCCAAACAAAGTCAGGAATGCAATATATCTATTTCCCTCTGGTAGATAAATTACTGGAAAATTTTAAGAAATATCCTGCTGCCACTATTGAGAATGTAAAAATGCTTAAGATTTCTTTGAATATAGATGGCATTCCTTTGTTTAGGAGCTCACAGAAATCTTTATGGCCAGTTTTATGTGCAATTGTGAATATTAAACCCATCATTGTTTTTGCGGTTGTTCTGACTTATGGTATTTCCAAACCTCAAAATTTAGAGTTCTTGGAAGAGTTGGTTAGAGATTTAAATCATATTATCTGCCATGGTCTGCAAGATAAGAACAGAACAATTGCAGTTTCTTTGCACAGCATTGTCTGTGATGCCCCTGCTAGAGCCATGGTTAAAGCCACTAAATTATATTCAGGTTATTCTGGATGTGACAAGTGTGCCCAGAGGGGTGTATGGGTTGGCAGAATGACATATCATGCAGATATTAGGGATATAGAACTTCGCACTAATCTGTCATTTAGGCAACAAATTGATGCAGAACATCATCACCACATTAGTCCTTTCTGTGACCTGCCAATCGATATGGCAGTTGATTATATGCACCAGTTGTGCTTAGGTGTGATGAAAAAATAGATTTTGATGTGGATGCGGGGAAAACGAGAAATTAAAATGTCTTCTGGGCAGTTGTTGAGTTTGTCAATGAGAAGGCAGTTGGGATTATTCATGAAAGTTGGATTGAAACCTGTGATGGGGTAGGTGATAATAATTTAATGAACATATTAGTTAAATACAAAAGTACCTAGCCATTTCAGAATTGACCATACCGAAAAAAGACGGCGACTTGTACATTTAACCACAATCCTTTGCACATAGTGAATATTGTTTATTGTACAATTATCGAAAGATAGGTCTTTAAAAAGATCAACTTTCGTAGAAATGAAGTTCTTGCTTACTTATTCCATGTTAGCATGATAAACAATGTTCAGTTGTTATTTGAGCTGATTTGATGCCACAAAGCCTTGTGGTTAAATATACCACCACCATCTGTTTCGGTACAATTAATTGTGCAGAGACATGGGGATAGCAATGTTTACAATGCATCATAGAACTGTTTTGGGGGATGGGTTCTTTGTTCACATCCCCCAAAACAGCTCCATGATGTATTGTCGCTGGGTGACTTTGTGTTCTTATTTTCTTTCTTTGAAGGTTATGTATTGCTACTGGCCATCAAGTAATGTAGCAGTGAAACTTAAAAAGGGTGAGATAGCAGATAAGAAGACATGGCAAAGGTGTAGAATCAGAGTGTTCTCATATACAGGTAAGTTGGGTCTGTGGTTACACATGATGTGCTATGTAGGTAGTGTTTTGTTTATCATAGAGAAAAGTAGTGAAATGTGGAGACTTTTAGCAACTAAATACTAATCTTTTGAGTGAAGCCCTTTAGTAAAGTAAAATTAATAATGTCAGCATTCGTAGATAAATTTTTTTTGGCTATTCCCTTATTTTTTAAATATTTTTTGTTATTAGACAACTATGAGAAAGCACTAAAACAGGAAAAGTGTGCCGAAAGCACCTCAAATGTAGAGTCAGAATCAGAGTCTGAAGCCCCTATGAATAGGAAAAGAACGAGGCCAAGTAAAAGTCGCTACACAGAATTGCCTGATTGGAGCTCTGATGGTAAGACCTGTGAAAAGTCAACATTCAAATAGATAATTATTCATATCAATATTAAAGTGTCTATGAAGTGGAAAACCTGTTTGCATTTTTATTTTATTTTAATGATTTGATGAGCATGGCATGGAACATTCATTGAATATTTTGGGAGAATAAGGTGTATAGTTCTTGAGCTACAGTGTTAAACTCTCAAAGTTTGCCATGGCTAGTGGATTGTAGCATCAAGACATTGACTGAAATTGTCAATTTCATGTTGATTTGGGTTTTTCAGTCACAATTGTCATTGTGACTGAAAACCGAAATTTCTCAAAAAAAACCCAACAAACTAGACATGGCAAATTTGAAAGTTTATAGTTTGAGAACTATACACCAAATTATCTTTAAATGTTCCACAATTTAATAGGAAAACTGTACAAAGTTGCTGATTTGATCATGATTTTCTTATACACTGCTATT
Source organism: Paragorgia papillata (assembly GCA_035771165.1). Lineage (NCBI taxonomy): Eukaryota > Metazoa > Cnidaria > Anthozoa > Scleralcyonacea > Coralliidae > Paragorgia > Paragorgia papillata. The sequence goes on from JAWNZC010000284.1 coordinate 102,004, forward strand.
AAAGTCAACTTAATAATTGGTTGACTTAAGTTTGGGAATTGAACTCACACTTAAGATTGGGATTTGAACTCACACCTTCAGGATTCAGCTCTGCCACTGTATCTGACTTAAATTTGTTATTGTTATTAGAAGGACCTATTTGCCATTTCCTTTAAGGGGAGTATGGATATTTTCTGGAATGACCCAATATAAAAGCCTATGTACTACTGTAGTTTGTTGCATACAGGTTACTGTATGTCCTACACTGCCTTTATGTTGATGCATTTTGTAGATGAGCAACGTGACTGTCAAGGTAAAAAACCCAAAAGATTTGACACTCAAGGAGCCACATATACCCCATTGCTACCTGTGCCACCAACACTTCCAGCATCTAATTTTACTGGCAGCAGCTTTCAACAACGTCTGAGCCCAGGCATATCTAATGTTGGTAATAGGAGACAAAAAACCAAGATACAGTCTCATTCTATAAATACCCCATCACTTCCTGTGCCACCAACACTTCAAGCATCTAATTCTAATAGGAGAAAAGATTTGCAAGAATGTGGAATGAAAACAAGTAATGAATTTCTCCCAGGTGGGACAATGCCAGCCATTGTCAATGCTTTCCATGACATGTTTACACCAAACCATTTTGGTAAGTTTGAAAGTTCTAACATAGATATATACAGTGCTGCTCAGAAATAACCTAATGAAAACTGAGGTGAAACCTAGGTTTAACCTCAGCTTAATCAAAATATAACCATGTTCAGTGTGACTTAAACTGTCTCTACTTTTGTAAATCACTATGAATAAAAATATGGACTGTTTTCTGTGTTACTACATAACTTTATTGTGCTTTACTAAAGTTTAGTACCATTTCTATCTTTGTTTAACTTAACCTCAGCCGCACTGTTGGGTTATTTCTAAGCAGTATTGTACAGTTCCGCGAGACCTTGCAATATTGACAGCAATATTGCGATGTTGACTTGCAAATGGTACACGGCAAATTCTTGGCAAGTTGCTAGAAATTTGCATTTTAAATATCGAATTTCACATAACATTAAGTTTACTTATAGTTAATTGTTCTGACTTTCAATAGAACTTCATATTATGTGAAGTTTGATATTTAAAATGGGAATTTTTAACAACTTGCCAAGAAATCGCCATGTACCGTTTGCAAGTCAACATTGCAATGTTACTGGCAATATTGCAAGGTTGTGCGGGAAAGAACATCCGGTTTGACTAATGTATAAAAAAAGTTGTAAGTTCCATAGTTGCATTCCAGATTACCCTGCAGGAAACTGTGCTACTTGATTACATTTATTCATTGTAATATTGTTTAATGGCCTACTGTAGATCAACTCCTGAACCCAGATGCCACCGTTGCACCCACTAACACCTCAAGTTTTCCAAGCATGAACACACATGAAAGTAAGAAAAAAATGTCTTTTCTCTTATCTTCTTAAGACCGCGTTCACACTATACCAGAGCATATATGCCATATAAACCTGCTTTGTAGACAGGTTTGGGTTAACTGTGTGATTTTTTACCCCATTTCTGCCATTGGATAGGCTTTCTACATGTAGGCAGAAAGTAAGAGTTAATTACCGAGAAGTGAGGCATCAAGCCATATACTTACTTCCCGAGGGCTGAGGCCCAAGGAAAGTGATTGATGTCCAATACCCTCAATCAGTTTCGATTCGTGATTTAGATCTCTACTCGTTCGAATTGTCAGATTTCACAATTGGGTGTAGTCATATCCCAGTACACTTATACTTTGAACACATTAGGACGGATCAAAATTTCGGTTTAGTTGTAATGAAAGATGTATACCTAAGATAACTAAGATAACTAAAAGAACTAAGATAGTATATATATTCGCCACACACTTATAGTGATTGTAGTTATATGTGTAACTGCACACTGCGCAATAGCTTTCGAATCGTGTTTCGAATCGAGCGAATTGTCCGATTCGTCCTGTCCTATCCTAATTACAGGATAGTTAAGTTATTTTCATGCATATACTTGGTGTAGTTGATCTATGTGTATCTGCACATTGTGCTATATCTCTTAGGGATGGTTATAGATTCGTTCAAATGGAATAAGTCGATTCGAAATAGAATTTTAATTCAAGAAAATCTAAGGAATCTAACGAATCGAACGATTGTGAACTACCATTTCACACACTCCAGCTAAGCATGACGACACGTTCCTTAATTGACTATTAAACATATGAATGGTTAACTAAATACAATATTAACTTCAATTAATCACAAATCGTCTTCAGCTCAGTGTAAACCGGTTATTTCTGATACTAGATTGATTTAACCAGATTTACAATTCCTGCGATTCGTAACGTTTTGTCAATTCGTTTGATTTGAACGATTCGAAAATGGGTTTTGGGATCGAGTAAAATGGAGTATACTGGACATGTATGAGGAAAGTATGTGGCTTAATGCCGAGGTTCGAGGTAATTAACTAATTTAGTTCAGTCATGATACGGATGATATCTGCCGTTATATTTAACAAAAAAAATTTATCTCGTTCAATGCTTAGGTCAACATGATTTTGATGGTACAGATAGTGGCACGCAACCGTTTAACAGAAGTAGCAGAAACACCCTGAGGAATAATGAATTGCTTGAAGAGAACCAACATGAAAGTAAGTTGGACACTTTTTATTATTTTTATTATATGTAGCAAGTAACATGATAAATGATTTTTAAGTGTAATTCAACATTATGCAGTTTGACTAATTATTTTATTACTTTATCTCGTTCAATACTTAGATCAACACAACTTTGATGGCACAGTTGTAGCACCCCACCATTTAGTGCAAGTTGCAGAAGCACCCCAAGCCGAAGGAATAATCAGTCATTTCAGGAAGATATCCAACATAAAAGTAAGTTGAATGAGCGATTCAGATCTTTTCTTAAAGTGCGTATGCATCGAAAAATTCACTTGAAAATAGATTGTCTTACTCCCAAGAACTATAGAAAGTATAAACATTGGCGTTTACAAGTTCTCTTCATCAATTGTGTGTCAACTTATTTTATTACTTTATCTCGTTCAATCACTAGGTCAACCAAACTTCGATTACACAAATAGTGGCACCCCACCATTTGGCAGAAATACATCGATCGGTAAATACTTGGCTGGGTCAAACCAACAAGAGAGTGAGTTTAAACCATTTCATTATACATCAGACATTTACAGAACAATAATGGGTAAATTCTGTCTGCACTAGTACTTTAGAGATTATTCAAAGTTTAGCAATGAACTATTTCTTCATGATAAGGCACAAATTGACTGGGATGAGATACTTACATCAAGTAAAGATATAAATAATAAAGCCTCCGATGCAATTGACACCATAAGCACAATTTTCAATAAACATGTTCCAATGAAAAAGACATCTCATTCAAAAAGAAAACAATTAGTAAAGCCTTGGATTACAAGTGGTATTTTAAAATCAATAAAAAGAAAAAAAAATGTACGAAACACATTTTCTTAGTAAAGATCAAACAAAAATTTTTCAATATAAGCAATACTCTAATATGCTTAATCATCTAAAAACTAAAAGTAAAAAGGATTATTATGGCAAATATTTCTTAAAATACAAGGATAACTTAAAGTCTACATGGAAACTTATTGACACCTTAATTAAAAGGAAGACTAAGGGTCAATCTTACCCTACTAAAATTATACAAGGTAACAACAGTTTTACTAAACCGACTGATATTTTGGAACAGTTTAATAATTTCTTCAATAATATTGGCCCAACATTAGAAAATGCTATCCCTTACGAAAAAATCCTATAGGATCCTATAGGAATTCCTATAGGAACAAATTTTCCTATAGGAATTTCAATAGGAATTCCTATAGGAAAATATGCTTCCTATAGGAATTCCTATAGGATGCTATAGGAATAAATTTTCCTATAGGAATTTGAATAGGAATTCCTATAGGAAAATATGCTTCCTATAGGAATTCCTATAGGGTGCTATAGGAATACATTTTCCTATAGGAATTTGAATAGGAATTCCTATAGGAAAATATGCTTCCTATAGGAATTAAAATTTGTGTTGGCCAAATTACAAAATAAATATTAGCAAACATTTTGGTCGTTGGTCTAAAATAATTTTATTTCCATACAAAAAGCAGTTCAGACACACCTGAAATTCCATATCATGATAAAAATTGCCATTAGTTCGGTTCTACCTAATGCAAATGATTTTATTATTTTACACTTTCTAATGCCAGGCTATTTTACACTGTACTTGTCACACTATTTTACTCTGTCTATAATTAATTAATTAAGGCCAGATTATTTTACTCGGTCTAATTGTCTTACACCTGCCTTTTTTGCTTTGGCTAATGCCAGATAATTTTACTGTCTAAGGGGTTTGCCTATATGAACTCCCAAAGAGCAAGATAAGGGGAATATTACAAACAAAAAGTTCATATCCAAAGTTTCGACAAGCCAAAACTGCACCTACACTTGGATCACATAGCAACGTTCGAAATTTCACTTGACAACATGTTCAATCAACCGTTGCAACTATCTGTGTCTCATGACATCATTAAACACTCAACCGCATTCGGCAGTATCAGACCATTGCCATAATTCTGAATTAATATGCGAGTGTAATTTTGAAACAGAATAGCAAATCAGAATTCAGAAAGAAAGGCTACAGGTAATAAAACTTCTGGCAAAGCCAGTGTCGTACCCAGGCGCATGCAGCCACGAAACCGCGCAGATAGCGAGCGCGCATTGATACTTGGGATAGCGTCATTTCATTTTCGATTCTCATCTCAGCGCACCACGTTTGAAAGTCATTTGTGATGGTGTTTTGGCTTTTGAGATTCAAGCTATGGAAACTTTTGGTAATAAAAGACTTTTTGTTTGTGAAGAGATCAGGCAGACAGTCCTCACCGAAGTAACATGTTCCTTACGGAAAGATTTAACTAAAAGCCATGAAAATCCAGTTGAACCAAGAAAGTCCTAGAAGCTTCTCTCGCACGAGGCTACGAGCAAGGTAAGAGATTGAGTATTTATCGTTTGTTTTCTATTGTCCTACTTATTGTAATGTGAAATTTTCTCTGGCTCTCGTTGTCAAATTTCCTGTTTCATTGTCCAATACAAACCATTTTATACTGAAGTTACTGTAGTTGAAGTCAATGTTTGGTATTAAGTCATCATCTAGTTTTGACTCGTGAACATGGTGGCTGGAATCTCTTCTCAATTTAGTCAATTGTGGTTCCTAACAAACTCTCAAATCATTCTACCTTTTTTGCCATTCTTTAGCCACCGTTGCTTTCATGATAAGGATTATCTTATGTAAAACTAAAGCATTCAGATTTTGAGGTAAAAGTTATTTGTGATTAGCGTATTTTCACTGAATCACTGGCAGAATTCATCATCATTATGAAATATTAAATTGTTGTTAACAGACTAACAGTATGTCTTGTGTGTGTGTGTGTTTGTTTGTTTGTTTGTTTGTTTGTTTGTTTGTTTGTTTGTTTGTTTGTTTGTTTGTTTGCTTATTCATTTCATGTATTATTTTCTCTTGTTTTCTTGTGCATAGGGTAGAGTTACCTTGTTCAGTTGTGTTCAACCATTCAATTCAACTTGCTGTTTATATTGGTAAGTAAAATCCTTTAATAAGCTTAATTCATATACTAGTAGTTTATTTATTGAGTAATGACATAATGATCTATTCCTATGTTGATATCTCAAAATACTAATTACAGGTCATATATTGGTCTAACTGTATGTCATATACTGTATATATATAGTAGAAACTTACTAGTGTACTATTTATTGTAAATGCTGTCCACTCTCGTCAACTGTATTCACTCAGAAATTTTGATATATATATATATATATATATATATTTAACAATTAAATTATGAGCTAGAAATTTCTGAGTGAATAGTTGACGAGAGTGGACAGCATTTGCAATAGTACACTAGTAAGTTTCTGCTATATATATATATATATATCAGCCAAATCATGGTGACTCACGTGACCAAGTCACAACATTTTATGGCTAAGACAAACTTTTTTCAACACTTCCAAATTGGCTATAGTCAAACCCCTTTTACAAAACAGAGGCATTAGGAAGGTGTTTAAGTTGAAATAATAATTTCCTAAAAAAATTATTTCAAGCCTTTGATTTTGTGACTTGTTAGTGCGTGACTCACGTGACAGCCACAAATGATAAAACCCTACACAATGGTACTTTTAATTATTTTCCTGGTAATATATTAATTCTTGTTCATTCTAACTTTGTAAGACATGTGTATTAAGGTACTATTTATGACACTCAATGGAAATTTTAGTGAAATCAGTTTTATTGCAACAGTAAACGACACCAAAGTAATGTGACTCACGTGACATAAAAATGTGACTCACGTGACCAATGACAAATATCATTCTTAAACTCAGTTTAAACCATGTAAAATTAACAACTTCTTTTAAAAATTAATTAACAAAAATATGCATGCATGTTCAAACAAACCTAAGCCCATTAAATCTTATAGTTAAACGTTCTCGGCTTTGTTTGTAAAAGCTTCTTTAACGCTTTGGAACTCGTTGTCTGTCAACTTCACTGTTGAGCATCTTGAAGATGAAACAGGCATTGGTGATTCTATTTTCATCAAAATATCATGCACAGGAACTGCATCTACATCATTTGTTGGCCTAAAACTATTGACATCTGCTGCTGTTTGATGCACAAATTCCATGGTAACCAGCCCATCCAACTCTGCCTCTAATGCTCTACCAATGAACCAGTAATCACTTGGTCTCCAGTACACAGCATACCAGTGACCAATCTCTGTTGCAATTGTTACAACATCCTGAGTTGACTCACTGTCACTATTGGCATCTGACGATTCATCTTCGTTGGACATTGGAGATGCTGAGCTATATCTCTTGGTAACTAAGGCGCCCTCGTTGTCCATACCAATCCAGTGGTACTTAATAATTCCTTTTATTTGTGCAGCATTTGCAAATACCTCTGAAAGGTCAAGAAGCTGCGCTCTGGTATGAACTGCCTCGGCTGTGATGAGAGTAACAGCAATTTTAGATCCTTGCACAGCTTCATAGAAGTCGACAGCATTATTTATGACATATTGCCTGGTCTTAACTTGCTCCGTCGCTTTCCTTTTAAGGCATCCACCAATTCCATCAACAGGACCCTTCCCATGACTTGTCGCACTGAAATTCCAATATAATGGGATTTTATGTTTCTGCGAAAGAATTTTCATGCCTTCCATAACAAATCTGTTTTTGAACTGGCTGGAAGGTCCATCAGTCCAGATTCTCACTTCTTTGATGTCTGGAGGAATGGTTTCAAGTATTTCATCGAGAAATACCATCACTGTGGTCTTTGTGTGTTGCATGCAATCGCTCACTACCACCTTGGACATTACTTCGCCTTTTAGCCATGTAACCGTGGTAAACAGGGTAACTTGGCTTTGGTTCCAGTGAGCGGATTGAATTTCGTCTTGGGCTACGCATGTGTAATTTTCAGCAAAATCCATCTGAAGTACAGCAATCTTACTGTCCTGTGTTGAAGCCAATTCTTTGTCCAGTTCATACTGCTTTGCTTGAAGGCGCTTGATGTGACAGTGTGGCAAGAACTTTGTTGTCATGGAGCAAATGTGATCATACAGATCTTGGACAGTTCCAATGTTTTCTACCTTCGACAGTCGTCCACTTCCTTCTTGCCATCTCATCCACTTGGCTGGAATTTTTTTTACTGTGTCAGGCAAAGGGTACATGGCTTCAAATCCACAACCATCATGTGAACAGTTGCCAAACCAGCATAAATCACTCTCTGCACTGAGCAAACACGAGACAGGAAAATTGGTTGAATATGACAATATGTCAGGAACATGAATGTTTATTGCATCTAATGCAAGGAACATGTTTTGATGGTAAACACATGTACAGACATTTGATGGTGTCTGTGAGCTAAGGAAGACATTTGGAGGACGTAGCTTTCTAAATTTTGTCAACCCTATCTTCACATTTGGATTTTCTATTTTGAAGATACCATATGCTTCCTTGAGGCTCATGTACAAATGTCGCTTTTGCAGTTTCGTCTTTCCATCTTTTCCTCTTAGAGTGACAACATCCCTCTTTCCTGGTGCCATTCGACTGATGTCATCTCGTGTATAAAAGTTCTTCACTGCCTGTATTGTTTCTGCTGTGAGTGATAGGTTGTGTTGATTTGGTGTCAATAATTCATCTTTTCCAAATTCATCAGCTAGTTTCCTTAAAATCGTTCTCCGCTTTCTTGGACTTGCTGGGAGTGCTTTCTTAGCAATATTGACAGCTCGACTAAGAGAACTTTTGCGACCATATGGTCTGCCTGGGCTCCGAGCTGACTCTGAAGGAGTTAACAGCACTCCTGCTGCTTTTCTACGGCTGTTTTGTTTTCTAAGCCTATCCTTGTCTCTTCTTTCCTCAACTACCTGAACTTTTTCTTCAGCAGTTAGGGCCTCTAATTTGTTAGCTTGCTTCTTTCTATATTTTTTAACAGTATTAGCATGTTTCACCTTGTACTCTTCATATTTCCCTTCCCTTTTTAACTTTTCTCTTCTTCTCTTTTGCCTTTCTGCTGCACTTAATCCATTTCACAAAATATTAAACTGGAATTTGTCTGGAAATACTGTTAAATGAATTTTGTTGACTTGGTAACCTTGGTAACCTTGGCAAGATTATTCAATAGTTTGAGTCTTTGAGATGATAACTTCAGGCAAGTCAATGGCAAGTTTTCCAAGAAGATAGTTTGTGCAAAACTTACAATTATATATTGCGGTCGATTTTATGTGACTCACGTGACCAAACTTGAGGGTGATTTTCCGATGAAACTACTCGGCATATTTAATAATAATTTCTAGCATAGGTAACCCTTAGCCAGATGACCAATTTATAAAAGAATTGGGGAATTAGTTCAAAGGGACAAGAAATGAAAAAACTTTTTGTGAGAAATATGTGACTCACGTGACACGAAAATGAGGGTGTTTTAAATGCTCACTTGCACAATGCCGTTTACATGTTTCCCAATTTTTAATTGAAATTAAGCTTTCAGACAGCTATGACCAACTGTAATTATTAAATTTTCAGGGAATTTAGTTTTGTATAACAAATTAGGGCCCTTTTATTATAAAGTAACAAAATTATCCATAATCAACATACGGATATTGCTATTATTATTCCATTCCCATAATGCTAATGGGCAATCTTGGTTGATAATTTTTTTTTGTTCTATTAGGGTAAGGCTATGCAGTATCAGAAAATTAGCATTATAGGTGCAAAATCTTAATTTTAATTTTTTTTTGTGATGTGTCATTTCTGTGATTTGGCTGATATATATATATATATATATATATATATATATATATATAATATAATATAAACTTAAAACGTCTTGTGTCGCTACTCGGAGTTTCACGCGTTCATGCGATCATCAGGCAACTGAGGTAATTAATTCAACTATAGCGTTTTATGCATGCTAGGTGTGATGTCATGGCTGTGGAATGTCCCTTGACTTCTTACGGCGGCTTAAGTTGTTCGTATAAAATTTGTTCATGTGACGGCACTTCGAAACGATTTCACCTCTCTTGTTTAGCAGGGGTTCCTTGTCGGCTTTTACCAACTGCAGCTTCTCTTCTAGGCATAGGTTGCACTTCTTTGCTCCGCATTGATACGCTGCGGCACGACTCAAAATTGACCACTTTATTGCGAAGTTGCGGTTATTTCTTTTTTGCACCCAAATGTATTTCGACAATTCGGTTTCGTTCTCGTATTTCTCGTTTCGAAAGGATTTCTTGTGGTTTCTGTAGCGCTGTTTAAACTCGTTTGCCGTCATTCCAATGTAGATCTTTTTTTCTTGGTTATCCGTGGTCGAAACTTCTGCCTTATAAACGACGTTGGTTGCTAGGCAATTTCCTGGTAGCGGACAATCGGTCTTGCTTCTGCAGTCGCATTTTCTTTTCTCGTCGGCGTTAGATTCCAACTTCTTTCTGGAAAGGATGCGCGCGTTGTGCTGATTGATGGCCGATTTCATGTTTCCCATGCAACTATAACTGACTTTTATAGCATTTCGGTTAAAGATCTTGTGCAGCTTGTTTGTTGTCGGAAAATGCTTGTCGATGAGTGAAAGGAAAGACCGTCCAACGTTTGTTTCGACATTTCTACTAAATGGGGGATTGAACCAAGTTATTTTCCTTCGTCGGTTTCTTTGGCTTGTCGGTCTTTCGTTGGCATTGGGAGGATTGTTCGGAAGATATTCAAGGTTTGGGTTAAATTGGCTGCGAGTAAGGGCTTCTTTGTAGGTTGGTATAGCTGACTGGAAAGATTCTTGGTCTGAAGAAAGTTGTGAGATTCTTTTGTTGATGGAAGGTGGTATTTGTCGTAGGATTGAGGTGGATGGTTGGAATAGCTGTGTATGTAAAGGAGTTCGTCGTTAGGCTTTCGGTACGGGTAGAATTTTCCGTTGTTGAGGTTAATAGTTATGTCAAGGAAGTTCGTGGTTTTCTGGTTGGTTTGGGTTGTAACTTTAAGGCCGAATTTGTTGAAGATCTCTATTAAATCTTTCCTTGATTTGTCACCAGCTCTGGCAGTCGTGTTCTTTAGCAAGGTCAATCCGTCGTCTCGATAGAGGCCTACGTTTTCTTTTCCAAATTTTTCTGCGAGCGAATCCAGGATAAACAAGCCAACTAACTCACAGACCTCTGCTCCATCGTAGCTCGCCATGGTTACGTCGAACATGCTTGCGTTGTTTTTCTTTACCCATGGTCTTTCTCCGCTGAATAATAATGATTTTCTCACATGCTTTATGATGTTGATTTCTTGCTCGGTAATTTCGGTGTGCGTTTTGGCCCAAGAGATTGATTTGTCGAGCAGGTTTTCCGTAATTGAAGGATAAAAGTCGACAATGTCGAAAGATAGGAAGGTATGCTGCTGCTTCTCTGGTATGCCTTTGAACCATTCGATGACTGATGTCGAGCTTTTCCATTGATTACACAGGTGTGACTTCGGATGGTGTTGTTTATGCGGTCTAAGATGATTTTGCTTACTTTACCCAAATTGCTTTTGGCCGGGTTGATTAATCTGCATGTTGTGTTGTTCTCGAAATTTTCTTTATGATCTTTTAAAGAGATGAATGCCTGCCGTTTTGCCATAATTTCAATTCGGTCACTGATATCGAGTCCGGTTACAATTTCTTTTAATTCTTGGTTGATGTCGTCGACTGTTTGTTCGTCTCCTAGTTTATAGTTCTTTGTTACGTTTTCCGTTAGAAGTTGGTTGTATCTTTGCGGGTCCATTTCGTATATGTTCCTCGTTTTGTCTGCGAAAATCATAAGGTTGGGTGACGCTCTTACTTTTTTCAGGTCGTTGGATAGTGATGATAGGAATTGGTCGTTTACGTTTCTGAACTTAATGTTCTCGATCATGCGGGTAAGGTCGCCTTCGAAATCTTTCATTTCAGTTATTTGTGGTGGGCATCGTGTAGAATGTAGACCGAACTTGTCTTTGTGGGCCAATACGTTGTTTTTGCCGTGAAGGAAGAAATGGGCTTTCCATCTCATACGTTTTATCACACTTTCTACCTTTCCAATCAAACTTCTACAGTATGTATCTTTTGACGGCAGGGCGATGTTCTTCGTGGAATAGTTGAATTGTAACCTCTGCATCTTAAGGTCTACCAGAGCCAGCGAGAGTGCACAACTGTATAACAGGTGCGGAATATACCAAAACTAAAGGAGTACTGACTGAAGGATAAAGAGTGCTCAATACTTAAAAAAGTAGAGCGGAATATAGCCTAATATAATATAAACTTAAAACGTCTTGTGTCGCTACTCGGAGTTTCACGCGTTCATGCGATCATCAGGCAACTGAGGTAATTAATTCAACTATAGCGTTTTATGCATGCTAGGTGTGATGTCATGGCTGTGGAATGTCCCTTGACTTCTTACGGCGGCTTAAGTTGTTCGTATAAAATTTGTTCATGTGACGCCACTTCGAAACGATTTCACCTCTCTTGTTTAACAGGGTTCCTTGTCGGCTTTTACCAACTGCAGCTTCTCTTCTAGGCATAGGTTGCACTTCTTTGCTCCGCATTGATACGCTGCGGCACGATTCAAAATTGACCACTTTATTGAGAAGTTGCGGTTATTTCTTTTTAGCACCCAAATGTATTTCGACAATTCGGTTTCGTTCTCGTATTTCTCGTTTCGAAAGGATTTCTTGTGGTTTCTGTAGCGCTGTTTAAACTCGTTTGCCGTCATTCCAATGTAGATCTTTTTTTCTTGGTTATCCGTGGTCGAAACTTCTGCCTTATAAACGACGTTGGTTGCTAGGCAATTTCCTGGTAGCGGACAATCGGTCTTGCTTCTGCAGTCGCATTTTCTTTTCTCGTCGGCGTTAGATTCCAACTTCTAAGGTAGAAAGTGTGATAAAACGCATGAGATGGAAAGCCCATTTCTTCCTTCACGGCAAAAACAACGTATTGGCCCACAAAGACAAGTTCGGTCTACATTCTACACGATGCCCACCACAAATAACTGAAATGAAAGATTTCGAAGGCGACCTTACCCGCATGATCGAGAACATTAAGTTCAGAAACGTAAACGACCAATTCCTATCATCACTATCCAACGACCTGAAAAAAGTAAGAGCGTCACCCAACCTTATGATTTTCGCAGACAAAACGAGGAACATATACGAAATGGACCCGCAAAGATACAACCAACTTCTAACGGAAAACGTAACAAAGAACTATAAACTAGGAGACGAACAAACAGTCGACGACATCAACCAAGAATTAAAAGAAATTGTAACCGGACTCGATATCAGTGACCGAATTGAAATTATGGCAAAACGGCAGGCATTCATCTCTTTAAAAGATCACAAAGAAAATTTCGAGAACAACACAACATGCAGATTAATCAACCCGGCCAAAAGCAATTTGGGTAAAGTAAGCAAAATCATCTTAGACCGCATAAACAACACCATCCGAAGTCACACCTGTGTTAATCAATGGAAAAGCTCGACATCAGTCATCGAATGGTTCAAAGGCATACCAGAGAAGCAGCAGCATACCTTCCTATCTTTCGACATTGTCGACTTTTATCCTTCAATTACGGAAAACCTGCTCGACAAATCAATCTCTTGGGCCAAAACGCACACCGAAATTACCGAGCAAGAAATCAACATCATAAAGCATGTGAGAAAATCATTATTATTCAGCGGAGAAAGACCATGGGTAAAGAAAAACAACGCAATCATGTTCGACGTAACCATGGGGAGCTACGATGGAGCAGAGGTCTATGAGTTAGTTGGCTTGTTTATCCTGGATTCGCTCGCAGAAAAATTTGGAAAAGAAAACGTAGGCCTCTATCGAATCGACGGATTGACCTTGCTAAAGAACACAACTGCCAGAGCTGGTGACAAATCAAGGAAAGATTTAATAGAGATCTTCAACAAATTCGGCCTTAAAGTTACAACCCAAACCAACCAGAAAACCACGAACTTCCTTGACATAACTATTAACCTCAACAACGGAAAATTCTACCCGTACCGAAAGCCTAACGACGAACCCCTTTACATACACAGCCATTCCAACCATCCACCTTCAATCCTACGACAAATACCACCTTCCATCAACAAAAGAATCTCACAACTTTCTTCAGACCAAGAATCTTTCCAGTCAGCTATACCAACCTACAAAGAAGCCCTTACTCGCAGCCAATTTAACCCAAACCGATTGTCCGCTACCAGGAAATTGCCTAGCAACCAACGTCGTTTATAAGGCAGAAGTTTCGACCACGGATAACCAAGAAAAAAAGATCTACATTGGAATGACGGCAAACGAGTTTAAACAGCGCTACAGAAACCACAAGAAATCCTTTCGAAACGAGAAATACGAGAACGAAACCGAATTGTCGAAATACATTTGGGTGCTAAAAAGAAATAACCGCAACTTCTCAATAAAGTGGTCAATTTTGAGTCGTGCCGCAGCGTATCAATGCGGAGCAAAGAAGTGCAACCTATGCCTAGAAGAGAAGCTGCAGTTGGTAAAAGCCGACAAGGAACCCCTGCTAAACAAGAGAGGTGAAATCGTTTCGAAGTGCCGTCACATGAACAAATTTTATACGAACAACTTAAGCCGCCGTAAGAAGTCAAGGGACATTCCACAGCCATGACATCACACCTAGCATGCATAAAACGCTATAGTTGAATTAATTACCTCAGTTGCCTGATGATCGCATGAACGCGTGAAACTCCGAGTAGCGACACAAGACGTTCTAAGTTTATATTATATTATATTCCGCTCTACTTTTTTAAGTATTGAGCACTCTTTATCCTTCAGTCAGTACTCCTTTAGTTTTGGTATATATATATATATATATATATGCTAAAAACACAGATCACACATCTGGATATTTTAGAAAGTTAACCAGTTTGATTAATGAGACAAACTGATATAAAACTAATAATATTCATTTGGTATAATTTTAGTGATATACAGATACTGCATATTCCTTATACCGTACTGAACATCCCTATATTCTAATTGTCTTCAAAATTACAAGAATTCTGCTAGGAAAGTAGAATTTTCTGTCCAAATTGTTTGTTCGGTAACTGCAATCTTGTACTTAGGAGGAATGTGTGAGTATGTATGTGACCTCTGGAGGGAATCTTACTCTTGACCCTGGGAAGCTAGTCAGCTAGTAGGTCATTACTGAGAGCCCATTTATGATGCAGTATATGATGGAAGATTAAGTCCTAAATATACTTTGTATATAATGTTTAATACATGTATTGACATTAATTTACATTCCACATGATTTTACTCTCTAAAGGGGAGGTAGCAATGGTATTGAATCAAATGATTATTACCCATTCCTGCCTGAGCCAGCCAAAAATGTCCCCTTTATTGTTTTACTATGTTTATCAGCACATGATTCCTCAGACACCCTATTGTAGGCGTCAATGGGTTAAATGGATTGACTATTTAGAAAAATCACAACAAAATCAAAATTTTAGCTTATAAATTGAAATTTTGAGTTTTGTTGCAAAGTGGTTAATGTATACCTTTAAATATTTGATTTAATTAAATATTATAGTTAACAAATTGCTGAACTAATTTTCTCATTTTAAAGGACCGGACTGGTACACATTGAGTGATGATGCGAAAGCCAATTTCTCAACGAAAGAAAAGGATTGTTGATCTCCAAGATGATTCCACTGATGTTCCCTTGTGTCATTGCTGATTGGATTGTTGTTAAGTACACTTTGAAAATACCAACATTCTAAATATGTCATGTAGTATCCTAAATGCTGAATGATGTATTTTGGATATAGATGTAGAACCACATACATGTAACATGGTTAGTCTAGCATTTTTAGCTTAGTTTCCTATTACATGTTGCAAAAACTTAGGTAGGGTAGGTTGGGTTTCTTATTTTTAATCTAAACATTTTTGTATAGACAAACAATCAAGTTATGCGAAGCCACAAAACTAAAGTTGCTGGCTGCATTTCAATGGAAAAAACTAGATTGGGGCAGAAACCCAGGTTTTTGGCCTTATTTTAATACAACTTATACAACTTTGAATAGAAACTTTATCTTGATAAATGTTCTATTCATGTAATTTCTATGCGGATGATTCTGTAATAGAAATTATGCAACCTTTTAAAATATATTTCCATTTGCTTTTTCCTACAGCTTATGCATCAAAAAAGTATGGTTGCCCATCAAGCATGATTCGCCAGCACATGACAACAAAAATAAATAATGTTATTAAGTGTTGTAAAGTGCAAAAACCTAAGTGAACATTATTAAATTTCTAGTACCAGTAGTTTTTATACATACACTGTATATTAAGAACTTTATGATTATTGACCTTGTAAATTATATACATTTTATTTATAACTTATTTCTGTCATTGTAAATTATACAGTCATTGGCACCTAAGCATGTACACCACCCGTCAAAACATGTTCTAAATTTAAGCCAAAGTTAACCGTTTTGAAATCAACACAGTGGGATTGGCGAGATGTGATTGGCTAAGGGCACATTCATGTGACAATAATGTAATGGTTCGAATGTATCGAATGAAAACGTAATACGTTCCCAAGGTTAACATTTAACTTTGAGGTTGACATAAAACATGTTTTGACTGGCGGTGTACATGCTTAGATGCCAACGACTGTATAGATAAAGTGAATGCTTTAAACCTTAGAATGTCAATAGGTATTTGTGAAATGTGATTCTTTAGGTTAGTGTGTATAGTCTTGAAAAGGTTGATGTTGATGGAAGTAACCAACATCAGTCTTTCTCAAGACTATATTAACCTGGGCAATCACATTTATTTAGAAAAAATCAAACCATTTATATTTGTAGTGTTCTATTGTATTTTTGCAGTTGCATGTACCCATTTTCATTACTGCAATAAAAACTAAATAATGATTATTAACATTTATTTGTAATTATTTGATTGAACCATGTTGTTTAACAGCTGAATTTGTTATACCAAAAGATCCTATAATTTTCACAAATGCCCATAGAGGAACTACATGTATTACAATTTCCTATAAAAATTCCTATATGATTTTTTATAGGAATTCCTATAGGAATTTTTAAAGGAATTCCTATAGGAAAATAGTCCGAATTTCCTATAGGGATTCCTATAGGAATTCCTATAGGAAGTTTTCGTAAGGGTATTGACAGTAATAACATTGATCCTACCCAGTATATTAAGTTGCAGTATGTATTGTAAGCTAAAAATAGTGTGCAATAAAGAACCTTGAACCTTAAATGACTAAAGTGAAGGTATTTTTATAAGGTATAATTTAAAGGGTGAAATAGCTCAAAGCTAGAATCTTTACAACAGGCGTTATATCCCGCTAAATACAATCAGACGTCTGATTTAAATAAAAAAGAAAGTAATATTCGACTGGAAAAGTTTTATAAACGGTGCCTCGATTTTTATAAACATGATTATGAGTAAGTACTTCTGTTTGCTGCAATGTATATTGGTAATACTCATTTAACTGAGGAACATGAATTTCTATTTATGAGGATGGAAATTATGTAGTCCAAACATGTCATCTAAACAGTTAATTTTCTGGAAATTAGTTGCAATTAAGATGGCTGCTAGGTCTGCACTAATTAATAAAAACTTTTGGTTCTCATTATATACATAGAAGCATGCCTTCGTGTCCACAAAACTGCGAATGAGGTGGAAGTGGAAGAGCAAATTGCGGAGTTTTTGAAGCATGCGCCACACAAGCCGGGAGGCTTAAGATACAAGGTAATATGTCTTGTGAGCTTCATCTTGAATAGCAATATATATTTATATGTTAATTGTCATGTACGTATTGCAAGTTAAAGTCGTTGCTCTGGTATCAAATTTTTGTTTTGACCGCTGTCTTTTTTTTTTCGTTGTTGCAGAACCGTGACATAGGATCCACAACAGCTGCCGAGTGATAAATTAAGCTGCCGAGTGATAAATTAAGCATATTGATTACCATAAAAAATTAATTTCCTTTTTTCAAGAAATAAAATTATTTGATGTATATTAATATACAAATTGTCGTTTCTTTTAAAACCTAGCTATATTGTGAATGAGCATTAGTGTATCCACTATTGTACCAAATACATAGCACATGCATAGATTTGTCACTGCCATTTGTGGAGTTTGTGTGTATACGAATATGCATGGATTTTTTACTGTCATCTGTATCACTCCGATTATACCCATTATTTGTACAATCATTTATGTCCTAGCTCCTGATTAGAGCTTTCATCGTCTACTGCTCAGATAATCACATTTGATATCGGTTTGAAGTAACGGCATGGTATAGTTTTGACGTGTATATATATATATATTTGGTGATGCATGGTAATTTTCTCGTTCAATTTTGTGCGCATTTGCGGGATAATCTAACTAATGCATGGTTCTTGTTTCAAAACTAATTATACAGGTTTTATAAGTTAGTTGTTGGAACGTTGTAATAACGTCAAATTACAACGTTATTTCTTAACGTTAATAAGCCGTGTTTGGGAGTCCACAAAAAAACGTTTTCCCAACGTTGCTCAGAACGTTTTTGGAACGTTCGTCTAACGTTCTGAAAACGTTATGACAACGTAATTGTGCTAACTGGGTTCCAATTGGTGAGTCCGATTGGCTAACCGACCATGAGATTGCCACACTCGACATCGCAGGTGTTCAAGACGATAGCGAGTAAGGTTTTTTATTAGAAGTCGACCTTCATTATCCTTCCGAATTACACGAACTTCACAACAATTACCCTTTAGCACCCGAGAAAATGAAAATTTCTCCAGATCTGTTATCACCCTACGGTCAAGAAGTGTCGAAACATTTAAACCTTGGCGGTGGTGCTGTACCCAAGTTAGTCCCAAACCTCCAAGACAAGACTAATTATGTTGTACACTACCGCAATCTGAAGCAATACTTGGCATTAGGGATGAAGTTGACAAAGATTCACAAAGTTCTGGTGATTCAGCAGAGTCCATGGCTAAAGTCCTACATTGATTTCAACACCGATAAACGAAAGCACGCAGCCAACGACTTCGAGAAAGATTTTTATAAACTGATGAATAATTATGTGCTTGGTAAGATTATGGAGAACTTGCAAAAGAGAGTAAACGCAAAGCTGGTCAACGACAAAGCTAAATTATCTAAATTAGCTGCATCTCCATCCTTTGATTCCTTAAGCATTTTTTCTGAGGATCTGGCAGCAGTAAATATGCGAAAGACTAAGTTGTATTTAAATCGTCCGATTTACGTTGGTTTCACCATTCTGGATTTCTCTCTAAGGTACTCATGTATCAGTTCCACTACGAGTACATTAAACAAAAGTATGGTCCAAGCGCGAAATTGTTATTCACAGACACGGACAGTCTTTGTTACGAAGTAAAGACCGACGATATTTATCAGGACATGCTACACGACTCTAACCTATTCGACACTTCTGAATACGCGCAAGACCATCCGCTGTACAGCACAATAAATAAGAAAGTACTTGGTAAGATGAAAGATGAGACACATGGAATTCCTCTTCAGGAGTTTGTTGGACTCCGACCCAAGATGTATTCAATTATGTACACAGAGTTCAACAAACAAGTGGAAAAGAAGACAGCCAAAGGGATTAAGAAGTCGGTAACGAAACGACAGATTCGACATGCAAGCTATAAAGAGTGTTTATTTGAAAAGAAACAGACAATGGCTACAATGAATCAAATTCGTAGTGTAAACCATGAAATATTTTCAATTACGTTAAACAAAATAGGTCTTAGTCCTTATGACGACAAACGCTATATTTTAGATGATGGCATTAACACTCTTGCTTACGGACATTATAAGACGAGATAATAAGTTAATTGTGTAATTATGATAAATTGTATGTATATTCACTTCACGTAAATATGGTTTTATAACAGTTGTAATATACTTAATAAATTATCTGGGGAGCACGGATGGCGTGTGCTGTTAGGGCGCTGCCTCTCACCAATAGTTAAGCCCGGTTAGACAGGGTTAGTACTTGGATGGGTGACCGTCTGGGAACAGCCCCTTTCTCGAGCTTGGGACTCATGTGAGTAGAGTTTAGTTGATCTCTCCTGTGCTCCGAGGGTTTTTCGCCGGGTTCTCCGGTTTTCCTCCCTCCGTAAAATCAACACCTAGGGCTTAGCTGGGATCCGTGGTCTGAACTGTGTCATATGGCGGCTGCCTAAGGCGCCTTTGATATGCCTCTACACGGCCACATTGGGGGGGGGGGGTCCTTGGGGGTGATTTGGTTGTGGGGATACACGTTTGATGTATGGGCGCATGTGAACATATTTGAATGAAACATGCGCGGTATAAGCATTAAATATTATTATTTATTATTTTCCTAAATAATTTTTTTATTAAGAGAAGATAGTGTCGTCATGTTTTTGGTTAATGTAAGAGAATGCAGGCTGGAGGGGTTTCAACTTCTTATACAATCGATTAACATGTTATTAGTAAATTAATAGCACGTTACGCGTGAGCAAATGTCATCAAAGCGTTTCGTGAATAATTTACAAGACATTAGGTCGTCTGTCAATACTTATCAAGATTGGAAAATACCGGCTATGCACAAAAATAGGAACTTGCTCAAAATTATACCCCGAGCTTAAATGTTTAATAATCTTAATGACGGTAAAATTTAAATTTCCGATTTTAACACGTTCAACAATATCATAACACGGTTTTATTCTATTCAAAATTTGTTGCAGACTGGTTAAAATTCCACACAAGGCCGGAAATGACGTCTATTAAAATACACCTATTTCAAATTATGCCATACCAAAATTATCAGCCATTTTATATATATATTGGAGTTAGTACTCCATACATGAGAACTGTGACAACATATGACAGAGTTGAAAAGTTAAGTTAAGTATATTATTTGTTTTGACCATGCCAATTGTAAGGTACTTATATAAAAAAAAGGATGCAAAGAAAATCATTTAAGATAATTTTTTTTTATTTGACAGACTACATATGTGTGTGTCGTCTATCTATCAATCTGTGTCCCGGGGACTTAAGGGACGTAAGGGACCATAAAATTTCCTTATCGGGGGTATTTTTTTATATTGGTTCGGTGACAGTGAGGCAATCAGTTTATATCATGCCACGAAAGCGAAAGGACTGTCCCATTTGCGGCAAGAAAAGTCTACATAAATTGTCCAACCATTTGGCCAATTCTCATAAACTCTCATCGAAAGATAGACAATCTTATCTCACTCGAGCCACGAAGTTCATGAACTGCACAGATGGAAATATAGATGGCATCCTTGCATGTTCGGATATCACTGATGGTGAGAAACAAAAGTTATATTATGCAAACCTCGGACGTTACTTTAACTTAATGCATCAAGAAAACACTGCACTCCCTTCTGGAAACATTGATTTTAAAAACGAACGAGTTCTGTCAAAGACCGGCGTGTCTACGGATCCTGCGTTAAACGATGAAAGATGGAACAAGGCTCAACAATTATCACCCTCATCAAAAGAAGAAGAGCAACTGACTTATTCAAGATGCTTGGTGTACCCATCAATGAGAAAGAGAAAAAACGTTGGGATAAAATCAAAAACATTAGCTAAACGTTGGGAACATTTTTAGAGAATATATGTAAATGTTCATCAAGTCAAATAAAAAAAAATTATCTTAAATGATTTCCTTTGATTCCTTTTTTTTATATAAGTACCTTACAATTGGCATGATCAAAACAAATAATATACTTTAACTTAACTTTTCAACTCTGTCATATGTTGTCACAGTTCTCATGTATGGAGTACTAACTCCAATATATATAAATAGCTGATAATTTTGGTATGGCATAATTTGAAATAGGTGTATTTTAATAGACGTCATTTCCGGGCTTGTGTGGAATTTTAACCAGTCTGCAACAACTATAAATAGCTAGCCAGGCACACAATAAGGATTGACTTTTACTGATACTTTTTAATAAGTTTAGACTTTATTCCGTACAGTATATACATGAATAGCCTTTCAATGTAAAACGCAGTCTGATCAGTGGTGTAACGCTCATTAGGTAGGGTTAGGGCGAGAACTAAGGGCCCCCAACAGTTGGGGGTCCCGAGGGGCCCCAGCCCGCCGCAGGCCCGCCCCCGCAAAAATTAGAATACGGTACTATAACGACTAAACATAAAAAATGCAGGTTAACATTTAACAGCAAGATTACATTTATTGAGAGCTAAAAAAATTGGCCTCCATGACCCCATGGAGGATGGCAGCTGAGTTCTTTAGCTCAGCAAAAACAAAAGTCCTTGGTGCGAACCTGTTGGCTTCTTATTACATGAAGTTCTTTACCTTTCAATTGATGAATGCAAAACGAAATATATATATATTATATAAAGCAAAAAGACTATATAAGTAATAAATCTTCTCTTCATCTAAATAATACAGCTTTCAAACCATGTCAGTCAAATCATGACAACAGGGGCCTCCACACCAAACCAGTGAACTCTATATATACCTGGAAGGCAGACTCCATTCAATTCCAGGACTAAAAAACACGGCGGCATTGGGGAATTTTTGGACGTCAGTTCTAGGCTCCTACGCGGTCATCTTGGATATCAGTCTTAGTCTTTTTTCTCGCGGCCGAACCACAGGCGGCCCAAACGTACACCCTCTTGAGCACGAGCGGTGTTGTGTTCCTTTTGTGTTTACTTTCTGTACTTACAAGAGAAATCCTCTGGGACCAGGGTATAGAAATTCGAAATAAATAGAGACTCGCAGAGAATATTCAAATTTAGACATAGAAATATTTCAGACGGCCCTCACTTGAAGCTCCGTAAAATCCACAAAAACCACTCGATCTCGCTAAAATTGTCATCAGTGCATTTGTCAAGAACTTGGCTTTCAGTTCATTGCTCTTTCGACCCAGACGTTCATCTTCGCAGCTCGAGAAATGTTCCTACAAACTGAGGTGACACCGGCCGTTCGTATATACGCATACGGTGCCGTGAGAGCTTTTGTGAAGCCAAAGTCGGTTTGTATACAAACGTTACGTTTCAGTCGAGCTGAATAGATGAAAGAGCAATGAACCAAAAACCCGAGTTCTTCACGAATGTACTACATCTACGGCAATTTTCGCGAGATGGAGCGGTTTTTGTGTATTTTACGGAGCTTTAAATGAAGGTCGTATAAAATATTCTTTATTGAAAGTTGCCAGCCTTTCCTTATTTTTAGTATAAAGAGGTTATATTTAACCAGGAGTAAACATCTCCTCGAAATATAGTTGAAACTACAGTAAATGATTGATTCGGTCGCGAAAAAAGACTAAGACTGACATCCAGATGACCGCGTAGGGGCCTAGAACTGACGTCCAAAAATTCCCTATTGCCGCGATGTTTTGCCTCACTTTTTGAGTGGGAGTCAGCCTTCCAGGTGTGTATAGAGTTCACTACACCATCCTAAGGGCCCCGTCTTCCTCCGTTACGCCACTGAGTCTGATGATTGCATGGTCCGTAAAACTCTATAGGTAATTGTTTTAACTATTTTATCCATTTTCCCGTCCTTTTGCATTATTGCATCAACTACTTTTATCGACCGAGTGAATATCAGTTTGTGGTAGTATAAGCTAAATATCTTTTAGTGTATGGAGTTAAATTTTTAACGAGATTCGGGCTAAATTTTCTACTTTTTCAACCTTATTTCCCTATTGTGCGGATAGATTCATCACGAACAGCCGGCATGGGCAAAGTCTTTTCCCATGCCTGCAGTTCGTGATGAATCTATACCGCGCACGCAAAGACAACTGAAATTGCTCTTAGAACCGACTCTTTCGTTTCTGAGCTACGCCAAACCCAATAAACCAATGAAAAACGGTTGTTTTCTAAGCGATTTTATAATTTGATAAACACGTACCCACTGCTGTCTACATGTCACAAACATGTAGCGACATTGAAGTGCCTTTTTTCTTTATACCCGGTAGTAGCATTTCCATTTCCCCCTCCGTTGCCTTTTCGATGGAAATTGAAGAAGGAAGACGATTTATATAGCATGCAAAATACTTGAACTAGAAAATATTTATAGATTAGTTTTACCTGGCGATTGATGTATATACTATTAAGACAAATAATTTTCGGAGACACCATGTAGATATAATGAACTAAAAATAAACAATACGCAATTTTTCGTATTGTTTGCCTATTTAAATGCTTATAAAAATAGATCTCATGAACTATTTATAACTGCATCTGCGGAGAATCCTAACATACACTTAATGTGTGCTCTCGAAGGAAACAGTTAGTTTTAACAACTATATTTGTGGGCCGCATGAAAGATCTTGATATATGTAGTAGCTCTGTGCATTTTAGTTATATCGATATTAATAATAATACCTCCATCATTGCCGTTAAAATAACGATTGCCGTATCGATAAGAGTGAACCCTGTCAGCCATTCAATTTAGACTAGCTGTGGATGTATGTCTCGTTCCTGATATTGTTCAAGGGCTTCACGAGATGGATGCACACCCATTATAATATCTATGTTGCTCCTGGTTAGTTTATTATCTTCCATATCAAAGATAGATGAATAGTCTTCCAACGCAATGTTGAATTTGGTCAACTTTGGTTGAAGATCTAAGTTGGGCAAATTCTTGTAGAATATCTTCAGCTTGTTGACAACTTGAAATGTCCCCAAACCAGACTCTTGTAATGCCTCCATAGATGCTTGCACAACGTTAACCATGGGGCGACATTTTGACGAAAAGCTGGTGCACACACGACGAGCAGTTGTGAAAGGCCCTTTCATCCTCAAAACTTTATCTTTCACCTGCTCTTCTGTCACACCAACCTTGACTGCTTTGTTGGTAGGGTTGATCTTGCATGTCTACAAAAGTTATAAAAGTGGCCATGTGTTACATACATATGCTATTTTCTGATTACCCCCCATTTCTTTCTATTTGTAATCACCGATTAAATTTTACCACTAAAATTATAGGGTGTCCAGTGTCCACAACTTGGATTTACAGGCATTTTATCGGCAATTGGGAATTTTTCGATTATTTTGAATTTAAACAATCATTGCCAATCAATTATGACAATTTGCACAACATCTCCCAAAGGATTTTTGGCCACGATTGTAGCTTTACTTAAAGAATGAGTCTCAGGGTCATGCATTGCGCGCTTGATCGGCCATTTTCGGGTGCCCCGAAAATGGCGACGTTCGTATATCCTGAGTTATAGTCTTGTATCAGTGAATATCCGAACAATCCTATGCATACATTATTCATTTTCCCACTTTCCTTGGAAGTAGGTATAGTAGAAGGATTGTTGTATACTATTTTAGCAACATTTCCTTATAATACACGATAATACTCAACGTATGTTTGTGTATTATTTCGAGCCATGTCTGCTTTGAACAGCGCATCGCCTCCAAAGCGTGGAAGGCCAAGAGATGATGTAGGAATTACACGAATTAAATTAAAGAAGGACGTATACGAGATGTGGATTGCCAGAAAAGATTCTCTTGGATTTTCTACAAAGACCCATAGTGTAATCCTGAAGAAGGACGCCAATCACTGCAATCTCCCGGCGATGGTAAGTAGAATATCTTGTTATTATAATATAATTTAATATAATAATGCATTTCTTTTTGTTCTCAAATATTCTGTTATTATTTATTAAATATTCAGTTATTGTTCTATTTCAGATCAGCGATTGCCGTGTCCTGATATAATTCATTCAACGCCATTTGAAAAAAGCAGTCCTCGCAGTAGACCATTCCCAAATGCCTTTATATCACCGATTTCTAACCAGTCTGGCAATGACATGTAAGTAAAATATTCGACTGTAATAGATACATAGATTATTCTTTTACAACAATATAGATTATTCTTTCACTATATACATTATTCTTTATACTTATTCTTTATAATTATATTATATAATTCTTTATTCTTTATATAATTTTTCTTTATATAATTTTTCTTTTATATAATTTTTCTTTATATAGTTATTCTTTATATAATTGTTTATACATTATTCTTCATAGTTATATTCTTTATACATACATACATATAATTATATAATGTATAAACCTTCTCTTCACTGCAGAGCCATGGATGTTCATGTTGCCTCTACATCTGTTCATCAACAGTTGGACATTAGCAGAATAGAGAGCCTTTCCATGTCTATGAACCCAGAATTTGGAATGTACTCTGACGATCCATCATCTGAGAGTGATACCACAAGTTATGATGAAAGGTAATTTAGATTTTTATGCCTATGGCTATTCCACATTTCCAGCAATATTCGTTGTTTATTTGATCAATTGATTTTACAATAAGACTAAGTATGTAATTATTTAGACAATCTGAATGGTTGATTCTCATGAAATTTCTGTTTACCACTTCTTGTCAATTAATAGTTATTCAAGTGAAAGTGGATCTGAAGAAGACCCAAGCAGCCACTATACGACACAGTTCAAACCACGGGTCACAGCTAAGATGTTAGGTGTTGATTTTATGGAGGCAGGAAAGGGAGGAAAACCGGAGAACCTGGTAAAAAAACCTCGAAGCACAGGAGAGATCAACTACAACTCTACTCACATGAGTTCCAAGCCCTACAACGGGATCATTCCCAAGCGGTCACCCATCCAAGTACTAACCCTGTCTAACCAGGCTTAACTTTTGAGTTTTGGTGAGAGGCAGCACACTAACAGCACACACCACCCATGCTCCCTATATCTAAGAGTATTTCTGACAATGTGTCAAGCATTTGTACATACTCTACTGTATATCTAAGAGTATTTCCGACAATGTGTCAAGCATTTCAGTTAGTATTTTGTAACAAGCAAAAGTATTTATTTTTAAAGTGTATATACCGGTATGTAGTTTAGTTAAATTTCTAAATAAATATTATGGTACGCTGTTAGTAAAGATTTTCAGGTTTTGTTATGCAAGATATTGTTACTTAGAAAAACACTAAGCTCAAGTTGTAGTGAATGTGCATTCTGACTCGTCTAAAGTATAAATATTTTAAATAACCTTGCTTGGGCAAAGATTCAGAATGTTGTGGACTTGAGTTCCACCCAGAGTTCAGAATTTTTCCTGAATACTATAAACAAAACTTGCACAGCAAAACCCAAAATCTTTATAAATAATTAGTGCACAATACTTTGGTGTATGGTAGTTATTCAAATATAAACCAAAAGTGAAAGGTTTAATTGGGGTGATGTGAGTTTACATCACACTTTTGTTCTCGCCACCAAGCCATGCCTTTGTCCTACATGTTCTTCTAATGCCAAGCCAAGGTTTGATGGAGATAGTGAAGATATTATGTAAACCTGCATAAGCCTCATTAGATATATATGCTAACAGTACTGATAGTTTTAAATATAAATTTTCAATCTGTTCATGTGGATATAATATACAGTACTGTTCACTTGCATAGACTTGAGACAAAATGTCAGGCTCTCCTGAATCCCATATACACATCATCATCTGCAGGGTATATGTGTCTTATTGCCAAAACAACACAAGATGGACACACCTTTCGGTTCCCCCTTCCCAACTTTTTGTATCGCCAGAGAATGTACTGATGATACGCAGCCTTTCTAAAGCTGTTTGTGGAATAGTCTGGTTCCTCAGCCCTAATGTCACACCTTCCTCGGATAGCCATGACCAATACATCCCTGTCTGTACAGGTGTTTTGGAATATCACAAATGATGTGACACATCTGATTTTTTTACAGCACTTGTTTTCCTCTTCAGTTGCCATAGGCTGGCATACTCCACATGTACACCATGGTGGCCTTGCATCAGGGATTACAGGAGGGCCTCCACCAAATTCCACTATATTCTTGGCATAATCAAGACTACCCTTCCCATTCGTCAAAAGTTCCAGCAGTACCTTGTCCTTTTGGTCAAGTGTCAGAGTTCCAATAAATTCCTGAACAAATATTAAATTTTTTGTAAACCCAAATGGCATATGACTTACTCATTTTTATATGGTAGAATTGAGTCAGGTTTTGGGGCAGTGTTGGGACTATCAGGCTTTCTTGTAAGATTCTTCGTATATGTAATTTGTGTACTTTCTTCGTAAACGCAACTAGTCCATGCTTAGATCACTGAAAGAAGTTGAGTTCAGTAAATGTCAACTACATTGCTAAAAACCTGAGAATAAACTGTATTATAAACGGTGTAAAACCAGCATTTAAAGTGTTCAAATATTCACAAGGGTGCGTTTATTCACAATATTTATACGAAAAATCCCCGACTGAACATTTGGAAGGATACAAAACGATTACTTTCGTCAATATTTAATGTGGCGATTTGCAAGCTTGGGGTCGTAAATAAATTGCTCTGCCATCTAGATAGCGATCAAAATGTTATAGGTTCGATTCCTTTGATTATATGAACTTGATCAACGTCCACTACTCGAGGAATTACTGCCGCCGTGAAGACATATATTTATAAAAGTAAACTTACCGTAATCTGTTGTTTTGCTTCGTCGACAGCGATCTGATGGCGTTCAAAAGCATTTCTGCCAGCATTTGCGTCAGCTACTGCTGTTCCCGGTTGAAGTGGCTTATTTTTACAAGCAGCTTTTTTAGTTCCACATGAACACCTTTCTGTGCATTTCAGCTCTTCATCCCGGCATGGACAACCTCGCTTCTTTCTCCCGCTGCGTTTGCTGCATGTATTTTTGCAACTACAAAACTGAAATGAAGGAGAATTTGTTGTAGAAATACAGGTACTATAATTAACTATTTATTAATGAAACAACGAGGGAAAGTAGAGGTAAACTCACTTGTGTTCGACCGTCTTCGGCTGCTAAAGGCACTCCAACAGCAGCTGCTGCTTGCGCAGTTGGCAATCTATAAGCTGGTGAACCGTACGCATTTAATTCGTCCTCTAAATCGTACTGCGACACATTCAACTCTGGGTCCGACTCTGATTCAGACATTATGAAAAAATATTATAAAACCTGTTCGGAAGAAGCTGTCGCTGTGGGTTTTCAACAAGGCAACGCACAAAATGCAAAGTGAAGGTCCAATGGTAGGTTCCCGTATGTAAACATAAACACAAGCGCGCAATGCATGACCCTGAGACTCATTCTTTAATTCAGACAAATCATAATAAAGTGCATATCCCACCTGCGGGATTTTACATATTCGTAATTTTTGGATTCTCTAAGTAAACAAAATTACAATAGAATTTTGTCATTCCAACATTTCATCTTCATGGATTTTTTTTGCTGTCAAACTTGGTAACTACTTAATGGAAGTGACGTAGATTTTAGGAGAAATAGTGTTTACAACACTACGCATCTCTTTCTCATTTAATTCTCTTTGTTATAATATTGAACACATACAGAAATAACGAGGAATATGCGGATGCGTAGTTGTATTGTAAACTGATACAAAACTCTTTCTTTCCAAAGGCTCATCCCTATATCGACGTAACTTCCGGGAAGTATAGCTACCAACTTTGACAGCAAAGAAGTCCATAAAGATAAAATTTTGGAACTACAAAATATATCGCAATGTTGCTAAGAAGACCCAAATTATACGAATATGTAAAATCGAAAATATGAACAGTAAACATAGGCGTATTAGGCGGGGGCAGGGATGAGGGCAGGGGGCAGAAATTGCCCTCCCAAAATATTTGAGGAAGGAAAATTCGGGCACTTTCTGCTAGGAATTTTGGGCAATTTTGACACGTATTGCTGTGAAATGTTCAAGTAAAATTCATACGTTAAACTAACACTGAAAAATACGACTTAAAATTAGTATTTAACCCTAAATTTTTCCGGCAAAATCTTTTAAAAAGCTTGCAATGCGAGGGTTCTTCCGAATTTGCAACTGATGCTTGTGATTGTGGAACGTTGTCCTGCGGCTTCGAAAACTTGAAAAACGCATCATGAGCTGATACACCAAGCGTATACTGAACCAGGCCATCATTTGTGTGATCGGCATATACCTGTTGAAGTATATGGTTCAGCGACTTAATTGGATACTCTTCGAGCTCCTCGCAGCTAGCGGACATGGCCTCTAAATCCTTTTCCAGCACCTTCTGGTAAAAGAGCAAAACTCTTTCTGCCAAACCATTTTCAGCGGCAAGGATCTTTGGCCAAACTTTACCAAAAAATTATCTCGGGGTAGTAAACGCCAGAAGAGACAGTCTAGCAGATTTCACGCCTGTACGTTTTCCCTTATTTCCCTTTAGAATATACCAACAATCCCCATCAAAGCACTTGCATAGTCTCTCCATTGTCAAGTTCGCTTGTGGTGCCTTGGAGACGCTAAGCATCTTTGACAGAAAGGATTGTGCTTCGTCCACGCATAGAATGGGAACAGTGTCACACGCCGGGAAATGATTGAAAAGACCGTTAGAGGATGCCTCGTCTACGACAATACTTTTCTCCAACTTCGACTCTAAATGCTCCACCATCGGATCTATGCACCCAAGATACACCCTGGTTTTTAACGGCTGAGATATGCTTAATTTTCAAAATTACTACGCCAATGAACGTATGAAGTGATTCTTTTTAGAAGTCATTTAAAAACCTTGCAGTACGGGCTTTATCGGCTCTAAAACAGGAGGCGATATGCTAGCCGAGTGTTTTATATCCGATAAAGCCCTCCTGCGCGGTTTTTAAATATTACATATATATGTTCAGAATTGTCTACCATGATCACATTTCCGGAGCACTTTATTTATCTGTCATCAGTGTTAGTTGGATTTTGCAGACTTTATTGTTGTTAGACACAAACTGTCGTAGTACGCAACAAACTCCAGTCGACGTCACGAAATACATTGCCGGATTTTAAAATGAATTGAGGCCGAGACTTTGCATACAAGAACGACAAAGTCAGTGGTAGTATCAAAATCTCAGTCACTGGCATTAACAGCTTGTCCGAAGAACCACAAATCACGGATCCACAGTAAAGTGCACAAATGTAAATATTCAGCGACCTTTGTCAGATGAAGCAGTTCTGTTCTCAACATGTGGTAATTACGCATTATTTCAAAACATTGATATACAGTACAAACATCAACCGTACAAATATTCGACAGTACAAATATTAAATATTGCGCGACATAGTCTCGCGCACAAGCATTGATCACAGATCTAGTAAGGACCCCTAAAAAATATGTGGCAGTTGATATTCGTAATATAAGAGCTAGCGGCTGAAGAAATAAAATGCGTTGAAGACACATCGAGAAACTTATTGGTATAGCAGCATATCGCAACATACGATGAACTCCACGCGCTTTAATTTAATAATGCACTGCATGTTTTAATAATATAACACCAAAGTATAATGCAGTGCGTTAGTATAATTTAACTTTCCGTAAAGACCACGCACTGAAGCGCGGAGGATCAAACCAATGGTACTACACAACAAGATATCACTGATCTATTGACTTATATATGGACCCATTTAGCATTGTGTTCTACCTCTTTACATTTTGTTCTCAATGTTGAAGTTACAGCGATCAAAATGGCGTTTCTTAACAGCTGTTCACGCCAATTGTTTATAATAAATATAGATAACGACGCTTCTTAACGGTGTTACCGCAACAGAATTTCGCTAGGATCGTTTGTAAATGGCATGCAATGGCATGCATGTATACGCATCGCTAATTTTCAAAATTGTTGCTGATACTGCAGGGGCGGATTTAGACTACGTCAACTAAGTCGCGCGCCGAAGTGAATATTTGACGTGAATATATAATTTTCGTTCGTTGCACGTTGTCAAAAATTTACAAATAAAATCCTGCAAATGAGAAATAATTATCTAGTAGGAAGGAGTATGTTCTATTCTTAAAATGCCTATCTAGAGGCTTCAGTTCAGGCCAGAAAAATGTACGCATTGGCGTTTTTCCGTTTTCTTTACGCGAGGCCTAATTCTGTGCTACGACTGATTTCGAGGGCAAGCAGTGGGATGCACGGGACATAATGCGAGGTTCACAGTCATTTACAGGCCACAAATGCGATGCAGGCTCTCGGCTTGATGAATTTGACGAAGGAAAGCAGTTAGTCACTTTTTGACGAAGTTGGTTGGTTTTTTAAGATCTTTTAACGTTCCTGATTGGTTAATTTTTTTCTAATTACGACTTTCGATTGGTGTAGAGGCTGAAACGTCATTTTGCAGGATAAGCGCCTTTCTGAGTAATCAGTATGGTTAGCGATCGCTTCTGTGGTTCTACGAGGCCATGCGCATATTCTGCGTCCTTTTTATATTCCCAACACTCAATAGCAAGGATATCTACAAGACCTTTATGGTGAAATATTCGCGAAACTTTCATCAAGTGCTTTATGCACTGAAGATGACCTTTTACAGAGGATTGAAAAATATATTTATCGAAATATCAATTGCGAGAATTTTATACAGTGAATCAGTGATGCGCTCTGAGGTCGTCTGAGGAAAGAATTAAGAAACCCTTACTATACTGTATGATTTGTATATCATTATAGTCTTTATGATAATTTATAGATTTACTCTTGGGCTAAACTTCGCGTTTGCTTGTATTTGATCTATAACATGTCGAATTGATGCTTTGCAATGAAACGTGTATCGGACGGACTAGTGTATGCTGGAAATTTGATCTTGCTTGGAGATTTCATAGTTCACAATTTATTAATATCAGTAATATGATTAATTTTATCTTTGTGAGACTGTGACCTAGCCAGCCAACCTGGCAGTTAAAGCACTCTTCTCATACATTGCTAATTTCTGTTCCTTTAATATTAATTATTACAGTATATAATATATATATACACAACATGTCATGTACTGTATGTGACCTGTATGATTACTGTATGTGGTGCCATAATAAACTTGATTAGTAAATGATGATTGGTTTCTTCTTTTAATATAAATTTACATGTGTACAGTAGCTACAGTACTAAGTACTGATATCCACATGAACCAATAACTACATGTGCTGTATTACAATTATTATTTACATTTTATTATCTGGCTTAAATACAATATCTGCTTAATTCTAGTATTCAATGTTTATATACTTTCATAGTCTACAAAATTGAAAATCATATAAACAGGTAATGACTTAGATTAGTTGGGGGCTCAAGGGTTAGGATGACTGGGATAATGTTGAGAGTTGGACTCCTTTACGTCCATGTCACATTATGATCATAAATAAAAGCATTCCTTAACAAGACATTGTCTGCTTGGGTAGATGTGTAAAAGGTGAGTATCTGGCACCTGAAAACCACACAGCTCATAGTAACATAGATTGGTAATGGTGGGTGTTGTATTCATATCAATTGACCAGTAAGTGACCAGTAACATTAGATACTCGGTACCAGGCCCCGCGCGGGTAGTCGCGAGCAGCCATGTTGTTTTCCAGGTTCATGCAGTTTGTTGAGATTAAATACGTTAGATATATTTGTTTGTTAGATATAATCATCTGCCTACATATTATCTACGTAAATAGAACATGGTGACCCCGACCTATGAACAAAACTTCTGAAGGATTTACAAGGTTTCTTAAGCTACACGGCTACGAAATCAACGAGAGGAAATCGCCAACATTCGATCGTTCGACAAAATCGCTGATCTACACCGACAATACTAACCCTACAGGAAAGATACTTCAAGTACACATTAGGCAAGTGGTCGTTTGACAAATTTGCTTAATTTTGACTGTCTTTGTGGAGTTATTGGTACGTTTATAATATAATTCAGCGAACATTTTGTGTGTGTTTCTCAACATTACAATATGGCGGAAGGGTATTACATCCCACAAACAAAGGTCGACTGGACCTCTACTAATGCGTTCTCACAATTCAAGTTGTGGAGAAAAGAAGTAGAAAGAATCATAGATGGACCTCTAGTTTCCAGGTCGGAGAGAGTAAAGTTGAACCATATTTATATCTGGGCTGGTGCTCACGCTGAATCACTCATCGAAGCAAGACTGAACGAAGCAAGACAAGACTCGAATAACGGCACCATCAGCACTTCTAGATCAACTGGCCGCGTGTCTGACGCACTATACTTTCTTCAGAGAGCAACGGGAAGAATTCTACAATCTTAGACAAAAGAGTGGTGAGAATATTACAACATATTTCTCCAGAATTATGGATTTATATCGGCAAGCCGAATTTCCAGAGAACGCAAATTTTCTTGTTGTTGACAAGCTCAACCATGGCTGCATAAACACAGAATGCAAACGGAAGCTGATGGCAAAGAGCAAGGATGTAACGATCAAGGACTGCTTGGAAATAATGAGACGATTTGAGGGTGTTGAGTCTACTATGAAGAAGCTGGAAGGCTCCAGTGATGCCCACGTGGATGCATCATACGCACGTGACCCAACCAGGAAGTCACAGCGAAATGGGTTCAGGAATAAGCATCCCAGGCCCAGGCCCAGATCCAAACCAGATAGCAAGGGGTCGAGTAGAAAGAAACCTTGTATCTGGTGTGATGGAGACAGCCACCCCCGTGACAAGTGTCCAGCCAAGGATTCAACGTGCAGATTCTGCGGAAAGCAAGGACACTTTGAGCGAGCTTGCATCAAGAAATCGAAGCACGAGCATGCTATAGACGTCATGTCCGATCAGCACGACAGTGAGTATGACTATGAAGACGAATTTGACCTCGGTGCCGTATCAATTCACGCAGTACGCAACCGCAAATCACGTGAGATATTCGCTCCAGTCGTGTTTCATTCAGAAGACAGTAACAGACCAACCGCCACGGTCACAGGCAAGGTTGACACCGGTGCCATGGTATCCTGCATGCCAACCTCTATGCTCCCACAGATAGGGCTCTCCAAGAAAGACCTTAAGCCCAGCAACGCAATTATCCGAGGTATGTCCGGAGCAGATCTCCAGAACTGTGGAACTGTAGATATTAATATCACTTGCAATGGGATCACTGCAAAAACGAGGTTCTACGTTACGAAACGCGAGTATGCTTTTATTCTTGGTCTTGGACTCTGCAAGAAATTTAAGCTGGCGACTATCGCACCTGTGTGCACACAGCAAAGCATATCCATGGAGCCCAACCAGGTAGAAGCCGTACATATCACTGCTGAATCAGAAGCCGACTACGACCAGCTCCAAAAGAAATGGAGAAAGCATTTGCCACTCGGGAAGAAAACAGGCGACGCTCTGGAGGACCTGAAGCAGATCTTCCCCGAGACATTTGACGGTCGGGTCGGTCTCTTCGAAGGTGAGGTCAGCCTTAAAATATCATCAGATGCGAAACCAACTCAGCTACCACCCCGTGCTGTGCCACAAAGTGTCATGCCAGAGCTAAAGAAAGAGCTAGACAAGATGGAGCAGGAAGGAATAATTCGAGCCTGCCCAGAAACGACTGACTGGGTACACAACCTGGTGGTCGTCATCAAGAAGAATGGAACTCTGCGTCTATGTCTTGACACAAGAAACCTGAATAAGTATCTAATCCGCAACGTATACTACACCGCACCTTGGGAAGATGCTCAGCACAGCTTCAAGGATGGCCAGTATTTCTCTACACTTGACGCCAAGAGTGGCTACTGGACCAAACAGCTTAGTGAGCACAGTCAGCTTCTCACTGCATTCAACACGCCATTCAAGAAATACTGCTTCGTACGTCTGCCGTTTGGACTGTCAGCGTCCTCCGAAATCCTCTACGAGCACATGGATCGAGTCCTGTCTGGCATCCCCGGTACATTTCCATGTGCAGACGATGTCAAGGTACAAGGATCAACAGCAGAGCGTCATGACATCCATCTATTGGAGACTGTTGAGAAAGCATGGCAAGCAGGGCTTAAATTTAACCCTGACAAGTGTGTCATCAAGAAACAGCAAATCGAATACTTTGGACGTATTATCACTCCACAAGGCGTTGCACCGTGTCCAAAGAAGGTCAAGGCTATATCAGCGCTCGCTGCTCCAAAAGACAAACAGGAGCTCCAAAGCCTACTGGGTACAGTGAACTTTATGTCTACGTTCATCCCCAACTTGACCAAGACTCATCTCATGCGCAGTCTGCTGAAACAGGACACGCATTTCTTATGGACCAGTGACATGCAGAAGGAACTGGATACCATTAAGAAAGACATCACCAACGTTGTTAAGCTCGTCCATTACGACCCAAGAAAGCCAGCTGTCATAGAGACTGATGCATCCCAGAAAGGTCTTGGTGCGGTTCTGATTCAAGATGGCAAACCCATGCGCTTCCTCAGCAAGGCACTCACACCCGCTGAAGCAAGCTATTCCAACATAGAACGGGAACTCCTCGCCGTCCTGTTCGCCTGTGATAAGCTGCACACATACACGTTTGGGCGGAAAATCACTGTGAACACAGACCACAAGCCCTTACAGTCCATCTTTCAGAAGCCGATTACTCTGGCACCAGCGCGACTGCAGAGGATCCTCCTGCGTCTCTTTAAATATGACATCCAAGTGATGTATGTTGGATCCAAGAACGTACTTCTCCCTGATACTCTATCTCGTCTCATTGACCCTCGCAGCGCTAAAGAAATCCCTGGCCTAGACGTCAACATCGCAGGAGTCCTGAAGGTGGAGCCGACTCGACTTGAATCCTTGCAAGAGGAGACGAAAGCAGATGCCACCTTGACTGAACTAACAGGTCGGATCATCACCGGTTGGCCAGATAGCATGCAAGATCTACCGCTACACCTTCATCCATACTGGTGCTTCCGAGATGAATTGACAATCCTAGATGGACTTGTCATGAAAGGTAACGGAGTAATCATTCTTACAAGCATGAGACCTGGAACTCTCAATCGCCTACACGACGCACATCAAGGTATCACTTCAACACTCCAACGCGCAAGACGTACTGTCTATTGGCCAAAGCTACAAGACGACATTACCGAGATGATTCAAAGCTGCGATGAATGCCAAAGGTATGGTAACAAGAGATCCAGACCACCAGAGCGACAAATCACAGCAACACACCCAATGGAAATCCTGGGTATGGATTTGGTAGATTTCCGGGGTCAACACGCCCTCGTCACAGTTGATTACTTTTCTGGTTTTCTCACCAGCGACATCCTCGATGGCGAGACAACTGATGCAGTCACTAAATTGCTGAACAACATATTCAGGAAATTTGGACTGCCAGAGAAAATCATCTCCGATAATGGCCCGTGCTTTAAATCTAACAACTTCCGATGCTTTTGTGAGCAACTTGACATTGCGCACATAACATCCAGTCCATACTACCACCAAAGGAACGGTCGAGTTGAAAGGGGCAGTCCAAACCATTGAACAGATCCTAAAGAAGAACACGAGTGACATTGACATCACCAAAGCTCTTACAGCATATCTTGATACCCCGGTGAGTGATACATTACCATCACCTGCGGAACTGTTTCACAATAGACGAATCAACACCCGCCTTAGCATGACCATGATACCAGTCCCACTGACTGATCAACAGAAAACTTGTCTTAATGAAAAGTGTTCAGCACATCTGAAGTCGCCCAAGCAGGACAAAAACGTCTACTTGCCCAACCAGCCTATCTGGTTCACTGACGATGGTTCGGATGAGTGGAAACCAGGATACATAGAGTCCAACGATATCACACCAGACTCATACTGGATCATTAACGATAAGAGCAACAGAAGATTGAGAGGCAACAGACATGATATTAAGCCCCGATATGCCACCACCGTACAGCAGTGACCCCAGCCATCGATCCCTGTGAGATATCCAGGAAACGGCCTGTCAGATGGCAATCAAGCACTGATTGCACCATCAGCAATCCCTGAAATACAGTCAACACTTCCACCAATCCCTGAAGTGCTAGAGTCAGCAGTTCCAGATCACTCGCTTGCAGATACACCACACATTGTGGCAAAGTCACCACCTGCCATTAGTGACAAGATAGCGACCAGGGTCAAACCTGCAGATCCAATACCGATACTGACAAGATCAAGATCTGGACGTGAAATCAAGAAGCCTAGAGACCCAAACTTTGTATATACTGTACATAGCTCTATTTGACATTGCAGGATATAATCTCACTTAGAAGGTTGAGATCACAAGGATACTTTGTTGATATTATTATGTTAATGTTTTGGTTCTAAAACCAGCTTAAAAGGGGACATGTTGTATTCATATCAATTGACCAGTAAGTGACCAGTAACATTAGATACTCGGTACCAGGCCCCGCGCGGGTAGTCGCGAGCAGCCATGTTGTTTTCCAGGTTCATGCAGTTTGTTGGGATTAAATACGTGTTAGATATAATCATCTGCCTACATATTATCTACGTAAATAGAACAGTGGGTAGTGGCTTGGATTAGTTGCGACTTAATTAGGATGACTGGGATGATGTAGACCCATTACCCTTGCTCTGGGTTATGCAGAACATTAAATTCAGCTAGACCTTTACTTGTATGTTGATCAGGCTGTCCATGTTGAATTCACTGACTGCAAGAATGTTTTTGGTGTCTCCAAGGCATGCTGATGAGCTCTGACATAGAGCAAAACAACCATATATTTTTTAAGTTAGTAATTAAATATAATCACATATCTCTACTGTTTGTTGTATTGCCTTCTTTTTAGAAAAAAATAATTACGCACTTACAAACTATTACAAGAATTCACTAATCCAAATCCAATTTTGACACTTTTTCAAAAAAAGTATAAAATCTGCTGAAAAAATATGTTTTTAAACTTCAGAAATTTTGATTAAAAGTGTTGTCAGAACGCGGGAAATGCCATTTCAGAGACCCAAATTTCAAAATTTTCCGGGGGGTTACCCCCCCGGTCCCCCTAGATAGTTTGACTAAGTGGGGAAAATTCCTAGATCCGCCCCTAATTTTCATTGATAGATAGGTAATTGGACCCACACTGGTGTTAAACATTGTGTAATACACTTAATGATATCAAATAATACAGCTGGGAGCTTAGGCAGAACCATCGCATTGGAGGATAACTGAAATAAACTATTTTAGGAGATATCGGTATATATATAAAATGAAGTGTGCGATTTTAATTAATAGAAAGGGCCAAAGGAAGAGTATAGAGTAAAAGTATAGAGTATAGAGTATGAAAATGAGTGAGAGGGGGGAACGTGAGGGATATTAGAGTGAATGGATAGGAATGTGTTAGGAAAGGTATTTTTCTGTAAAACCGGCAACCCTCGACGCGTTTCGACCTTACAGTCTTCTTCAGGAGGGATTTTTAGGGGAAAGGAGTTCTGTGATATGTATCGTAAAAATATGGGAATAGTGGAAGAGTGTAAGAGGGGGGTTAAGAAGAGAAGGAATTAGATATGTTAGTTTGTAGTTAAGGTACACTACATAACGATAATATAAGGTAAAGAAGGCCTACCGAATGTGTGGTTTTTTCTCGACATTCCAACTCTTTGTGCCATTGTGAATGTTTCCAGTTAAAAAATATGTGTTCTCTCTTGCGAGGTTCTCCGCTCAGTATCGTCTGGCGTATGGATGACGTTTATTAATATGTAGGAGTGTGAGTGTTTGTGATATGGTATGTGTTACGTGATTATGATTATGATTATGTCAATTTAATTTATAAGGTATTAGTATTAGGGATGATGTGTGTGCGTATATTCTATTGTGGCATGAGGTATAGTGTCATTATGCGTGTGAATATGTCGTTTCAGTGTGTAGGCAAATGGTGTTGCAAAACACCAATTCGCATAAGGGCATGGTGCAAATAAATAACACCATAAGGAGACTATGCCGATTCGAAATATTTATAATATCTGATTATGGAATAGAGGTATATCTATATATATAAAAAAGGAAAACTATTAGGTGGAAACTTGTGTGTATATATATTTACATTTGGAAACATTAACGCATAACGTGCGGTTAACGCATATAGCTGTTGTTGTGCTAGTATTATTTTATGGATTCTGACATATCACAACTATGGCTGTCTAAATTAAAAGTTCGAAATATATATATTTTGTATATGAGTTGTTGAAGGTTTGACATTGGTATGATTATTGTATTTAAATAATTAAAAGTGGTAAATTCCTTTTAGTTTGTAAGTGGATTTCCTATCAGATTAGAGAGGTGAAGTATAACTGGATTAATTCATTTGGTTTATGGTTTAGTGTTCCAGGTTAACTAAGGAAAGGCGTTGATATTTCTCCATCGTTGGTCGTAAATTTGTGTTTGATTTGATTTCCATTATTCATAATAATTATTTCTTCTTCTTCTTTGTCTTAGCCAGTTTCTTATCCCAGCACGTGCATGGATCTGTGTCCTTTTTCAACTTTAGTAGATCTGGGTCCTTGAGTTTTGATTGGATTAACATTCTTTTGTGGTTTTGCCATTCGGTTGAGTATTGTTCTGTAAAGTGATTGTAAAGTCATCGTGCAAGTCGAGAATGTACCAGTTGGTCTTTGAGGTTCCGGTTTCGTTTGTATGATATTAGTGGTGTATTGGGCCATAGAAGTTTGAGTTGTGGGTCATTCTCGATTAGGTGCCAATGTTTTCGGAGGATTAGTCCAATATGAGTGGTGTTGATGTTGTATGGTATTGAAAATGTTAAATTTGGTGTGTTAATAGTGGGGTCATTGGATTCATTTTGGTTGTTAGGAAATTCATCTTTAAATAGGAGGTCATGTTGTGTGTGGTGTGATATCTTTTGAAATGCGGTGTTAATTGTGTCATTTGAGTAGCCTCTACTAATTAATATTATACGTAGGTTATCGAGACGTTGGCGCAGCGTGTTATTGTTAGTTATGAGTCGTCTATATCGGAGAGCTTGACTGTATATAATGCTTGTTTTGCAGGAGTTAGGATGGAATGAGTTATGATGTAATAAAAGTGTTCGGTCTGTGGGTTTGATATAGAGATCAGATTCCAATTTATTAGATTCATTAATGTAGATAGTGGTGTCAAGAAAGTTAACCGATTGTTGTGAATATTCATATTCAAATTTAATTGTAGGGTGAAAATTATTTACATAATTAAGGAACTCCTTTAGTTTTTCAAGTCCATGGGTCCAGATTGCAAAGATGTCGTCGATAAACCTAATCCACTCAAGTGGAGTAAGTCCACCTGGGGCATCTTGCAATATTTGTTGTTCTAGTGCTCCCATGAATAGATTGGCATATGATGGTGCCATCGGAGAACCCATGGCTGTGCCGTGTGTTTGAAGGTAGTATTTACCATCAAATTCAAAATAGTTGTTGTGAAGTACGAAAGTTAGTATTTCCTGCATGAAATTAGTGTTAATGTTGGTGGTATTATGGGTTAGTATTTTGTTGATTGAGGCGGTGATGCCTTCGTCGTTAGGAATATTAGTGTAAAGGCTTTTAAAAAACATCTATAGTGATTAATATGATGTTGTTAGGGAGTTTGTGGTTGAGTGTGAAGATACGTTTGAGAAAGGAATTGGAGTTTTGATGAAAGAGGGGTTAGTGTCGACTAAAGGTTTGAGGAAAAAATCAGCATATTTAGATAACCCTATAGTGGGACCATCACATCCTGAGATAATTGGTCTTCCTGGAATATCGGGTTTGTGGATTTTGGGAAGCAAGTATAAGGTGGGAATTCGTGGTGGAGAGGCTGGTAGTAGGAATTTGTATGTGGTGTAGTCAATATGCCCGGATTGAAGCTTGGAATTAGCGAATTTATTTATGTTATACATTAGTTCAGGAAATGGGTTGTGGTCAATTAGTCGATAGTTAGTAGTGTTCTCGAGTTGTTTTGAGGCTTCTCTTAAATAGTCATCTCTTGGCCAGATGACAATGGCTCCACCTTTATCTGCTGGTTTCACTATAAGATCTTTGTTAATTTGTAGATCTCTTAGTGCGGCCATTTCCTCTCTCGAGTAGTTCTTTTGAGAATTATTATTTTGGTTATGGGTATTATTATTAGTGTTGTTATTGTTGTTGGTATCGTTAGTATTATATTGTGTCTTGAGATCGTGGTAAACGAGTGAAATATATTCTAAAAGGTTTTCATTAGTAGGGGTCGGTGGGGTAAACATGCTCTTACCTTTAAAGGGGTGTGTAGGTGAGGAGGTGGACGTGGAGTCTTTAAAATGGTGTTTAAGATACATTTTTCTGCGGTATTGTAGGAAGGATTCATAAATGGTGTTGTAATCAGTTGGTTTTGGTGTTGGGGTGTATTTTAGACCCTTAGAGAGTATTGTAATGGTCGGATTAGTAAGTGTGGTATTAGAAAGGTTAACAACACTGTTGGTATTGTGTTTGGTGCGGATGTCATCATAGATTTTTCCTTTCT
Organism: Paragorgia papillata; assembly: GCA_035771165.1. Taxonomy (NCBI): domain Eukaryota; kingdom Metazoa; phylum Cnidaria; class Anthozoa; order Scleralcyonacea; family Coralliidae; genus Paragorgia; species Paragorgia papillata. Next base: position 143,759 of record JAWNZC010000284.1, read on the forward strand.
TATGGCGAAAATTATTGTTTCTTTTAGTGTTAAGGTGTTTGCGAAGGTCTTGCTTAGTCGGTTTTGTTATGAGGGTTTCTGATGTCGTGGGTTTCGTTTGAAAAAACTTGGAAAGTGGGTATGTTCGAGAAAATTTACTGTGTGATGAGTTCTGTGGAGCAAGGTTGGGGAGGGGAGAGGTGCGAGAGGTCTGGGTGTTGTGGAACGTTGTGTGAATGGTTGGTATAGGCGCTGTGGAGTTGGGAGGAGACCTCTTGTTTGAGGACTTGGACGCGTGGGTGTTGAGGTAGGTTGTGGGTGTGGAATGCGCAGTAGAGGTCGCGCTTGATGGGTGTCTCTTTTGGGTTGTCGGTTGTGGGTATATGTGGATATTTGTTGGATTATACTATGGGGTGAAAGAGGTGTGGTGCGTATGCCACCTTGGACTGTTTGGGGGATAGTTGTTGGCATTGGAGATTTGTGGTTAGTGGGTGCTCTAAGGTTAGGTGTGGTTATTTTAGTGTGATTAGTGTTGGTGGATTGTTTGTGGCGTTTGTTGGAAGTGAAGGTCCTGGCTTAAATTACATAGCGTAAAACAAGCCTTATACGTGGCCCTCACCCCCTGCTAAGCCTTCTCTTTCACAGCCATATTGTTGAAATCATCCGCAAATTTTTCAGCCGGTTTTAAACCTCAAGCCATCAAAGTAAGTCAATTCAACTATCTTTCACTTAACATTTTATTGAGAACAAAGTTATTTATGTAGAATACTCTCAAGCGCCTATAATTCATCGCGCGAATTCGACGCCAACACGCTGTCGTCCAACACGCTCGCGCGACTGCTTAGTTCACGAAAATTGCCAAGCCACGACCACATATACGCGCGTCGAACCATACTAAAATCAAAATACCAGTTCGGTTTGATTTAACATAAACCTTTCCTTGGATAATTGGTTATTTCAGCCACGAGTTTCTTCTGTAGCAGGCTCAAGCGAATACCTCTATGCGCTATTAAGACATATTTCACATTGAACAGCGACCACAACTTCTAGCAAAAATTTACATCTAATATTTCGGAATTTTAGCCGATTTCCCACCTCTGTACCGACAATTTTCATCTCCACCTTCGCGTGTTCGCGCCATTCCATATCCATCATCTTTGGGCCTTCCTTCGCGGCCCTCCTCTTTTATTAAATGCGGGCACGTCGTTCCAGGAGCTGCTAGCGGGTTAGAAACGTGCTCTCCCGGCCATGCTTGGAACCTGACGACAACATGGCTCCTTGTATTTTTCAAAGCTCGGATGTTTTTTTCAAGACAGGGACTCGGTCGAGATAGCGGACTTAGGCATTTATCTCGTCCGTGGCATTTCCCTTCTTTTCCGCACCCGGGTTATGCAATTGCTCCCCCAAATTCTCTCCGTTTGATACGAAAACTCTCACAAATCCTAATACGAATCACCCAACAAACTCATGTCATTTGCGCTCGCCTCGTTGCCACTGGTGCCAAATTCTACTAGACATCAGCGTCGATCTACGTACTCCAATCTCAAGGAAGCACAAGTCAGTGGATTCCCATATTTGGACTCCCTACCACAACAAAAACATAATTGACTTATCCAGAAGGATTTAATCTACAAATTAAAATAAATTATAATTAAAAATAAATTATAATTAAAATCAAAAATAAAAATAAATAAATTATAATTAAAATCAAAAATAAAAATAATTTATATTACTAACCCCCCACCCCCCACCCCCATAAAATTCAAAACTTAAAATCCACTTCATAAAACCTAACCCTAATCCTAACCCACCCCTCCTCAACCCTTCAAATCCCAACCCTAACAGTAATCTCAACCCTAACCCCACCCACCCTACTTATAAAACCCCACTAACCCTAAACCTAACCCTGACCTTAATCACATTTATCAGCCCAAGTTTATTTTACAAATTAAAATAAGTCGTAATTAAATTTTAAAATAAAAATAAATTATAATACTAACCCCCACCCCCATAACTTAAAAGTAACTTCCTAAAAACCTAACCTCGACCCTAAACATAACCCTCTTAACCCCAACCCTTCTCCGTAATCTCAATCATATTTATCACCCCAACACCTTAGACCTCAAATTTTTAACCATTTTTCACCACTACTCACCAACACAATACACCAAAGATGGTAGGTCACAACCAGGATCTAAATACCTGAACCTTATGGTTTACTTTTACTTTTATTTTACATTTTACAAAACACTGTTATATCGCCTGAAGACTTATCAAAATGCCGACCAGAAGAACCACGAGAACCAGAAGAACCAGAAGAACCAGAAGAACCAGAAGAACCAGAAGAACCACGAGAACCACGAGAACCACAAGAACTAGAAGAACCAAGAGAACCAGAAGAACCAGAAGAACCACGAGAACCACGAGAACCACAAGAACCACGAGAACCAATTAATATATCGATACCAGGAATTAGTTATCTTATAATAAGTTGGGTGACGTATCTCGTATATAGTTGGGTGACGTATCTCGTATAATCACTTGTGTGACGTAACTTGTCGTGAAGTTTTTACACGGAGGTAAAGCCGAAATTTTGAGTTTTGTTACAAAGTGGTTAATGTATACCTTTAAATATTTGATTTAATTAAATATTAGTTAACAAATTCTTGAACTAATTTTCTCATTTTACAAGACTGAACTGGTACACATTGAGTGATGATGCGAAAGCCAACTTCTCAACGAAAGCAATGGATGGTTGATCTCCAAGATGATTCCATTGATGTTCCCTTGTGTCATTGCTGATTGGATTGTTGTTAAGTACACTTTGAAAATACCAACATTCTAAATATGTCATGTAGTATCCTAAATGCTGAATGATGTATTTTGGATATAGATGCAGAACCACATACATGTAACATGGTTAGTCTAGGATTTTGGGGAATTTGAACTGCCAAAAATGGTTTGCTTATGACCATCGCCCCATATACCATGTATATAACTAGTATTTATTATAGTAAGTGTATACTTTAATGTCATCCTGATGTAAACACTCACAGTTTTTTAATATGTGTTAAAATATATTGAATATGTTGGCATTAATGTTAAATGCTTTTAAAAATGTTTATTTTCTCTGTCATTGATGTGTTGAATGACATGTTTCAGGGTGTGTTATTATGCACACCTACATGTGTACGATAACACACATCAAGGCATGTTGCATAACACACCTTTTTATTAACACATCTATATATAATAACACATCTTAACATGTGTTGTATAACATACCAAGGTGTGTTTGAAAACCGACTAAGGTGTGTTAAATACCACACCTTTTCACAAAACACACCTTAGGGTGTCAAAATTTGGACAAGCCAAAAAAACACCTTTCTAGGTGTGTTTTTTAATATACCATAAGGTGTGTTAAGGTGTGTTAAGCACACCTTAAGGTGTGTCTTTCAACACTTAAGGTGTGTCAGAAAACCTAACTTAAGGTGTGTTAACATTTGGACAAAAAAGGTGTGTTAATGTAGAATATTGTACTGTGTAACTATTGATAAAATGTTTTGTAGAGTATCTTGTAGAATTCCAAAGAATATTCTTTTGTATATCTTGTAAGATAGCTACAGTAATAGAATATTCTAAAGCATTTTCTATTACATCTTATAGCATATCCTATAGAATATTCCATAGAGAATCCAATAGAATACGTCCCAAAATCTAATAGAATATTCTATAGAATATTTTTATGGAATATTCTATTGGATATTTTCGTAAGGGGAACTTGCTTTGTTTTTCTCGCTGATGAATTTCCATAGGATTTGCTCAATAGGAAATCCTATAGGATGGAAATCCTATAGGAAATCGTATAGGAATTCCTATAGGATATTGGGCCAAAATCTAATAGGAATTCCTTTAGGATTCAATAGGAAATCCAATAGGAATTCCTATAGGATTTTTTCATAAGGGATATGTCTTTGAGATAAATAAAATAAACTGTAATTACTATCTACCAAATGAATTTAAAGAAAAAACTATAGAAGTAAACCAAGAAAATTACTTTGCACTACTACATTTAAATATTAGAAGTATATCCAATACATTTGACTACTTAAAAGACTTAGTAAATTCATTAAATAAATCATTTCAAATTATAGGTTTAACAGAAACATGGCTAAACGATATAAACAATGACAACTTTAAATTACCAGAGTATGATTATATAGGTTCAAACAGAACAAACAAGAAAGGTGGAGGAGTAGGTATGTATGTATCAAAACAACTACAATACAAAACTCGTAACGATTTAAATGCCAATATAGAAGACATAATTGAAACCCCTTTTATTGAAATAAATACATCTATCGGTAAGAATATAATTGTAGGAACAATCTATAGACCACCAAATAATAGAATTGAAATATTTGAAAATGCAATGAATAAAATACTAGACAAAATTGATAAAGAAAACAAAATTTGCTACCTTATGGGAGATTTTAATATTGATCTACTTAAATCAGAAACTTGTGATTATGCAAACCATTTCACCGAACATCTTTTCACATCCTCATATTATCCACTCATAACCAAATCAACAAGAATTACTGCTCATACTGCAACACTAATTGACAATATTTTCACTAACAACATAAAAAAATCGATTCAAGCCTCAAAGGAATTATTTTTAGTGACATTTCAGATCATTTACCAATAGTTCATATATGTAATATGGATATTGACAAGGTCAATAAAAAGCAAACTATCAAAACCTCAAACTATAAAAGAGTAATTAACAACGTAAATATTAAATCTTTCACTAATACAATAAAAAATATATCATGGAACAATGTAGTTGATAATAAAAATCCAGAAGAGGCTTTTAATGAATTTTCAAAATCGTTTACAACAGCATTTGAATCAAATTTTAAAAAATTGTAAATTGGAGAATAGAAAGCAAATTGTAAAGTACAACCAAGTAAAATCAAAAGAAATGACAATCATCACAAGTGGTGTTCCAAAGGGATCAATACTAGGACCATTGTTATTTCTTTTATATATAAATGATATTCAAAATTGTAGTAACATCATTTCAATTACATTATTTGCAGATGACACAAGCATATTTTACAGTCACACTTGCCTTAAAACATTAAATAAAATAATTCAAATATAAATTAATAAAATATCTGATTGGTTAAATATTAATAAACTATCTATAAATACTGCAAAAACAAAGTTTATTTTATTTAGGTCCTCAAAGAAAAAACAAAAACATAATATAACAATTTCCTTAAACAATGCGAGTATTGAGCAAGTTAGAAAGACAACATTTCTGGGTATTGTTATTGGTGAATGTTTAACATGGAATGACCACCTGGATTTAATATCAAAGAAAATTATAAAATCTACAGCAGTGATATCCAGAATACGGCATTTTACAAACCTGAAAGCTCTAAAACTTATTTATTATGCATTAGTCTATCCATATCTAATTTATGGCAATCTAATATGGGATAATACATACAAAAAAAGAACTCAAAAATTAGCAAATATTCAAAAAAAGATTATTCGATTAACGACATTTAACTCCTACTTTGAACACACCGAACCAATATTGAGGGACTTAGAAATATTGAACATTTATAAGTTGAATGACTATTTAACCAGTTTATTTATGTTTCGATATCATCACTTGAAGAATTTACCAGAAATATTCGCAAATTACTTCATATATAATAATGAAATTCATCACCATAACACAAGAAACGCATCTCAGCTTCATAAGTCTTATAAAAGAACAAATTATGTAAAACATACTCTTTCTAACAAAGGAGTTGATGTTTGGAATGACCTAGAATCTAAATATAAAAGTATTAATTCCTATAACATTTTTAAAATAAAAAACCCCCATCTCTTACAAACACAACAGATGTAGTAAAAAAATATCATGTAATTATAGCATAAAGCACGATACAAATTATTTTATAATGCAATGTTGTGTAATTGTGGTATGTATGCACATATATATTGTATATTCACATATATATTATATATTTGTATATGTGTTGTTGTTATATAAAATTCAAATGTTATATATAAGTGTTATATATTCAATAATATATAACAGTTATATAAAATATCCATTCTTGTTTTACTGTAAATATAAATAATACATTATATAGTTCAGCTTGGGATATATGGTCAAAGCTTTTGCATGCTAATTTCATATATGTACATATCCTTTATACCTTTTAATATTATTATATCCTTTTATCTTCCTTTCTTCAAGATTTCTGAACTGTCTAAATTTAGTTACTTAATGAACATGTAAAAAAAACTAGGGTCTTAATAAAAAGCCTAGTCAGGTTTCTAGCAGGCCCCTAGCCCTACACTGAACATTCAAGACTTAAAAAAAAATGTAAATAAAATATAACATAAATCAATTTGAAAAAATCAATTTGAGACTGAACCTTGTATATCTGCCTCTTCCCCCCCCCCCCCCCCACAGACGAATGGAAATATTGCTAAGTCGGGCAAATTTTCAAGCTAAGTCGGGTAAAATATAGGGAAAAAACAAAAAAAATGGATGAAAATAAGGAAAAGTAATTGCAGGGCTCCACTGAAAATCACTTTTGTGAGTGGACTTCCTGAATAAATATTGTTACTAACTGTTACTAACTAAAACAATTTAATATCTGTGTATTGTAGGAGAAAAAGTATATTGAACAACAGGCAGTTAGTGTTTTTTTTTATATCAAAAGTCGGGCAATTTTCGTTTCAGTCGGGCAAAATGTTCTCCGCCCCCCCCCCCCTATCAATTTGTGCCCGTACGCCTATGCGTGCCCAGAATCTTAAGTCAATCAAAAACTGTTTGGTTCATGATCCTTGGGCTAAACCTGTACCGGGTGGTATTGAAAAAATTACCTCGAGTGCCCGGGCGCTTAAAATTTGTGTCGGGTGGTTCCGCCCGGCGCTGCCCAGCATGGCTACATCCATGTGTTACAGAATGGAAATGTTCATATCAGATCGGAGGAAGACGTGATGAGGATGACAAGTTGTAAAGTGACTCGTTGCAAACTTGGTACAACTTGTGTGATTTTGACTGTGCACATCCGAAACGTCCAGTAAGCCGAATATAATCGCCTGGAAACAATTAATGGTCGCGCATCTTTCAGAGATTTTTCTCACACTAAATTTGGGATAGGTTTGCCCTAATGCAACCTATTGCAAATGTAACTATGTATTTGCTATAAAGTTTTCCATTGGCAAATTCTTTTGCAAATTTTTTCCAACCAAGAAATTTACATCATTAGAAACTCCAATGCAAATTTATGCAAATTTCTACTTGAAATTTGTAACGTTGCAAATTTGTAGGCAACGTCGTGTGAATTTGTTGGATGTGTTTGCTACATTTTGCGATGCGTTGCATATTCGTTGCAAATTCCGTCTGAAAGTTGCAACGTCACAATTTTGTATGCAAAGACCAAGCAAATTTAAGCGTTTGCAAATTTAAATACACAGGTTATTCAAACGTTTGCAAAGTTAGTTCGCTAAATTTGCAATGAATTTGCTAGCGTGCAAATTTTTTGCAAATGAGTCTTTTCGTCCTGTATATATATATATATATATATATATATATATATATATATATATATATATATATATATATATATATATATATATATATTCAAACAAACAAAGTGTTGTTCGCGAAATGTCGAAAAGTGCTCAATACCGTAAAGATAGAGCGAATATACTATAAGTGGGCTTACCTCAAATGTTGATGGTCGCTACTGTCAGTTTCACGCTGGGCGATCTTCAGAGCCGCCTAAATATATGTATATATATATATATATGTATATATATATATATATGTATATATATATATATATGTATATATAAGTGAGTTATGGTTCACGAAATGTTAGAGAGTGCTCAATACCATATAGATAGAGCAAAATACAAAGTATAAAGTATAGTTTTACCTTAAAGTCTTCGCTACCAGAGGTTTCACCCTAAACGGGATCATCAGGCGACTGGAAAATATCGGTTAGTGGGCTGCTTAAATGCGTTAGTTGGGGCGTGGGTGTGGGCGTCGAAACGTCCGGCGCATTCATTTGGAGCGTGGGTGTGGGCGTCGAAACGTTGCGCGCATTCCTTTGATTGTTTAGGTTGTTGATCCGAAATCTATTTTTGTGCCGACACGTCGAAACTATTTCTGATCTTTTGTTGAGTAAGAGTTGTTTGTCTGCCTTCATGATGAAAAGTTTTTCGTCCAAACATAAATTGCATCTTTTTGATCCTCCCGTGTAAGAAATTGAGTGTTTTAGTATAGACCAGGTTATGTCGAAACTTTGGTTTTTTTCTTTTAGATTCCAAATGTATTTCGAAAGTTCCGTCTCATTTGAATACTTTTTATTCTGGAAAGATTTAGTATGGTTACGATATCGCTCTTTAAATGTACTTGCTGTCATGCCAATGTATTGCTTGGTGATGTTCGTGTTGCTTATGGAAATAGATGCCTTGTATACTATGTTGTTTGTCATGCATTGCCCACGTAGGGGGCAATTGTCCTTAATCCTGCAATTGCAACTGCTTGTAACTATGCTTCGTGGTTTGCTTTTCCTGATTGTGCGTGAATTATGTTTCGTGATAATAGACTTGACGTTGTTCATGCAACTAACTATAGCTAATCTTGACTGTGTTTCTGTTAAAAAGTTTGTGAAGCTTGTGTCCTGGTGGAAAGTGCTTGTCAATAAGGCTAAGAAAGTTGCGTCCTATGTTTGTTTTGACATTTCTGTTAAATGGAGGGTTAAACCAGATGATATTGCGGCGTCTATTTCTGCGTGTTTGCTGTGGTGCTTCTTGTGTGTAGTTTAGCTCATGGTTGAAATTGCTGCGCCTTAATGCATCTTGGTAAATTGGTGCGGTTTGATGGAATGTCCGCTCGTCAGACGAGAGGAGGGAAATGCGCTTGTTGATTGATGTAGGTAGCTGTCTTAAAATGCTTGGTGGGTGGTTTGATTGCTTGTTTATGTATAATGGATCGTCATTGGGCTTTCGAAAAGGTTTGTATTTTCCATTGCTTAGGTCGAAAGTGACGTCTAAAAAGTTTACTGAAATTAAATTTGCTTCTGCCGTGATTTTTAAGCCAAACTGTTCGAAACTTTTGTGAAGATCTTTTCTTGTTTTGTCTGCCAATGTATATACACGCCAATATTTTCATTCATTTCTACTAAATAGATATAAAATATGAAAAGATTCGTATCAATAACAGTTCGATCATTGCGTATCATGAATCGATGGTGCGATATGGGCATGATTTTCCAACGATTGATTCGGATTATATTTTAAAATCTTTGATACTCGGTTCGAGTGTGATCATGTAATAAATATGTAGCTGTTTTATTATTTATTTATTTTTATATATTAAAAATACAGGCAAAGCGTGGCTGGCTTGTATGAAATCGCAGCCATGGCAAAGCAAATAGCTGTTCTCATATGTGAGGAGAGTGGAAAGATTCTAAAATCCTGGACATTCCTAACTTTAAACAGTCTCTAGTATACATATAGGGATCTTTGGAATGACATTCTCGATGGTCCACATACATCAATTTTCGATTTAAACCTTCCCTGCGACATGTACGAAATGAATGAAGTTAAAGCATGCACAAATTTGGCCAAGAAGGACTATGTGAATGGGGATTTTGATACTGACATCATACAAGTGGTTGAAGGTTTTGGAATGCGCTTCTTCACAATAATTTTGAAGCACTCTGCAACATGCGACACATGTTTCCCCAATCAAGGTACACCACAGCCAGTGAATGCCTTCACTGTGTTAATGGCGTCAGCTAGGGATGCTGTGGGGAAAGACTTACCAACTATTTTGGAAGATCCAAAAACCAGCAACGAAAGGCTAACAAATGAAGTGATCAGATTCTTTGAAGAGAAAGAATGCAACTTTCCAAAAAATTCTGGGATTAGAGCTACTTCTTTTGTTTCCACATTGACTGATTTGTTATATTGTGTTGATGGTCAGTACGGTAAGATAGAGACAGTGGTTTCCATGTCAATGTGTGTGCCTGCAGTCTTTAAAGAGCGATTTTCTGGTTTCAACTTGCCTGAGAAATACAAACATAAGAAAAGAACTCTTGACAATCTTTCCGAACAAAAGCTGGAGAAGTACACAATCCAAATGCGTGAGGTAATACAGGGGCAAGGGTACCTGAATGAAATGCCCTGGGCAGAGGTGAAAACACAGATTCTCAGTCTCGTTGAAGTCATGGAAGCATACTGCCTTCGTCTTAGAAACCAGAGAGTGAGAACGAAGCTGGCATCAGCTACCCCACGCAGTGAGTTGGAGGTGAAGACTACTGTGACAGTTGTGAAGACAAAGAGCGACCCTGTCCATCACAGTTTATTTCACCTTAATCGACAGCTTTCACAGGAAGAACCATTTGTTCCTCTTTCAGTCCGGGAGTTTCTGCCTACATGTAACCGCCGCAGAGTACATTACTTGATTGGAGAGCTTTGTGGTGATGGCTTGTCACAGAAATGTGTGCACTATGTACACCATGTAGGTGGAAATAAGCAAAGTCTGCACTTTATCTGGAGGACTGACGACCAGACGGAGGGAGAGGTGATCAACAGGTGTACTCAAGTGATACATAAAATTGAATCGGAAATCCCTGTGTACGAAAGGCGCATTACCAAGAAGCACTTCATGCAGGCCTTCCGTTTTGTAGGAGATGCTGTGGCCCTCAGGGCCATCTTCAGAGAGTTGACGGGGGATCAGTCTGCAGCAACCAATTTATCTGAAAGTTAAATTGACAAGCGATTCGCCCATGCCATGTTGTGTGAAGACCCAGGAATTCTTGTTGACTTGCGTCACCTGCCACCAGAGAAGAAGAAGGACTCATATCGTGATTTCTTTGCAGAAACAGAGCGCTATTTGTCCGAGAATATTGGCGTAGCAGTTCAGGAACGGAGACACGGTCAGGAGCTGTACTTGGCAAAAGCTGTGAGTTTGAAGGACTTACATCAGCGAGTGAAAGAGAGGGTTCCTGAGGGGACAAAGATTCCTTCTGTTAAATGGTTATGGTATCAATTCCAGCCTATTAATCCACGAGCAAATACACAGAAGTACTACAAGGGATTGATGAACATAAAGATGATGGTTCAGAAAAGACAGGTGAGACTTACCTACCTGTAGTATTTAATATGGCATTTTAGTTCATGTTCATAAAAGTGAAAGAAATAAAAAATTTTCTCTTCAAATTAAGCTAGTGGTTTCTGTAACACGGATTTGTACACACTAGATACAATTTGAATTTTCTCTCTAAAAGGTCCGGGTGAATCGTATGGATGCCCACTACTGTGCTGCTGCATGGAGGTACATGCGATAATTTGCAGTGCTTCACAGGGAGCTGGTTACCCTAGTCTCAATGGATGACAAACATAAAATCAAGGTGGGAGAACCATCGTACCCACTAGCGGCAGTAGAGCGTGGGAAGCAAGTAATCGTCGGAGCTAATCAGGTCATGGCAGTTGGAGATCGCGACTTTGCAAAAAGTACAATAACACCATCTGTGAACCTACTGATAAGCTTCATTTCGTGTACCTCACAATGTTGTCTTCTTGCATTTTTCTGGAAAAAACCCCAGGGTCTATCTATTTTGTTTAATATGTTATCTTGCAGATCGATGTCCCGACGAGCATTGAGGGGAGTTTTTACCGTGGAGATGTGTACATCGGGCTCAAGGATAGCATTCTCCAACCTTCATCACCTTTGAGGCATGCGTGTGAGCTGAAGGACATTTTGAACTTGCGTGGAGGTAAGAATCAAATAAATGTGACGAGTTGTCCCTCATACTGGGCTGGTAGGAACACAACTGCATGATTTATATCAGTGGCACAGCATATAATATTGAATACTAGTAATTTTAGACATTAACCTTCTTTTGCCTTTTCAGATTTACCTCCGATACTGCTGATCTATAGTGACGGTGGTCCTGATCATCGGTGCACGTACATGTCTGTGAAGTTGTCGCTGATTGCATTGTTCTTGGAGCTGAACCTGGATTCCCTGATAGCTATACGTACAGCTCCGTGCAATTCTTGGGCTAATCCTGTGGAAAGGATGATGAGTATCGTGAATATCGGACTTCAGGGAGTTGGCGTGATGCGACAGAAAGGGAGCGACAACTTTGAGAAATCTATTGGTAAATTTCCACTCTTTACTATTTATGCTATACATATATCTGGGGGAAAATTTCAGCTCTCAGCTCAACAAAAACCAAACATGTATGTGCTCAGATTTACTACGACTCTTCCTCTTTCAGCCACTGCCAACAACATGAAGGAGGTGAGGGAAAGGCTGAAGACTGACGAGCTAAAGCATGCCTGGCATGATTCAGTACAAATTCCTATAGACCTGCTCAGTAACCAGATGAGAAGACTAAGTTTGATAGAGAGACCATTCAGCACATTTCTGCCAGCTGACAATGCACACATTAATGAACTGTGGCAAAAGTGCCTACAGATAGAAGATCAACTGCAGGTGTGCAACATTTTATATATTGTCACATTAACACGAATTGCAATTTTATAATGCACATACATATGTCTAAAAAGTTCAGGCTTTAAAATTTTATTTTCTCCTTTGCAGAGAGATCGCTTGACAGCCAAAGACATCAAGGACCTTGACAAACTTCAAACATTTCTAAGTCACTGCTGTGTAGAGGAGCATTACTGCTTCCAGGTACGGAAATGCGGAGTTGCCGAGTGTACCATCTGCAAGTAAGTGATCTGAAATGGGTTTAATGTTAATTTGTTTCACTTGTGGCACTTGAAATGCAGTCCTTGTATCTTTCACAGGCCTTCCGTATGCAACTGTGATCCTTATTCACTTGTTTTACATTACAGATAGAAAACAAAAATAACTCTAATCTTTTTGTTTTGGTTTCAGACCCCTCCAAGATGACAGATGCAGAGAGGTTGGCTCTTTGCCTTTTCCTGTGTTGGGTGATGACGACCACTACAAGCCCTTCACTGATGTGTATAAAACTGTGACACATGATGTAGGCAATACACATATTTGTATCTTTTCCTCTTTACTTTCTCACATTTTGATCCCCTTGAATTTACACATATTTCAATCCATGACTATACATCATTTTCTTTCAGGAGAGACCAAGCAAGAGAGTAAGACCAAAGTCGAAGAGGAAGAAGATTCCCTTTTCACCATCAGTGCAACATTGCAAGAACACAGACACTATGGTTCAGTGTGCTAAATGTGATAAATGGAGACTCATCTTTTTAGAAAAGAAAGTCAGCAAGCGCCAAAATGACCAACTAACTGAAGTCTTGGATGACGTAGAGTATACTTGCGGATTTTTGTTTGGTAAGTAGTCAAAGTAGACCATTTACTTGGGTTACATTGCTGCAAGTGTTAATATTCCATTGGTATCCCTTGACATCCAATGCATTTTTCATACATGTATTTTTGTTCTCACTGATTGTGGATCTTTTTCAGATGATATCAACATGCCATGTGGAGTACAGGTATATGTGAAAGACCATGACTGCAATGACGACATTGAAAAACTTTACTACTCATGTGGTTATGAGGCATGTTGTATTCATTGTGGTGAATACATCCTTGATGTTGAGGAAGATGACGACTTTTATCCACAATGCACAGACTGTCAAGAAAACCCAATTCGTAAGAGCCGGCCTGATGCTGCTTATTAGATGAAAAGATGCACAGCCACAGGACTTTTTTTCTGATCATGGACTGAATGATCAGGATGGATTGTGGAAAAAAACCTCTTATTTATTAAATCTGGAAACATATCTCATCTTATGTGTGATATTGTAAACAATTATATTGTTGTTGTTGTTGTTATGGTGTTTCCTAAACAAATAAAATACATATTGGCCTATGTACATGTATAACCAGCAGTTAACTACATATACATGCCCGTAGATTGCAATTACATCGTGGAAGAAGCGCACTAGAAAAAATAATGAATAATGAAAAAAAGCCTCGTGCCATTTTCAAAATTTCTGGACGCAAATCTAAAACTTTCATTCTCATGGCCTTATATATATAAATATATATATATATATATATATATAAATATATATATATATATATATATATATATATATATATATATATATATATATATATATATATATTATTTATTATATATATATATATATATATATATTATATATAAGATCGCCCCACGTGAAACTGACAGTTGCGACACTCAACATTTTGAGTGTATATATATATTATATATTATATATATTATATATATTATATATATTATATATATATATATATATATATATTATATATATTATATATATTATATATATTGTATATATTGTACATATTGTATATATTGTACATATTGTACATATTGTACATATTATATATATTATATATATTATATATATTATATATATAATATATATTATATATATTATATATATTATATATATTATATATATTATATATATTATATATATTATATATATTATATATATTATATATATTATATATATTATATATATTATATATATATTATATATATTATATATATTATATATATTATATATATATATATATATATATATATATATATTATATGATATGATATATGATATCCCTTACGAAAAAATCCTATAGGAATTCCTATAGAAAATCCTATAGGAATTCCTATAGGATTCTATAGGAATTTCTATAGGAATTTCTATAGGAATTTCTATAGGAATTCCTATAGGAATTTATATAAGATTTTGGCCCAATTTCCTATAGGAATTCCTATAGAAATTCCTATAGAATCCTATAGGAATTCCTATTGAATCCTATAGGAATTCCTATAGAATCCTATAGGAATTTCCATTGAATCCTATAGGATTTCCTATAGGATTTCCTATTGAATCCTATAGGAATTCCTATAGGAATTGCTATTGAGCAAATCCTATGGAAATTCATCAGTGAGAAAAACAAAGCAAGTTCCCCTTACGAAAATATCCAATAGAATATTCCATAAAAAAATTATATAGAATATTCTATTAGATTTTGGGACGTATTGGATTCTCTATGGAATATTCTATAGAATATGCTATAAGATGTAATAGAAAATGCTTTAGAATATTCTATAAGCTATCTTACAAGATATACAATAGAATATTCTTTGGAATTCTACAAGATACTCTACAAAACATTTTATCAATAGTTACGCAGTACAATATTCTACATTAACACACCTTTTTTGTCCAAATGTTAACACACCTTACGTTAGGTTTTCTAACACACCTTAAGTGTTGAAAGGCACACCTTATGGTATGTTAAAAAACACATCTAATCTAGTAAGGTGTTTTTTTAGCTTCTCCAAATGTTTACACACCCTAAGTTGTGTTTTGTGAAAAGGTGTGTTATTTCACACACCTTGGTCGGTTTTCAAACACACCTTGGTGTGTTATTTAACACACCTTGGTACGTTATATAACACATGTTAAGATGTGTTATATATAGGTGTGTTAATAAAAAGGTGTGTTATGCAACATGCCCTGATGTGTGTTATCTTACACATGTAGGTGTGCATAATAACACACCGTGAAACATGTCATTCAGCACATCAATGACCGAGAGAAAATAAACATTTTTAAAAGCATTTAACATTAATGTCAACATATTCAATATATTTCAACACATATTAAAAAACTGTGAGGGTTTACATCAGGATGACATTAAAGTATACACTTACTATAATAAATACTAGTTATATACATGGTATATGGGGCGATGGTCATAAGCAAACCATTTTTGGCAGTTCAAATTCCCAAATATTAACTAAGCTAAAAATCCTAGACTAACCATGTTACATGTATGTGGTTCTGCATCTATATCCAAAATACATCATTCAGTATTTAGGATACTACATTACATATTTAGAATGTTGGTATTTTCAAAGTGTACTTAACAACAATCCAATCAGTAATGACACAAGGGAACATCAGTGTAATCATCTATCCTTTTCTTTCGTTGAGAAGTTGGCTTTCACATCATCACTCAATGTGTACCAGTCCAGTCCTGTAGAATGAGAAAATTATTTCAACAATTTGTTAACTAATATTTAATTAAATCAAATATTTAAAGGTATACATTAACCACTTTGCAACAAAACTCAAAATTTCAATTTATAAGCTAAAATTTTGATTTTGTTGTGATTTTTCTTTGTTTAAATAGTCAATCCATTTAACCCATTGATGCCTACAATAGGGTGTCTGAGGAATCATCTGCTGATAAACATAGTAAAACAATAAAGGGGACATTATTGGCTGGCTCAGGAGGCAGGAATGGGTAATAATCATTTGACTCAATAACATTGCTACCTCCCCTTTAGAGAGTAAAATCATGTGGAGTGTAAATCAATGTCAATACATGTATTAAACATTATATACAAAGTATATTTAGGACTTACTCTTCCATCATGTACTGTATCACAAATGGGCTCTCAGTAATGACCTACTAACTAGCTGACTAGCTTCCCAGAGGCAAGAGTAAGGTTCCCTCCAAAGGTCACATACATACTCACACATTCCTCCTAAGTACAAGATTGCAGTTACTGAACAAACAATTTGGACAGAAAATTCTACTTTCCTAGCAGAATTCTTGTAATTTTGAAGACAATTAGAATATAGGGATGTTCAGTAAGGTATAAGGAATATACAATATCTGTATATCATTAAAATCACTAAAATTATACCAAATGAATATTATTAGTATTATATCAGTTTGTCTTATTAATCAAACTGGTTAACTTTCTAAAATATCCAGATGTGTGATCTGTGTTTTTAGCATGCATATATATATATGTATATGTATATGTATATGTATATGTATATGTATATGTATATGTATATGTATATGTATATGTATATGTATATGTATATGTATATGTATATGTATATGTATATGTATATGTATATGTATATGTATATATATATATATGTATATATATATATGTATATATATATGTATATATATATATATATATATATGTATATGTATATATATGTATATATATATATATATATATGTATATAAAAACTTTTTTCGACTCAGAATGGCGAGATAAGCGTTTTTCAACATTTTGAACGTGGCAAAACTGCTAAAATTGAAAAGTTGAGGGAATCACTCCAAATGTGTTGTTTTGCTAGTTTCTGGTAAGAAACATCATTTTCATCGCTAATTTTATATATATATATATATATATATATATATATTTCTAAAATTCATTAATAATTCATGAGGAAAACACAAAGAAAAATAATGAGCGTATCGGATCTATATATGTGATATAGACTCGCTCTAAGTTTCTCGCTGGTTTTTAACGGCTGAGATAAGCTTAATTTTCAAAATTACTACGCCAATGAACGTATGAAGTGATTCTTTTTAGAAGTCATTTAAAAATCTTGCAGTACGGGCTTTATCGGCTCTAAAACACTCGGCTATCGCCTCGTGTTTTATATCCAATAAAGCCCTCCTGCGCAGTTTATAAATATTACATATATATATATATATATATATATATATATATATATATATAGATATAGATAGGTTGAGTAGGTTATAATAACATTTGGCAGAGTACTCAATGGATACCCAGAGCATGTTAAACAAATGGAGGTAGAACGACTCAACAAATTTGATTAGGCATATTTATTACTATTTAGTTTCGTACCACGAGATGTGGCACTCTTCACTGAAGAGTGCCACATCTCGTGGTACGAAACTAAATAGTAATAAATATGCCTAATCAAATTTGTTGAGTCGTTCTACCTCCATTTGTTTATATATATATACATGTATATTAGAAACTTACTAGTGTACTATTGCTAATGCTGTCCACTCTCGTCAACTATTCACTCAGAAATTTCGAGCTCATAATTTAATTGTTAAATATATATATATATTCATACTTTGTATATATATATAAAAGACATACAGTTAGACCAATATATGACCTGTAATTAATACTTTGAGATATCAACATAGGAATAGATCATTATGTCATTACTCAATAAATAAACTACTAGTATATGAATTAAGCTTTTTTAAGGATTTTACTTACCAATATATAAAACAGCAAGTTGAATTAAATGGTTGGACACAACTGAACAAGGTAACTCTACCCTATGCACTAGAAAACAAGCGAAAATAATATATGAAATGAATTTAATGCAAACAAACAAACACATATACACACAAAACATACTGTTAGTCTGTTACCAACAATTTAATATTTCATAAATATGATGAGTTCAGACTGTCAGTGATTCAGTGAAAATACACTAACACAAATAAGTTTTACCTCAAAATCTGAATGCTTTAGTTTTACATAAGATAATCCTTATCATGAAAGCAATGGTGGCTAAAGAATGGCAAAAAATGTAGAATGATTTGAGAGTTTGTTAGGAACCACAATTGACTAAATTGAGAAGAGATTCCAACCGCCATGTTCAAAACTAGATGATGACTTAATACCAAACATTGACTTCAACTACACTAACTTCAGTATAAAATGGTTTGTATTGGACAATCAAACAGGAAATTTGACGAGAGCCAAAGAAAATTTCACATTACTATAAGCGGGACAATAGAAAACAAACGATAAATACTCAATCTCTTACCTTGCTCGTAGCCTCGTACGAGAGAAGCTTCTAGGACTTCTTGGTTCAACTGGATTTTCATGGCTTTTAGTTAAATCTTTCCGTAAGGAACATGTTACTTCGGTGAGGACTGTCTGCCTGATCTCTTCGCAAACAAAAAGTCTTTTATTACCAAAAGTTTCCATAGCTTGAATCTCAAAAGCCAAAACACCATCACAAATGAATTTCAAACGTGGCGCGCTGAGATGAGAATCGAAAATGAAATGACGCTATCCCAAGTATCAATGCGCGCTCGCTATTGGCGCGGTTTCGTGGCTGCATGCGCCTGGGTACGACACTGGCTAGACGGAGCCTCTGCACTGGTGACGGCGCTGTTTAGCCAGAAGTTTTATTACCTGTAGCCTTTCTTTCTGAATTCTGATATGCTATTCTGTTTCAAAATTACACTCACATATTAATTCGGAATTATGGCAATGGTCTGATACTGCGGAATGCGGTTGAAGAACCGAACTAATGGCAATTTTTATCTTGATATGGAATTTCAGGTGTGTCTCAACTGCTTTTTGTATGGAAATGAAATTATTTTAGACCAACGACCAAAATGTTTGCTAATAATATTTATTTTGTAATTTGGCCAACATAAATTTTAATTCCTATAGGAAGCGTATTTTCCTATAGGAATTCCTATTCAAATTCCTATAGGAAAATTTATTCCTATAGGATCCTATAGGAATTCCTATAGGAAGCATATTTTCCTATAGGAATTCCTATTCAAATTCCTATAGGAAAATTTATTCCTATAGTATCCTATAGGAATTCCTATAGGAAGCATATTTTCCTATAGGAATTCCTATTCAAATTCCTATAGGAAAATTTGTTCCTATAGGATCCTATAGGAATTCCTATAGGAATTACAAATTCCTATAGGAATTCCTATAGGATTGTTTTGTAAGGGATGATATATGATGTTATATATTACATATTACGTATTACATATTACGTATTACGTATTACATAATATACAGCTAAATCAATTAAGGTTGTCCTGCCCAAAGCCAAAAGGCTAAAGCCAAAAGGTCAAAGCCAAGCGCGAAAATGCTCGTTAATAATCCCCAGAGAGGCAAGTTTGGTTTATTTGTATGATTTTGGCCTATAAATATAGTAAATGTGTGCTTCGCTATTTAAATAGTAATTCCCATCGTATTTTTCGCGCTTGGCTTTGACCTTTTGGCTTTGCCCAGGACAACCTTAATTGATTTAGCTGTATATTATATATATATATATATATATATATATATATATATATATATATATATATATATATATATATATATATATATATATATATATATATATATATATATATATATAGTTCAATCTACAGACACGGTGTTTCGCTGTACAACAGCTCATCAGTGTAGCTTGGAACAATCTGAATGAATTTCACCAATTACTTATACACATGCGATCGTCGGTGACAACCGCATGTGGGAAAGCATCGGTGAAATACATTCAGATAGCGTGAAGTGCGCATGGGCCCAGAGTGCTCAAACTTCCACAAGCACGTGTGATTTTGTTCACGGAATGTCGTTATGTCGGAAAGTGCTCAATTACCATAAGGTAGAGCGAATATAGTATAGTTTATGTGGGCTTACCTCAAAATGTTCAGTGTCGCAGTGGGCTTACCTCAGTGTTGAGGTAAGCCCACTTAAACTATACTATTATATATATATATATATAAGGACGGCTTACATCATGGCAGAAGGGCGTGTTGAAAATTGCGGATCAAAACCAAGCTGATGATGTACACAAGACTACTATGGATCTCAAAAACTATTTATTTGTAACGAAGAGAAGTTCTTTCAAATGGAGAGGTTGCTTTGAATCTTTGAAGAAAGTCGTTGACAGTCGTTTAAATATTGAAACGCAATGGTCCATATCTGGTAGTGGCTACAAACAGTTTGAGAGTACAGCTCTCATTCGTTGGTACATGGGCAACAAATCATTAAAGGGGGGTTACATCCGTTCTACGCATGTGTGGGGTTTGTTTACATCTAATGTTTTGATCCACATAAATTGCATGACATGAAGTATTCCTCCTTTGAAATACCTCATATGATCAGTCATGGCCGACGCACTGGAAGAGAGCTTCACGCTTGAAGAGTTGGAAGAAAGTCAAATAGAGGAGGTCGCAGCATTGCCTAACGTAGATAATATAACTACATGCACATGTCGCGGCCACTGTCTTCGAGAAAAGGGAAGAAATTTCTGTCCGTAAATTTCATTTACTGATGCTAAAGATATCGCCAACCTGTTTAATCACCACTTTGCTAACATAACAAACTCTGTAAAGCTTAATAATTCTCCTAGCAACCCAAATTGGGACTACCTTGCAAATTTTGTTTCTTCTAAACTTTCACCAAATACCACCTTTACTATTCCCCCAGTTTCAGAGGATTTTGTACTAAATTGTCTTAACCATTTGTTTGTAACGAAAGCCGCTGGGTTGGATGGAGTTAACGGATATTTTCTTAAAATAGCTGCACCAGCTATCTCGCCCATTCTGACGAAGATTTATAACCTCAGTATTACCTCAGCTATTTTTCCTAACTTATGGAAAATTGCAAAAGTTTCTCCCCTATATAAAACGGGTTCGCTTTCTGACCGTTCTAACTTCCGTCCTATCTCTGTTTTAGCCATCATCTCTAAAGTTCTTTAACGTCATGTTCATGTTTCGTTTTATAATTTTCTAACTAACTACGATCTTCTTGTTGATAATCAATTTGGATTTAGGACATCTCGCTCATGTGAACTAGCAGTCACTGATCTCACTGATAAGATTCTAACTAACCTAGATAACAAACTATTAAACGGACTTCTTCTTATTGACTTAAAAAAGGCCTTTGATCTCGTTGACCACCGTATCCTACTTCTTAAGCTTAAGATGTACGGATCTTCTCCACTAGCGTTGGAATGGTTTACTTCTTATCTTAGTGATCGCTGTCAACATACTTCTTTTAAGAGTACATTGTCTGATATGCTCCCTATTACGATCGGGGTTCCTCAGGGAAGCATTCTAGGACCCCGTATTTTCATATTATTTATTATTATTATCACACTCAAATTCTACAATGTTTGCAGATGACACCACTATACTAACAACAGGTTCTTCTATTCATGATTTACATGTAAATCTTAATCTTGTTGCTAATGATATCTCAGCTTGGACCGAGCAAAACAGAATGGTAGCTAACACATCCAAGACTAAAACCATGCTCATCCATTCCATCCAACAATTAAGGGGTATTTCTGATCGATCTCTCTCGGTCACATTAAACAGCGAAGAAATTGAACAGGTCACGCAAGCTAAAGTACTTGGTGTGACCTTAGACAGCCATTTAACTTGGACTAATCACATCGAAAACTTATGTTCAACCCTCAATAGTAGGCTTGCATTACTGCGCCGGATTAAGCCTTTCTTAACTAAAGATTGTGCTCTTCGTTTTTATAACTCCTGCATTCATGCCAATATTATTTACTGCTCTGTCACTTGGGGTAATTGTTCCAAAACACTTTTGCAAAGAATTCTTCGCCTTCAAAAGCGTGCAGCACGCATTATCTTAGATGCTGAGTATTCTACTCCTTCTGTTCTCCTTTTTTCCCAGCTTAAGTGGATTCCAATTTTTGATCTAATTAAGTTTAGGAAGCTTCTTCTACTATTAAATATACTAATCAATCCTAATGCTCCACCGTCTTTTAAATTTATGTTCAATTTCTTATCTGCCACTCGACAACACGCTCGTACTAGAGCCTGCTTATATGACCTTAAGCTTCCTTACCCGCGCACTAATTCTGGTAAACGAACATTTCTCTACAGCGCCTCAATTCTCTTTAACGCCTTAGATAGTGATTGCAAACAGCTTGCCATGTCACCTGCATGTACTTCTGATGCTTTCACGTTAAGATTAACTACTACTAAACGCAAACTCCGTAATTACTTTCTTCATAAACTTACCTGTATTAACCATCTGGAAGACCTTTTTTGCGCCAATTGTAATTTTTTATTGAATTGTAAATGTGTTTCTACTTGACTAGTTTATCACTTGACATTATTTCCATATATAGTGTATTAGTTATGTCTGTTGTATTTGTAAATATTGTAATATTGTGAGGGCCGTATGTTAGATAACCTTTACGGTTAATACGTCTTTTCCCTCGTAAAATAAAGTTTTATTCTATTCTATTCTATTCCGTGCAGAAGTTTAAGACTTTGGGGTCTGCATGAACAACAGGAGAGTTAAAGAAAGCGACAGTGAAAAGACGGTAAGTTCATTGAGACTATGTTTTGAATCCAAATATACATAAGTTATTTCTAAATTATGGACTGGGATCTTTTTAGTGCGCGACGCTAATAATTTCGTATCTTTAATACGGCATCTGCACCACAATTATTCTATTTAATTGTGTCACGCGGTCCTTCTTGTCTGTTTTGGGTTTTGTTCACGCAAAGACTAGTTGAGTTATTTATTTATTGGCAGATCAGTTGATGTTGTTCAACGTTTAAAACCAATCAGAAGGTGAACATCATCCAGTAACAGTTGGCAAATACTTGCGCAAAAATCGCCATTGATTTTCAAAGATTTGAGTCTGGGTTTCTAAAGTAACCTAAATTCGTGTTTGAAAGTATCAAATTCAATTCATTCATGTTTAGATGTCACCCTTAACCAAAGGGGCTATAAATATTGACGTGACAATCTAGTTAATTTTATTGCCTTTGCACTATAAGAATATTTGGCATCTTGTTTACCCTCTCTCTGTAGTGTTTTAGGATTCTGATTTCTCCATGAAAGAAAATGAAAGCCAGGATGGAGATGAACAAGCAAGAGGGAGAGGACGTGGCAGAGGTCGTGCTAGAGGGGGAGGTAGGGGAAGAGCAAGAGGACAAGGCAGAGGTGCAAGAGAACAAGGAAGAGGTGCAAGAGGCCAAGGAAGAGGTGCAAGAAGAGGGCGTGGAAGAGGAAGAGGGCAACTGGTTGAAGAACTGAATGCAGCTGAAAACCAAGCCAATCATGAACAACAATTGATTGTAAGAAAACCCTTTGTTACATGTTTCTCAATAGTTTGAAGGAATATTTAAAACAATCTGGCGAGAGGATGATGGTTCACCATAAGAACTACACTGTGCTTGTATTCAGGATAGTCTAGTGACTTGTTCGAGTTATCTACTATGAATCAACATTAGGGCGGTGGAACAGGGGAGGGCTATAGCCCCCAATATTTCTGGCAAGGGGACTAAGCCCCTCAATATTTCTAGCAAGTGGACTAAGCCCTCCAATATCTCTAGCAAAGGGGCTAAGAAAGACCTGAAAATTGCTGGGAGAGGGGTGGGGGTGGGTTGCAAAATACGCTCTTTAGCATCTATTGACGTATTAGCCCCTCCAATACTGTACATACTTTGACAAATAAGAATTTGAAGTGTTGTTTAAAACATTTTACTTGGTGTGAAAACCATTATTTAGACAGGATTAGCTTTACGTAAACATTTTATTGTTTATTATAAATTTAGTCCTGAAAAGGCTCTAAAACTTATTACAACAATTACCATAAATTATTATATTTCATATCCTTTAGTTTTTAATCTATGAATCTTATTTCATTTCAGAACGTCGTGGAAGCCCTAAATGTTGATACTTTAAGAAGGCTTGCATTAGAGCTTCTTAGAAGACAGCCAGCAGCGTTTTCTGATTTGGTGAATGGAGAAATGGCAGGTGGGGATGGCGTCCAACAACCAAACCTTTAACCTGATAATAATCTTCTTGAGTGGTGCAACTGTGGACACTACATATTGATAGCCAACTCAAGAAAAAACAAATGCTGCACCCAGACAAAACGACCCTGCATCTCAAGAACCCCCATTTTCCAACAACTTATCCTTGATCGCAATGTTTTAGACATTGCCATGCGATATAGAGAAGATGTTCTCATTTTAAACAATGTGCGAAACAACGAAAATTTTCGCCATGCAGCGTATAGACAATATGTCTTATGGCAACATGGACATTTGGGAAAATGAAACAGGAGGGTTGTACCTAGCTGCTGTGTAGTTGCCATACGCACTCGTTACCCTTCTCCCAATGGTCTCTACACAGGACATAGGCCTGCAAGATTGTAAATAATGTACATTTATAACTGAAGAGGTTATTTCACTGGTTTCAAGATGACATGTAACCATTTCAGTAAAACTAGTTATAAACTTAACTTAGATGAAGTTTGAAATAAAAAAGGTAAATGCTTCAGATTATAATTATGACAAAAAGTCAGTCTGATGTCCGCAAAATATTCTTCCATTTATAACTAAATATTTCATATTCTTGGCAGATAGTTTAGCCCTTATATTATTGACGTATAACATTGCAAGCAATGCCCATCAAGTTTCTCTTTCAAAAATGACATTTGCTTGAAATGTATGGCTGTTCTGCTCTATGTCAGAGCTCATCAGCATGCCCAGGAAACACTAAAGTAACATTAATTATTTATAAATCAGTGAGTCCGACATGGACAGCCTGACCCATCAATAGGGTCAAGAGGTTTGAAATCAGAGTTTTCCTTCTCCTAAGTGGACTGCACGCCAAGGCTTATGAGCTCCACCTACCCAGAGCAATCTGGTTTTAAGATGCCAGAAACTCGCCTTTCACGCCTTTGCTACCAAAGTAATTTAAACAGTACAGTAGTTAGCAAAGGAGTTTGGCTAGGAAACAGACCATTTGGGACATTTCATGGAAGTGGAGTAGCTCAATTCTCCACACCATCCCAGTCATCCTAACCCTTAAAACAGCTACAATACAATAAATAGCCCATGCATGAGGGACAGTGGGATCACCAAGTTATGCTATTGTATCGCAGCCAACAAGGGGGATAAATATAATTAACAATTGGACAATGAGTCCAAGTTGTCCATCAGCATGAGCAGATAGTAAACGAGGCACAGCCAAGTAACGTATCACTATGACAATACGGGTGAATTAAAATGTTTCCGAGCCCCAGATGCACTTGCAACCTTCTGATGACTAGTTAAATGGTATAAGCACTGACCTACTGTAGTTAGACTCATGGAGAGCTAAGGCTGCAAACTCATAGTCGTGTACTCCTATTGAGCAATAGCATTTGCGTATGAAATGTAATGAGTGGACAATTGTGAGTGGTGCACATTTGCAAGCTTACATCACCCTATTCATTACATTATTTTATGCTACTGCTTAGGGGCACCTGACTATCACATTGCAATAATATTAGCTTTCAATGAGTTTAAGTAGCTCAGTGGGTAGAGCATCTAACCGGTCATCAGAAGTTTCAGGTTTGGTCCCTGTTTGTGTGTGTGTGTGTGTGTGGGGGGGGGGGGGGGCAGAAACAGTTTCAGAGGACTTGAGCTTGACAAACGTAGTGAATGTCAGTGTTACATCAAACTAAGCTCGCACATGTACCAGGATGTACACCATCACAAAATAAACGCATCAGCCAAAATATCATGTTAAGGAAACAGCAAAACTAATGCAAAAAAAACAAGTATTGTTCTTATTCTACATCCTCTAGTGATAAGTCTACTCGGCTGAACATTGTTAACCACTTGTTCATTGACATAATTACCAATTAAGCAATGAGGCTGAGTTATCCACAACCTCGTACCCAGGGTCTTATCTCCGCTTCCCCGCCCCCGCCCCCGCCCCCCGCTGCGAAAAGACCCTGGTCCAGGCTGGTCACATGTCGTCTATCAAAATTTTCGACTGTGGAGGGTCCCCTGCGTATCAATGCTTGACCTCGCTGGAATAGTCGAAGAAATGCATGTATACGTATCTGGTCTTGCTTTCTGGTATTAGATTTTGAAATGAATGGTTAAACCGATGACACAATTTTAAAATTGAAACAAGTTGTTTTGACAGCTATTGTTCTTAGTTTATAATAAATCGCTGTGTTTATTTAAGTTTGTAATGAAGAAAGTTTTTGATGTTCCCATTCGTTTAATAATCGTCAACCTGGGTGCTTAATGAAATGTTGATAATGAAATGGAAGACTCTTTCAAACTCTAAATATAAACAATAAAATACGTATGTGTTTCACCTGTACGTTGTTGAATACCACACGCGAAAGCTGCCGTTATATTTAAGTGTACGTCCAGTTAAAAGCCTCGCGATTCGAATGCTTAAAACGAATATTCTCCCATCAATAACACATGTCACCAGCGTTACAAAGCCAGCAAAATATTGATCTTTGAGACTTTGGCATTCTTATTAAATTATATTTCCAAGCCATTGTGCACCTTTCGTGAGTCGTTGACATTTCATCTGGCTAGATGTTTTGCGTTTTGTATAAAAATACTCCGGAAGTCGAGAAAGTTTTTTGTACCACCCTACCCACACTAAATTTATTTTGTACTGCCCATATTTTGTGCAGCACGTGACCAGGCTGGACCAGGGTCTTTTCGCAGCGACGGGCGGGGGCGGGGGAGCGGAGATAAGACCCTCGGTACGAGGTTGAGTTATCCAGGGTTTCACTTTGTAAATTAGACAGTATGTAAATATAGTATAAGAACTAGTTATTAAAATCTTGACTTATGGGCTTCTACAAGTGATATTTTACTGAAGGGGGAGGAATATCAGATATATTGGGAGCAATCCTCCTTGGGGCTTCACTTACGATATCAATTCTTTGATTAACAGTTCCCTCAGAACTGGCTCTTTTCTCAAACAGATTCAAGAGAAGATTAGGGATATAGCTATACATTTTAGGCTTCAGGACTTGAACATGGTAGCATCATCCTACGATAAACATGCGCAGAACGGACTGTAACCCCCCTTTAACTATCAAAAGACTAGCAAGTAAGGATCTAAAGACCAAGATGGCTGAATTAGCCGAAGAAAATGTGGACGAGATGAGCAACGAAGAAGATGAAGATTCAACGTTCATCAAAGGTGTGGCAAGGAAGCAAATCTCTAACAACGACATAAATGCTTTGTCCTCAACAGAAGAAGAAACTGTTTTGCATATTGGCCAAACTGAAAGCAATCTCTTGGGAAATACGACCATCGATCTCACGATGGTTTCTGCTTTTCAGTTAAATGAAATTCGGGATAATATGAAGAAACTAGAGGTGAAATTCAACGATAAATTCGATTCCCTATCAACGGCGATCAGTGATTCGAAACTTAAAGAGAACTGTGCTTGCTCCAATCACGAAAATGAATTGGTACAACGACTAAAACAGGAAAACCAATACCTGAAAGCAGAGAACAATGCCCTTAAAGAGCGCAATAGCACTTTGTCTTATGTAATGTCCGACCTCAATACTAAAGTCAAGGACATCGAAAGCGAAAAGCAGAGTCTCGTAACAGCTCTGAAAATACTAAATACTGATGTCGAGAGTAAATGGGAAAGCAATGCCCCACCGAGTGATGATAAAGAAGTACAACTAAATCCATGGCTTGTTACACATGGGAAAATAAAAGAGCGTTCTAAAAATGTTAACTTACGCATTAATAACAGGTATTCCGCCGTAAGTGTTGAAGATAGCGAAGATGTGGATGAAGCGGAACATAGTGGACTGAGACAAAGCGAAGATAATTCAAGAAAGGAAAAAAGCAAATCATCTTCAGGGCTAAACCCTCGTTCGACTAAAAAAGTAGTATGCCTTCATCAAGCCATAATTATGCCTATGGTCCAGCTGACAATAACGAAGTCAACAACGAAGTCATAGTAGATAAAGAATCTATCCACGATCATTCTAAACAAGGAGACCATCGTCCTACTGTAGCAATCATTGGCGACTCAATCGTAAAATATATCAACCCGTCAAAATTACGTAAAAAATTAAACCACAATGTTCGAGTGAGAACTTTCTCAGGAGCTCATGTTGATCATATGACCCATTATGTCAAGCCGACGTTGGCCTCCGCTCCAGATTACTTGATATTACATGTTGGCACAAATGATTTAAAGCAAACATCCTCTCAGCATATATCTAGGAATATATCAAGACTTGGGACAGGAAATCGTGAAGAACCAACCGACAACAAAGCTGATTATATCCGAAGTTATAACAAGAACTGATGACTCTAATTTAACAGTTAAGGTTAAGGAATTCAATACAAAACTTTCTCAGGTATGTTATAATAACAAATGGGGCCTAATATATCCCATGAAAACATTAGAGCAAATCATCTGAACTCTTATGGAGTCCATCTTAACAAACAAGGAACAGCAATTGTGGCTAACAATGTTACAAACTTCCTCAAAACATGTAATTGACCGTTATCTAATTTTCTAAACTCAAAAGCTTCAAAATTGGCCATCTTAACATCACTAGCTTGATAAAGCATTTAGACGAACTTCTTATTTACATGCAAAATCAACCTTTTGATATTTTAACTTTGAGTGAGACACGCCTGGATAATAGTGTACTAGATTGCGAAGTAGAGATCTCTGGTTATGGTATTGTCCGGCGTGATCGAAATAGGAATGGTGGAGGTGTTGCAATATATATTCGGAAAAATATACCATACTTAAATCGTAAAGATTTAATACCTAATGTCCTTGAGTCAATCTGCATTGAGGTTACAAAACCTAAAAGTAAACCAATGCTAATTGCAACATGGTTGTGACAGACAGACTTGTTCGAAATATAGACAAACGGCGTGAGAAAAGTCCTGGAGACGAGCGTTGTGAGCGAGTTGTTGTTTTTGTCCTGTTCGGGGCAAGTCGTTCCTATTCAATCTTAAATAAAACCTTTTAAAACTAATTTGCGAGTGTAGTTCGCCACATTTGGTGACAGAAGTAGGATTATTCAAGATGTTTTGAAGATCTTGAATTAGTATCGTCGAGGATAATAACATCGGTAGACAAGAACCCAGAGAGAAATGCTTGTGACGAATTGTGTTTATCAGTTATAAATAATATTGTCTACCGAGTGTTTTCAAAGATGAAATAGACATTGCTTGTATGAACAGAAGATGAGCGAGAAAAGCCACCGAACCAAAGCTTTGGAGCGAATTGAGATAAAACAAAACGCTTCGAAGAAGAACAGCGAAGAGAAGAAGATGCGAAGAAACGTAGACAAGAAGACGAGAAACGGCACCAAGATCAACTGTTGAGTTTAATTACAGCAATTTCTGAACAGCGAGATGCAGTGGAAGAAAAAAGAATCGAAGCAGAGCACAAGCGACTTGAAGAAGACAAACGATAGGAAGAAATGCTTCGACAACAAGAAAAGGCATTGCGCAAGCGACTCGAGGAAGAGAGGGGAATAATGGAAGAACGGCGAGCCAAAGAAGAAGACGATAGACGAATCTGGACGGAAAAACAAGAGAAAGAACGACGAATCTGGATGGAACAGCTTCAAAGCCAAAACGAAGTAGGGAGTACAACAACTGGGCGAAAACAAGAAGGAAAACTGCAAAAATTGTCGGAGACTGACGATATAGAGAACTTTCTTACAACTTTTGAACGAATGGGTGATGCATACAAATGGCCTTCAAACTTGTGGACGCTTAAACTTGCACCGCTTTTGACAGGGAAAGCCCAAGCGGCATATGCCAATATGGATCGGGAAAAAGCAAAGAACTACGAGGACGTTAAAACGGCCATTCTAAAACGATACAACATTAATGACGAAACGTACCGACAACGCTTCCGAAACACCCAACCGAAAACCGAAGAAAGTTTCGTTGAAACCGAAGTTCACCTTCGAGATTTGTGCCGGAAATGTGTCAAGCCTGATCAAAACAACAGCGATAAAGTTGTGGATCTAATTATTATGGAACAACTACTCACTGTAATGCCACCTTATGTAGAAGTACATGTTCGAGAAAGAAATCCAAAAAGCGCACAAAAAGCAGCCAGTGGAGCCGATGACTTTATACGGGCAAGAGTTTATACGGGCAAGAGCAGCAGCAAACCGAGTGCCTATCGACCGCAAGAAGTGCAATAATTGTGGGGTGTTTGGACACTTGGCAAGAGATTGCAAGGTAGATTCGCTGGGAAAAAGTAGTTCACCAATGAAAAATAGTTTTCCAATACCACGACGGGAAGACCGAGGGAAAATATCTACAAGTGGGAAATTAAGCGAGATAAAATGCTACAATTGTCAAGGTTTTTGGACACATGGCAAACAAGTGGCCATCAGAAAGCAAAAAGAAAGGAACTTATTTCTGTAGGTGTGATAATCGAAGACCAATACATTCAAGTACTGGCCAAAACACTGTACACCTAAGTCCCAGAGAATGTCGTTGCTCTGGCCTGGTAGAAGGAAAACAAACTGACATTCTATTAGACACTGGAGCCTCTCGCACCTTGATTCACAAGACACTAAATAAATAGAAGACACCCATCCAAGTAAAATGCGCCCATGGAGATTCGATAGTCTACCCAACAGCATGCCTAACAATCGAAATTGAAGGGCAAAAGCATGAAGTAAAAGCTGGAGTTTCCCCAACGCTACCCTTGCCAGTACTACTTGGTCGTGATATTGGAAATTTATTGGAATTGGTAATACAAGAGGAGCAAGCCCACATGGTTCTCACCCGCCTGCAGCAAGAGAGAGCAGAAAGAGCTGCATCAGCTACTTTGGCTAAAGGAATTACTAGTGGAGTCAAAGCAAGAGAGATCGATATCTCCTCGTCGGAAGATGACCACTTTGAAAATCTCCAGAAGATGGCAGCATGGGCTACCAATGCATTAAAACTTACACAAGAAGATGAAGCAAGCAATGGTGAAACCACTGAGGAAGAATTTAAAGATCAGGTCCACGAAGCAGATCACGAAGATGTCTTTTTCGACCTCAGTAAATCAGACTTCAAAAAACTGCAAGAACAAGACCCAACTCTCGAAACAATAAGAAAGAGTGTAGAAGAAACCTCATCACCACCCAGTCAAGAAGAGACTATCAAGTTCTTTATTCATGATGGTCTCATATATCGCCAATGGAGACCCAAGAACACTGATGAAAATGATGTTCGCTTGATTGAACAGTTAGTTTTACCCAAACTATGTCGCAAAATAGCTCTTCGTGTGGCCCACGACATTCCAACCGCAGGACATCTTTGGAGAAAGAAAACATTAGACCGCCTACTGCAGAGATTCTATTGACCAGGAATTATTAATTATGTTGCAGATTATTGCAAAAGATGCCCAGCGTGCCAAAAGGTTGCTCAAAAACCAGGAAAGCAAGCTCGACTGACACCCTTAACCATAGAGGAACCGTTTAGACGTATTGCCATGGATATCGTTGGACCGTTAGAAAGGACGAAGACAGGCTACAAATACATCCTCGTAATTTGTGACTATGCAACCCAATACCCTGAAGCAGTGCCTCTGAAGAACATCGAGGCTGAAACGATCGCAGAAGAGTTAACCAAAGTATTGTCAAGAGTAGGCGTGCCAGAAGAGATCTTAACAGACCAAGGGTCAAACTTCATGTCTACTTTGCTGAAAGAAGTCTACAGATTGCTTGGCGTCAAACCGATTCGGACAAGCCCCTACCATCCTCAAACCGACGGTTTGGTGGAAAGATTTAACGGAACGTTAAAATCAATGCCCCAAGCATCAACAGGCTTCTCACCTTTTGAGCTGCTCTACGGGAAAAATGTTCGTGGTCTTCTAGACATACTGCGAGAAACCTGGACAGCGTCTCCACAGTCGTCAACAAGCTGTGTCTCTTACGTTCTTAGGATGAGAGAAAGAATGTCCGAAATGATGGAGTTGGCCCAAGAAAACCTAGCTCGAGCACAGAAGAAACAGAAAGTATGGTATGATGGAAAAGCAAGAATTCGTGAGTTCAAAGAAGGTCAAGAGTACTAGTCTTACTCCCAACTGCGAACAACAAATTGGAAGCCCAGTGGAGCGGTCCATACAAGATAACAAAGAAAGTTGGCCAAGTGAATTATACAGTCGACATGAAGGGAATGAGAAAAGGATTCCGAGTATTTCATGTTAACATGTTGCGTGAATGGCATGCACTAGTTGAGAGTAGCTTCTATGACAGGCAAGAAGAAGACGACGAAGACAATATGCCTGACGTTTTCGAGTTCAGCAATCCACAGGACGCTGACTGTGTGACAGAAAGCCACCCTGACTGAAACACTTGGAAAGTGAACGGAAGTGATTCAAGATAGCCCTGGGAGAACAAATATTTGTGAACATTGAAACTGGAGATGCTCAACCCGTTCGTCAACGACCATACCGAATACCCTACGCGCAAAGAGAGATTATAAGAAAGAGCTTGATAAGATGTTGAAGATGGGCGTAATTCAACCTTCAAAGGGTGAATGGGCATCGCCAGTTCTGTTGATTCCAAAGAAAGACGGAACACCACGGTTTTGTGTTCCGTCGACTGAATAGCTTGGTAAGGCACGCTTTATATGAACTCTTGATCTGACCAGAGGATACTGGCAAGTACCTCTTAGCGCCTCGTCACAGAAGAAATCCGCGTTTGCAACACCCTTTGGATTATACGAATTCCTGGTAATGCCTTTTGGATTATACGGCGCCCCAGCCACGTTCCAACGGATGATGGACACCATCCTGAGAGGTACAGAAGAATTCGCAGCTGCACTTCTAGATGACGTGATAGTTTTCAGTGAGACGAGGGAATATCATATACGGCACCTGGATGAGATATTTGCACGATTGAGAGGCAGGCCTAACAGCTAAACACACAAAGTGTAACTTTGGCATGAGTAAAGTTGTCTACCTGGGTCACACTGTTGGTGGAGGCATGGTACAACCAGAGCCGGAAAAGATCAAAGCCATAACAGCATTTCCCAGACCAACAAACAAGAAAGAAGTCAGAAGTTTTCTCGGTCTCAGTGGATATTACCGCAGATTTATTCCAGAGTATTCAGAGATTGCTGCACCCTTGTCATATCTTACAAAGAAACGAGCTGCAAATCATTTTAATTGGACAGACGCCTGCGAAGATGCATTTAGCCGACTAAAGCACCGTCTTGTTTCTACACCTGTATTGGCAAGTCTCGACTTCGAAAGACCGTTTGTGGTGCAGACCGATGCGCCCGACAGAGAAGTGGGAGCTGTCCTGAGCCAAGAAGATAGCGATGGTGCTGAACACCCAGTCGTGTACCTGAGCAGAAAGTTGTTGCCACGTGAGCAGAAGTATGCCACAGTTGAGAAAGAATGCCTGGCTGTTATTTGGGCAGTCAAATCTTTGCGTGTGTACCTGCTTGGAAAGCAATTTAAACTCAACATCAAATAACGCCAACCTTTTGTGGAATGATTGGAAAACCAAGTTTTTAAGTATTGCAGATAAACACGCACCTGTTAGGCAACGACGTGTTAAATGTGAGTACAAGCCGTGGCTCACGCACGAAATGAAAAAAATTAGTTATCACAGAGATTATCTCAAAAGACAGTCCGTTAGGCTAGGATCGGCTGATTACAACAATGCATATAAAAAGTGTAGAAATTACTTAAACGAACTTATAAGAAATGCAAAAGAAGAATACTTTAAGGAAAAGTTAAGTAATGCCAATAATAGTGCAGAAAGCTGGCAGGCCATAAATGAATTATTAAATAAAAAATCAAAGACAACTCAGGTCAAGCAATTAAATGTTGGCGATCAAATTTAACAGATGACGAAAATATTGCAACTTGTTTTAACCAATATTTTTCAACAATAGGTTCCAAACTAGCGGACAATATTCAGGACAGTGACATTGAACCGCTGAGCTTTGTAGCTCCTGTGGAAAATTCCTTTCAATTTAGAAGTATCACTAACGAGGAAGTAGTCGATGCACTACAACAAATAAAATCTAAAAAATCACAGGGGATCGACGGTATAAGTACAAGACTTTCAAAAGATGCAAGTGATATTGTCGCGGAGTCATTGGTTAACATTTTCTATCTGTCCCTACAGACAGCAATATTTCCCGACGACTGGAAATTAGCGAAAATTTCACCGATCTTTAAAGAAGGGGCTAAAACTGATTGCGGAAACTACTGACCTATCTCTGTAATCTCTGTTGTTGCAAAACTCTTTGAAAAGCTAATTTACAACCAGTTGAGATCTTTTATGACTGAAAATGACATTCTCGTGAAACAGCAGTCTGGTTTCCGTTCACGACATTCTATGGAAACTGCACTACTTAGTTCTACGAATGAATGGCTGTACAATATGGAGAGGTCTCATTAGTGGTGTATTATTCTTGGACCTCAAAAAAGCATTTGACACTGTCGACCATAAGATCTTAATTTCTAAGCTTGAACTATATGGTATAAGGGGGACTAGCCTAGAATGGTTCAAGTCATATATCGAGAAAAGAAATCAAATTTGTGCAATCAATGGCAAACTTTCGCAAACAAGAGAGATCAGATGTGGGGCACCACAAGGTTCAAATCTTGGCCCTATTCTTTTTCTTTTATATATTAATGATTTACCAAACTGTTTAGAAACAACTAAGGCCACTCTATTTGCCGATGATACCAATCTCGCATGTGAAGGATTTACCCAGTGGGCAAGGGGACATTGTAACAACGTTGTTTCAACGTCGATCCACAACGTTGAATTGTGGTTGTGCTTTGGTTGTATATGTAAATTGGATCAACGCCAAGTCAACGTCATGTTGCAACGTCGTATATTTATGTTGAAACAACGTCGCAACAAGTTGAGACGATCATTTTATTTTCTGAAACGTTTCGATTTTCCCCTGGATCGTGCAGCTTAGTTTTTTTCAGTAAATATCTTCGTGTTCACCAATAGTATTTCATTAAAATGTATATTTAACAACACAACATCTACAGAGATCACATTAGAACCAATACGCCCGAGATGGAGTAACCTGCAGAATAAAATCATTATGCAATATTTTATTCAAAAAGTATACGCAGATACAACAAATTGCACTTGGAATTTTTAGTACACTCTACAATCGTTGACAAAATGGTTGGCACACATTACACGTTTAGCAGGTGCGGACCCCCCTTCCCCCATTTCAATGTTGTATAGGACCTCAATGATGGGCTAATGGTGTTGTGATGCACATCGACACTCTATCATCGTAATGGGACCAACATTGAGACGGGGGATGGGGGGAAACAGAGGATAAATTAAAATTCTCCAGCAATATAGGACTTTAACACAACTTCGCTGTCTCGTGCCAACTATTTTTGTCAATGATTGTAGTTCCTATTTGTATTCACAAATTTCTAATGCGACAGGGCAGGGTGGCCAGACATTTTTCCAAACATGGTATTACAAAGTAATATCATAAATTAAAGTGAAATTAGCAAGAAACCTCCTTTAGGATTCTAAATAACCCTCATTCGGTGGGAGGTTTAATTAGCTGATATAGTTCAATTCATATTCATGATATTACTTATAAGGCCAAATAAATGTGCGACTCTGTTTTCCTGACCGACCCTATTTCATCCACCCTAAACTTTTTTGACCCATGTGGCATGGTCATTTCACTGAAGAAAAAACAAGAAACCACAGCGTAGTTAACGTTGGAACGAAAAAGCGCAGACCAACAATTAATTTGAAAAAAATAATTATTAATTGTCCAGTCGCCAGAGCCAAGTTTGTTTTTGATTTGCAGGCAACTCAAAAAATCATGCTCTGCCTATATAATATACAGCTAATATAAAAACCTCCGTTGCTACTTTTATTTGGCCTAAAATAAAAGTTAAAGTCCGGTCATAATGCACAACATTAAATAACTCATTACTAATTCATAAAGAAAATTCAAAAGAAATTAATATTTAATCAATATCACGGGGAGCCGTAACGTCTATTAGGGGCCGATTACATGGACAGTTTCAGACCGGGCTGAAACCTCACTCCGGTAAGCCGGGCTGAAATTTCAGCCTCGTACTCACAAACTAATTTAAACTTGAAAACTGACTTGCGATTACACGGCGAAAATTTCAGCCCAGACTAAGTTTCAACCTGGGCTGGAATTTCCCATGTAATCGCTGAATATTTCCAGCCCGCGCTAATTAGCGTGCAAACGTTCATTACGCAGGCCTAAGACGGAACAAACAATATATCTCGCGTGTTTTCACTGTATATTTTGGTTTCAGCCCGGGCTGAAATCGCTTATGTAATTGAACATTTCTTCAGCCTGGTCAGCTGTGCTGAAACTCATCCTGGGCTGAAAATTCTCCATGTAATTAGCCCCTTAGTGAAGTGAGTCTAACAGTAAAACGGGTTTATTGGATTTTTTTTTTACAAAATAATTGTATTGAATCACTATTAATATATTCTTACTTGTTAATTTTTCTGATAATCAGACGAAATCGCTGGCAACCATTCCAGACCGTTGGACCTCGCGTGACGAACTAATTACATGCGCGCACTATGCTCTCGAGTGGGCGGTCTTCAATATTCAAATTCTCGTGTACGACATGTACTTGTCTGTCTGGACTGGTTGCCAGCGATTTCGTCTGATTATGAGCAAAATTAACAAGTAAGAATATGATTAATAGCGATTTAATACAATTATTTTGTAAAAAAAAATCAAATAAACCCGTTCTACTGTTAAACCCGCTTCACTAATACACGTTGTAAATTGGTGGAATAAATAATAAATATCTGAGATTTAATCCTCCTAATATGCATAAACTCTTCGTTTTCTCGGCTAAAATAGTTCGTATAAATAAATTCTCAAAAAATGTTAATTCTTTAAATATTCATCGTACATTGCTTTCATGTATGTAATGGCATGTAGAAACACAGCAAAATACACCAATTTCACTTGTTCAATAAACACGAAAAAATGTCTAGTAAAAGAAACAATAACCATATACCTGTCACAACTTTAAACAAGCCTGTATCTTGAAAACCAATTTTTCCTTAGTTCCCCTTCATATTTAACAGGGACATCACTTCATTGCTCATTAACCTACCAATAATAAGTTGGTTAATAATAGTTAATAACTTAATATTCATATAATGCAAGGAAATCCAAGTGGTAGGATCAAGAAAGCGCAGCTCACACGGCAGCAACACGCTTAATTGTGTATGCATGTACAGTATACACAAACGCAATTGTACAAAGTAATATTAGACAGCAGAGGTTGTGAAGACTGAATGATAATTTACCTGTGCATAACCCTACCAACATTGTCTTCCACATTAATACCCCTGTGAGCGTGACATTATTGACATTAGACAAAAGGGGAGGGGCGAGACAATTAGGGTAGACAAACAACATGTGTGATGTGTCTGGCGTTGAGTTTTGTTGAATAAAGTACCGATTATTACAGTGGTGGCAGCGGTGACTTTAAATTCTCTAAATGACGGAAAGAAAACAAGACTATTACAATGGCACGGGAGATGTGGATTTGTGGCTCATGAAAATGAAGTTTTATTGTTACACAAAAAAATTCGAACGTAAACAAGAAGCCCATGCCATCGGAAGCAAACTCGAAGGAGCTGCGTTCCTATGTATTGCCAGACTTCCAGACGCAGATCAAGACGACCCAACGAAAGTTAAAGCAGCTCTCAGGAAGGAGTTTGACAAAGAAGCGATCGATCACGAGAAAGCCGTTGACCACCACAGTTGGCCTGGCGAATAGAAAAGCTGATGAGGAAAGCGTATCCAGAGTTATGTACGTCAGAAGATGAGTCCGCCGAGAAAACCCATCGTCAAATGCTACAAGACGCGTTCTTGGGAGCTATCGACGACGTAATGAGCCAAAGACTAAAGAGCGACACCAAACACAGGGTGTTTGATCTAACAAAGCTGGCGGAAGAACTAGACCGCCTCGAGCTAGTATATAAATCGTCATCATCACAAGTAAACAACGTTCGCAGGTCAGACTCGCCAGAGCGACGAGATGAGATATCTTTCAGGAAGATGATCAGAGAGGAGGTAGCGGCGGCGTTAGCAAAAGAAAGCGACGAAATTGACGCAGACCAAGCGGATAGCGATGGCAGCAAACGCGTGAGCTTCGTTGGCAAGAGAAAGTTCCCGCCGAGAAATACGACACGGAGAGAAAGAAGCGCGAAAGGGCGGGGATGTTTTCATTGTGAATCGAGTGAACATTTCAAGAAAGACCGCCCATATAAAAATCTGTGTCAACGTTGCTGGCAAAAGGGACATACAGCACCTTTATGCAACGCTCCATGTCCTCGTCCATCGCCGTCTTTAAACTTCAAAGCGGCTGCGATCGACAAACCCTAAAATTAAACTCGTTCTCAGCCGCTGAAAAACAATTGATAACATTAACCGGAAGTGTTCGTCAATTTCAAACCACACCGTTTACGCACGAATTTATCTGTGATTCAGGAGCAGAGGTTTCAGTTCTTCCCACAGTGGTGGCAGAAACTCATGGCATGGAAATACGACCAACACAGAAACGAGTGGAAATGGCTAATGGAACAGACGCAAAGTGTCAAGCAGTCGTTCAAGCTACGGTTAAGGTAGGAACAAACATTTGTTCATTGAATTTCTTTGTTGTTAATGGCGTTCAAAATTGTCGGTGTAGATGCGTTGGGGAAATTGGGAGTAACGCTGAATACACGGGGGAAATACGCCACGATAAGCGAGACCCACTCACCTTTACAATCAGAGTCATCAACATCCAAAATTTCGCCAAAGTGTTATCACATACGGGTTGCCCAGAGCTGTGAAATCCAGCCCTTTGAAGAACGGTTTATTTGGGGTAAACTAGAGGACAAAGACACGAACATTACAACAGACGCATATATTGAAGGTACTGAACGTTTCCATCAGAGAACTGGTCTCCTGACAGCCCCAATACGAATTTCTTCGGAAATGATGGAAGATGAAAAGAAGATCCCAATCTGTGTACTTAACCTCACAGATAAACCGATCAGGGTCTTTAGAGAACAAACTGCAGCAACTATCCAAGAACTTCCTGACACACATAGAGTAGCACACGTTGTAGAAGCAAACAACACAGATAGGGCAAAGAATCCCACACAATATAATCCGATTCCAGAAATTTCCATGGGTAAACAATTGACAGACCACCAGAAAACACAGTTAGAAGAACTAATTCACAGGAACAAATGCGTGTTCGATTACCCGGGGAATGATGGCCACACCAGAACGGTAGAACTATACCGACGGGGGTGTCCGATCCAATTGTGTCCACCTAGGCGAACTAACCTTGGACTGACACAAAAAATTAATGAAGCTGTGGAAAATCATGTAAAGGCACCTGACCCCTTCTAAATCCCCATGGGCATTTCCAATTGTCCCAGTGTTAAAGCCGGATAAAACTGTCCGTTTGTGTGTGGATTACCGACCACTGAACAAAATAACTCAGAATGATCCATTTCCTACTGGTAATTTGCAAGAGGTCTTGGATAATCTTTCTGGTGGCCACTACTTCAGTGTAATTGATTTGGCCCAAGGCTACCTGCAAGTCCCACTAGCCAAAGAGGATAGACCAACAGCATTTCGATCACCAACGGGGTTTTGGGAATGGACAAGAATGCCCTATGGCCTAAAGGAAAGTCCAGCAACTTTCTCTCGGTTGATGCAAAGAGCCCTTGGCCACATCCCGCCAAATCGGTTAGTATTATACATGGATGACATTTGCATCGTTAGCAAAACCTTTGATGAACACCTGGTTAACCTCCAGGAAGTGTTTGATGCACTACAACGCCATGGCCTGCGAATCAAAGCAAAGAAATGTGCTCTAGCAATGCAGGAGGTAACATTTCTGGGACATAAAGTCAAGTACAGGGGTGTGCAACCAGCGGAACAGAAAGTGAAAGCAATTCGTGCCTGGCCAGCTCCGAAATGCCTCAAGGAACTGCAGGTGTTTCTGGGTACTGTTGGATGATATCGGAAGTTTATCAAGGATTTTAGTACCGTTGCCCGACCTTTGACAAGACTGTTGGAAAAATAGGTCAGGTTCATATGGGGTACCACAGAAGAAGAGGCATTCAACACCTTACAAAACGCATTAATGAGGGCTACAGTACTGGATCACCCTGATCCAAGTCGACCGTTTATCGTTACTACTGATGCTAGTAAAGTTGGCCTGGGTGGAGAGCTGTCCCAAGAAGATTCACAAGGACATGTACATCCTGTCGCATACTTCAGTAGAGCACTGACCAAACGAGAGCGCTCTTATCCAACCTACGATAGAGAAGTGATGGCCATGCGAGACACCCTGAAGCATTTTCGGTATTACCTGTTAGGAGCCAAAATCTTGTTGAAAACAGACCATAAACCACTTC
Organism: Paragorgia papillata; assembly: GCA_035771165.1. NCBI lineage: Eukaryota > Metazoa > Cnidaria > Anthozoa > Scleralcyonacea > Coralliidae > Paragorgia > Paragorgia papillata. Next base: position 184,650 of record JAWNZC010000284.1, read on the forward strand.
TAAAGATACTAGAGGAGAAAGATCCATTTGGTCGACGAGCAACAATGATGAGGGACATAGCGTAGTTCGAACCACGCATAGAGTACATTCGAGGACAGGATAATTACATGGCAGATGCTTTAAGTCGAATCGGATGGAACATTAGTTTAACGGAAGAGGATGGAAACCTGCGGACAGTGGCCACTATTAGTGTTTCTCAGGAGGAAAGTGGGAAAGCATACAAAGAGAGAGACGCAGCTCTAAAGCCACATATCTCTACACATAGAAACGAACTTGGGTTGCTTACAAGAGAGAACCAGAAGCAAGTGTTGGTCCCTGCATCATTTGTCCCAACCTTATTATCCTTAGCCCACGATGAAACAGCACACCAAGGACCATCCAAGATGCTCGCACGAGTCGAACCCCATTACTGGTGGCCAAATATGAAAGCAGAAGTAGAGACCTACGCCAAAACCTGCAGACGTTGTGCAGCAACCCTTGCACAAGGTCACCGAAATGCTCCATTACACCAACGCCCAAAAGAAACGAAACCATTTGCATTGATAGAAGTCGACTTGAAAGGACCATAGCCGAGGATAAGAGAGGGTTACGACAACATCGTGGTTATAACGGACCCATCAACAAAGTATTCGGAGATGCATCCCATTCGAGGGCAAACCAGTGAGGCACTTTGCAGAACACTCAGAGGTTGGATGTCGAGATACGGCCTACCAAATAAAGTACATTCCGATAATGGACCTTGTTTCATAAGTGCAACCTTCGAGCAGTTTTGTACAACGCAGAACATTGAGCACACCTTCATCACCCGTACAGACCACAAGGAAAATGCTGGAGTGGAGCGGATTAATCGCACCATGGTGGAAGCGCTGACCAAGCTAGTAGATAAACACCCAAAGCAATGGTCTGAGCGTCTGCCAGATGTCCAATTGGCGTACAATACAGCAACACATACAAGCACTGGTGCAGCACCTTATGAACTGGATTTCAAAGAACATCCACGATCTAAGTTCGAAATGGTAGCGGAAAGGATGTCACCATCAACTGTTTGGGAAAGGACAGAGCAATTACGAGAAAAAGCCAGCGAGTTGTTGCGAAAAGCCCAAGAATCTGATGCCAAGTTTGCCAAGAAACGCAGGGAGCGGCTCAACCGTAAAAGCTCGTTCAAACCATTACGCGAAGGGCAGCAGGTTTGGAAACGAAATCTACGGGTAAAAACCTTTGCGGATCGTTGGATGGGGCCGTACGTGATCGTTGGAAGGTCCACATCGAAAACCCAAACAGCTTATGTGGTCAGAAGAACTGGTGGAACGAGAGAGGAAATCGTGCATTACAACTACCTTAAACCATATAACATACGACCCAAAGAGAAATCGAAGCCAAAGAAGATACCGCAAAAGAAAAACTTGGATGAATTACCGCTAGGAACCAGTGACGACAGTGAGGACAGTGACTGTGAAACACGAGTGGTTGGAAACCAACGAAGATATCCAGAAAGGATCCGAAGACCACCGAACAGATTATCTTGTAAATAGGGAGGGAGTGGTGTGAGCGTGACATTATTGACATTAGACAAAAGGGGAGGAGCGAGACAATTAGGGTAGACAAACAACATGTGTGATGTGTCTGGCGTTGAGTTTCGTTGAATAAAGTACCGATTATTACACCCCCAATCTTTGAAAGGTGAGATACCTGGTTTGAAAACTAAACAATTACTGTTAGTAGATGAAGTGTTAAAGCACATTGTGCTTTCATTGAGACCAATAAATGATTCTCTCATTTTGACATTGCTATTTTACAAAGAATACAATTTTAACTAATACAGATAGCTGCTTCTGCTCTGCGGCAGTAAAGTGTAAGGCCAAAATATTCCAGGTCAGAGACAAAAGCTGCCTCTAGTCTGTGGGTTGACAGATTTCAACAAAGAAATATTTTTGCTGCATTAGTAACTTACCTTTTCTGTATCAGTTTATATCTTTAATAAAATTTTATTCTTGTCAAAATGAAAGAATAATTTATTTGCCTCAACGAAAACACGATACACAACATCTCACCTGTGGAATATTAACCTTACTGCATGCAAACTTCATAAAAAATGGCAGCCAAAATATAAAAAAATTCGGAAATGGCCGCCATGAATTTCAGGCCCTGAATTATGCATCAATTATTCCATGAATCTTTGCGTAACTCGCGTAGTCTTGCGAATAGTACACAGAGGTGTACATGTAGTATGTACAATAAGACTACACACACTTTACACACACAAAGGACTGAAGGTGCTACACAACTTTTGAGTGCCACGGTAGATTGCTGTATGTTATAATATAATTTACGTGGACCTGGTTTCAACTTTCAAATTTATAATTGGTCAACCACAGTTAAAGAGACATAATAGGCATTTTCTAACCAGTTGCTTTCTGTGATCCTCTTGTTGCAAATTATCCTGAAGCTTTTTAAGTTCTTCTACAGATGTGACTTCTTGCACATGGAAATCTGAATCAGGAGCTTCATATTTAATGCACACTTGTTATAAGGTGTTCCTAATGTCTGTCAGCAGATACAGTACTCTTTTTTTTTTGAATTCTAAAATAAGAAAGATAGGAATAAATATTCCACTCATTCAAGTCACTTATCATTGTGGCTCTTTGACAGACAACTTCCCATGTGACATAATACTTGTATGTCATAAGTCTGAAAGTCATGAGGAAGATAGAATGAGGAATCACTTCGAGAAGTCGAACTTAAGATATTATGAGGAGTCAATTCGAAAAGGCGTGCGCAGAGCAAAGATACATCATGGTTACTAGGCTTTCTGTTAATAAGAACGATATAAAAAATAAGATTTTCGCACGTGTAGAACACAAAAGAGAAAACTCGTTGAAGGTTCCTAATGGCTAAAACATAACTGGATTTGCATATAAGTAGAATATCTAATTTATTTTACAGGGTGATCATGAGTTGTGGGAGGATAATAAGGGGCATGGGGAGGTATTAATACGTCATGAATATCCCGGGTGGCCCCAAGCGAAAAAGTTGAACAATAGCTATCGGGGGTGTGTGGCAAATAATTATGTCATTCATATATGAGAAAATATAATTTTATGAAATTCAAGAATTTGAAAATACTGCCAGATAGACGAGCTTAAATGGACAAAAAAAACTATGTCGGACCGATCACTTTTAGTCATTCGTTACCGATATATCGCTGGCCAAACTTTTTAAAAATGCCGAGTCAGCATTATTGTCTACTTTTTATCTGTAACAGGTTAGCTGTAACTCACTTGTTGTTGTTTTTTCTAGTACAGCTTCTGTTGAGCGTTTGTATCCAGGAGAAGGGTGTAAAGTATTTGCAGGTCATTTCGGTAAATTTCGTCAGAATTTATGCCACAATAAATATTTTCAAAATATTTTCAAAAAAATAAAACACTTAGACTTAGTATTTGAAACGTGCGAAGTGAAATAAGAGTGAAGTCCTATGACCTTAATTAAAAAATTGCAAGCGATTTAGCGAAATGACGCTGCAAACCTTAACGAAGATTTTAAAACGCGTCTTCGTGCTACAAAATCATTGTTTTGTTATCTTCTTAACGGATTTATTACGGTACATTTACACATTGTATGTTGGTAACTTTTGCAGTAATTTAAACTTTGCAACTGTTGTCCAAGACTTCATTCGGTTTTAGCTTTTTCTACCAGCATTAATATATCATCAGCACAAATAATTAATAGCATCATTGGGTTGTGTTTTTTCATTTGTGCCTGTCACGTGAGTCACGCACAAACAAGTCGTTGAATCTACGATCTGCGGCTTGAAATATCTTTTTTAGGAAATAATTATATCAACTTGAACACCTTCCTTAACTCTTTGCTGTCCGGCCCAGTCAAAATCAGACGTATAAGACTGATGAAGTCATCAATCGAAAAACACGGCACACGGTAAATCGATAATGCAAGATTAAAAATTGAAAATCGACAAGTGTCAGGCACATGAGATCCACTCGCACGCCAAGTTTGATTTGATTTCACAAAAAACTCTGTGATTGGTGGCATTTTGAATTTTTAGGACACTACGCAGGTGTGCAAAATGGGCTTTTCTAGGAAAATGAAAGTTTTTCAACCTAATTCATGATATGTAATGCTAATTTATCTTAACATAATCTGTCTACATCTACATCTACATTTATTTAGTCGGCAAAGTCGTTTTGACATCACACCAACTGTAACAAAATTTATAAATTAAGAATTATAAAAACAAAAAGTTTCCTAGACAGGTCTAAGATTATCTATTTACAATAAAAATACAATAAATAAGATAAATAGAAAATAAATAAATAAATAAATAAATAATTAAATAAATTAAATAATGAATAAAAATAATTAAACAATGTTAAAATGATCAAGTTTCGCTTTAAAAACTTCAATGAATCTGAGTTTACGAAATTATCTGGAAGAGAGTTCCAATCCTTAATCGTCCTTGGAAAAAATGAAAATTCAAAAACATCTTTATAAAACTTAGGTATACGATATTTAAAAGAATGACTGCCACGTGTGCGCATTTCACTATGGCTCTCTAAGTGATTTGCAGTATCTATGTTGATTAACTTATGAGTCAATTTATACATGAAGTTTAATCTTGCTTTTTTCCTTCTTGACTCCAGACTATGCCATCCTAACTCTTTGATCATGTCCGTGACACTCGCTGTCTGCTGATAATTTTGGGTATAAAACCGCGCAGCCTTTCTCTGTACGCTTTCCACTTTGGCTATATCTTTCTTATAGTATGGATCCCATGACGCACATGCATATTCCAACTTCGGTCGTACTATTGTTTGGTATGCAATTTATTTGACCTCTCGAGGGCAGTTCCAAAGATTACGCTTCACTACCACTTCAATTTATGATCCAAGGTGACCCCAAGATACGATGTGTATTTGACTTCCTCTAATGCGGCTCCGCAAAGTTCATACGTTTTTCGAGGTGGGTCTTTCTTAGTAGAAAAGCATACGACTTTACACTTTGACGGATTGAAGTCCATTTGTACTGCCACTGTTCCAATTTGCGTAAATCATCTTGGATTTTGTTTCCATCCGTATCATTAGAAATTATACCATACAATAGGGCATCGTCTGCAAAGAGCCTAACCGGGGAGTTTAAACCATCTGGTAGGTCATTTACGTACAACAAAAATAGTAATGGACCTAACACTGTTCTTTGGGGTAGACCGGATGTCACACAAGAAGGTGATGACGTCTTCCCTTCACAGGTTACAGATTGTTGTCGCCCGATTAAGAATGAAGTAAACCAATCTAACAAAGTTCCGCGAATTCCGTAATACTCCAGTTTTTTTAAAAGCCGATGGTGTGGTACCTTGTCAAAAGCCTTGGTGAAGTCGAGAACAACAGCATGGACAGATTGATTACATTGAATTGAATTGGCTATATCATGGATTGCTAATATCAGCTGGGTTTCAGTTGATCTTTTTGCTCTAAAGCCATGTTGCAAGTCAGTCAGCACATCATATTGTTCTAAGTGCTTCATCACTTGGCTATGTACGATGTGTTCAAGGATTTTGCTTGCCACGCAGGTTAATGAAATTGGTCTATAGTTTGCAGGATCAGACTTTTTCCCTTTTTAAAAAATTCCACAGACATTTGCCCTTTTCCATTTACTAGGTACAGTCCCCGAATCTATAGAATTCTGAAAAATATTTGTTAGCACTGGAGCAATTTCTTCAACATTTTCTTTAAAGAACCATGGTGGGATTTCATCTGGGCCACATGGCTTGTTTGGCTTTAGGGATTTTAATTGTTTAATAACACCATTCACCGTTATTCTTATAGGACTCATGCTTGGCGTTGGGGTTTTCCCTACATCTGGAATATTATCGAGGTTTTCTTCTGTAAATACACTGGAGAATTGTTCTTTCAAAATCTCTGACTTAGTTTTCGCATCATAAATAATTTCGTTTGCAACTTCAAAGTCTGCAACACCGGGATCATCCTGACTAAGTTGTTTTATATATGACCAAAATCTCTTTGGGTTTTCTTTTATTGAATCCCCAAGGAAATCGGAAGTGTAGGTCTCTTTAGCAGATTTCAATTCTTTATGCATGCATTTCCTCAGACTTCGAAATTTCTTCCAGTCAGTATCTTTACCCGACTTCTTGGCTTTATTATATGCTCTTATATATAATAATATACAATCTTATAAGCAACCGGCTAAACCAAGGAAGGTTGTAGCGCGAGCTAGTTAATTTATTCGGTATGCAATCGTCTATTATATGCCGTACGGTTTTCTCAAACTCGTCCCACTTTACATCAATAGATTCTTGCTTAAGTGAATTTTCAAAATAATTTGAAAATTTCCTCAGTTCCTCTTTAATACAATGTGTCCGCTTTCTTCCTGATATAAATCTTCCTTTTTACCCGACGCTTCTTTTGACAACTTACATTTAAAGAGAAGGCGACAATATCATGATCACTTATACCTGGTACTATGTTAATAGTGTTTATCATATTCGTATTACTAGTTAAAACTAGGTCAAGGATAGATTGTGAATCATCTTGTCTTCTGGTCGGATCTCTCACAAGTTGATTTAGCCCGTGTTCGTTTAAACCTCTCTGATGTTGTAGTATTTCCATTGACTTCATCATTTTCCTAGTTAATGTTTGGGGCATTAAAATCTCCAGCTAGGATTACGTTACTCTTGTTAAGTGTATTTCCCATTTTAAAAAGAGATGCATCGAGTTCATTTATACTGTCAATGTCGGATACGTGCGGTCGATAATAGGATAAAAAAAGAATAAATTTTGTCTTCTTACCTTGAAGCTGGCATTCGGTCCAGATAATCTCACAATTTTTATTCAGATCTTTTCGTTCGGTAACAATTATGTCTTTCTTAATTGCTTGGAAGACCCCGCCGTGATTGTCAGTTATTCTGTCTTTTCTGAAGACGTAATTTTCAGGAAAAATCTCGCTGTTCGAAATACCTGGATGAAGCCAAGACTCATTCCCCAAGATAATATCTTGGTTGCATTCGTCAATAACGGCCGCTATATCTGGTATTTTGTTCCGTATACTTTGGCAGTTCACCACCAAGCATGTTAACAAGCGACGTTTTGTAAATTTAGAAGTTTGTCGAACAGGACCCAGCAGGAAAATTTCACTCGTCGAAGCGTTGATGTCTGATTTCAAGAGCGGGCTGAAGGAGTTTGTTGACCATAACGACTCTAAAGGGTCTTCAAAGAACGAATCCGTGAAATTCGGCAGACCACAATGTGGGCATATCCACGAACAGGACGAATTTGAAAGGATTTCATACATCTCGCGAGAGACCTCACAACATTTTGCATGATACCAAGCATCACATCCATCACACTGAATTCCACGTTGGTTCGATTTCACTAACTTTGAACAAACAGCACACTTATCACCTGGATTTAGTTCTATGTCTCCACCAAGTAACAGAAGAAAACAATTTAGAGCGAGATAACTAGGCCGTACTTGGATGTTTGTCACGTTAATCTGGCGAACATGTCGAAGCAAGGATCTTTAATTAATTCTTTGAAAGTTTTCATGGCGATAATGTAATATAAATAAGTTTTGTGGAAACACCACGTAAAACATTTCTTTGCTAAGCTTTCGGCCTGTTGATTCAGGCCTTCATCAGAGCAATGACAACAAGTTGTTGGCTCACGTCATTTATAAACTAAGCAACTGAACAATTAAATACAAAGAATACAATGGCGTATCACGTTAATTTTATTAATTAGAAAACAAAATCAAGAATGTTCTCCGAATAAGGCACACCACGTGCTGTTTAATGGCTGTCCTTCCTGAGAAATAGTGCGATGTTTTGCAATCTTAGCAATTGCAAAGAAATATTTGACGTGGTGTTTCCACAAAACTTATTTATATAATCTGTCTTGTTCAGGAAATTGAAATGCACTAGTAAAAGCCCGTTTATTGGGCTTTCAGAAAATGTATAGCTTTCACAACAGTTATTGTTTTTTCCAGAGATACAGTAAAAACCCGCATAAAATGAGATACAGTAAAAACCCGCAAGATACAGTAAAAACCCGCAATAAAGCAACTTATATATAAGAAACATTTCAGCCTGACAAAGGAAGGAGGTTCTTATATAAGCAATCTTTCAATATTTTAAGCAATCCAAAGTTAGGGATTGTAGGTGGGGGAAATGGCTATTTTCTGGAACTACACAAGGAATGAAGGACAAAAAGTTAGTTAAATCCATGCAACATAAATATTTTTTTTCTACTGTCAGTAATAATTAGTGCAATATACATAATTATCAAGTCTATGCTTTTGGTTTTTGTATTTTCTATTTACTGTAAATACATTAGATGTGTAAATAAACACAACATCAAAGCAGCATGCTGATATGCACACCAGCTTCCTTTTCAAAGACATACTTACAAAGCGCATTCACTTGGCCAGTCCAGGACACCCGATACGTAAAGAAATTAAACTTGACATTTTCTTACATCACTGAGTTTCCAGTTAATTGATTCTTCTTTCTTCTGTAACCTTTTAGGTACTTTTCTCAGGGAACGAGCATTTCCAACAAGCCTATAGTCAACCAGAAGTTCAAGCCCTTTACCTTGGCCCATGTTGCATCTACTGCCAATGCATTCTGCCTCAATTTCTCCATAGTCTGATAAAAACTTGTGAAATATTTTTGAAAGCTCGATGGGAACGTGCCCGACAATTGTTTCGTCGTTATTCTTAACTGCAACTGCATATCTATCGTGGTCATTGTCCGGTTCGATTTCACAGTTCAGTATCTCTCCAATGTAGACAGTCGCATCCCGAAAATAAGCGTGATAACCGCGTATACTTGCCTCTACATAAAGTTCGTATTCATTCGCCATTTCATTCTTGGAAAAGGGACTTTTTATAATAAAAATAAATTCCCAAAAGATCCAAGATAAATGCTGCTTTAGATGTGTTATAAATTATTATAAGTTGTATGGAAAACCGCTGACCAAACAAAAGCCTTAACAGAGTACATGTGATGTGTCATGGGAACAATACTCTTTACTCATGTCCTTTGTTTGATTGTGGTTTTGCGAAAATCAGTGGAATTGAAGGAGGGTAGTTTATACGACATTACATCAACGTTAAAAAAAACGTTGAACTGGGCAGTGGCTGTTAAATGCAACCTTTGTCATGAATCGTTCAAATGTCAGCAATATCTTGACATACACGTACGATTCAAGCACTCATTGGCGTTGAAACACAGCTCAAGCAGTTTGGTCGAAACAGGCTCATCTCCTGGAAATGTATCTGCTATCACCAGCTCATCAATTGAAAAAAACACTCACAGAATCATTGGAAGTCAACAGCTTGAAGATAAACCTCGTGAGCCCGCTCGAGAAAAACGAAGGGGAAGTGAAAAACGCAAGTCCTACAGTGTAGAATTTAAAAAGCAAACTATTGAGCTGTTGGATTCTCTCAAATCGTCGACAAATAAGTTTACAGCAGTTGCAAAGACAAAAGGAGTTAACAAGTCCATGGTGGTAAAGTGGAACAAAGACAGAAGCCGAATTCTAGCAGAAGTGGCCCTGAATAAGATTAAAAAGAATACAGGTGGTGCAAGGGCTGCTAGGCAGAGGAGGAGAATTGCTGGGGACAGATCGAAACGTACTGAAAAATATCCTCAGGCTTCAAAGCTTCTACTTGCTGAGTTCAAATTACGGATAGCAGCTGGCAGCAAAGTTTCTAAGCTTTGGTTTAAGACAAAAATGAAGTTAGAAATTGAATTGTGCTATGGTAAGGAGGAAGCTGAGAAATTCAAAGGAAGTAGTAATTGGTTTCAGAGATTTAAGAAAAGGCATAACATAGTCCTCACAAGAATAACAAACAAAAAAAAAGATGAGTAATGAGTAATGATTTATTTAACGTCATAAGCACAGGATGTGGTCGCCCAATCATCCGAGCCAGAGGCTCATGTTAAAGTGCACGACATAAGCTAAGACCTAAGTGTTGATTTTACGGAGGGAGGTAAACCGCAGAAGCCTGCGAAAAACCCTCGAAGCACAGGAGAGACCAACTAAACTCTACTCACATGAAATTCAAGTTCGAGAACAGGGTTATTCCCAGACGGTCACCCATCCAAGTACTAACCCCGTCCAACTGGGCTTAACTACAGCGGTGAGAGGCAGCGCCCTAACAGCACACGCCACCCGTGCTTCCACTAAGATTGCAGATGACGGCAGGGATAAGATTCAAAGGTTTCACAGACAACTGAGGAAACGTTTGAATACACAAAGGAGAAGAAACAAATCCTCTGTTAACCCAAAGTATGGAAGATGAATTCCTACAAATAGGTACAATGTCGATCAGGTCCCCCTACCATTTGTTGTTGAGCAAGGAAAAACGTATGATACCTGTGGTAGCAAACAAGTATGGGTATCACAGCCATCCTTGGGTTTGGACAAAAGGCAGGCCACCCTCCAGCTTTGTATACAGGCTGATGGTGAGCAAAATGTCAAGCCAGCTCTTGTATTTAGAAGAAAGGGACTTGTGGCTACTCAGGAGAAAGAACAGTATGATGAGAGGGTTGATGTGTATTTCCAAAAATAATGCCTGGATGGACGAAGAGGTGAACATGCAGTGGGTTAATGGTACTCTTGTTCCTGGGATTGAAAATAAAAAAGAGGAAAAGGTGATTTTCGCAGACAATGTTGGCTTTCAGCAAAGCAAACAGTTTCACAGTGCATGCAGAAATCACATTAATGCGACAGTTTACATGCTGCCTGAAAACCACACCGACAAAATCCAACCCATTGATGCGGGGATTTTTATACATAAGCAGAATGGGTTACTGTTGTAGTTTATGTGTTGGTTTTATTGCTGTTTCCTTGCAAGGGCTTCTGAATCATCTCTCTCGAAACCACCAAAATGATCCAAGTTTTCATTTGCTTTGCGGCATAGATGGTTGTTCGAGGACATATAAATGCTTTGTGTCATTCAGAAACCATCTAATTCGAAAACACCAATTCAAGCTACGAGATTCGAATGAAGCTATTCAAGTAAACGATGACAACAATGAAAGAGAACAACTACAAATGTCGAAAATCCTAACGAACCTCTTTGCGATCAACAATTCAATCTTGACAGAAACGATGACCCTGGAAAAATCCACCAAAAGAATGATGCACTTTGCTTACTTGGGTTCAAAGAAAAAGGACGTGTACCCGATCGAACAGTGGTTGACATGTTTGTCCAAAATAGCAGGCAGTTGGTGAGATACAGTGTGCAACTTGTCAGTGTGCAGCTTGTGGAGACACAAGTCAGGGAAAAAACTTCGTGATGTGGGTATGGAGTTGCACGCTGTACCTGGACTGAGCCAAATTTTTGAGGAGGACAGTGTGGCCATAAATCCATTGATGGGATCGAAAACCAAACAGTGCAATACCAATTTTACAAGGAACACTTTAATCTTGTGGTAAGGTTACGAGTTTTGAATTGAAGATATTATAGTTTTGCATCGAAGCTAATATACTGTTGTACGATATATATATATTTATAAGTAATACCATTACTTGAGGGAAATTAGCGATTAAATGTCCCCGCAGCCGAGGGAAGTTTTGTGGAAGTCCCGAGGTCCCTAGCCAGAAGGACTTTTACAAATCTTCCCTTGGCTGCGGGCACATTTAATCGCTAATTTCCCTCAAGTCATGGTATTACTTTGTAATACTATCATCGCCAAGCAACATTTTGAACTCCGAGGACGTTTAAACCACGAATTTCGCTCATTGCTCATGCAAGATTACTCGTGCATTTCTCTTTGTCTACTAAATTTCCCTCCCGCATTCATGCGGGCAATTTATTAAATTTGTTTTCCCGTTGGCGAAATTTATAAATCTCCCTCTTGCACGAGCAATGAGGGAAATACGTGGTTTAAAACCCCTGGGAGAACAAGGCAGACAAACTTCTCTTACATAAATTTGTTAATTGCAACATAAACATAGAAAAGCTCAGAGCAACGGTTACAATGTCATGATATTTTCCAATGGTTTTCACTCGAGCCTTTAGTGTACAAAAATAAAGATGGAAATGATTGTTTCAGTATTTGTGTATATATATAATGAAATTAAATATATTTTTATCACCAGGAACCACGGAAGATCATTCTCAGCCAATATCACACCAAAGTCAGGAAAGGGAATAAGCTCAAGGAGGTTGAAAGAACAGATGATGCCTATTATGTCTATTATTACTACATGATGATGCCTATTGTTACTACAGCAGCTTCTCAATGATGAGTCTATTTTGGAGGAGGTAATACCATGCAAGTCCTAAGATGCTAAGCCGGTCAAAATGCTCATTTCATTATTTAACAATGTCTAATTCCAGATTGTTTTACTTGTCAAAGGGACAATCCTCGACCAGCCTTGTTGTTAGTGGGTTTACAAATTGTTACCTTGTTAAGGCCTGAGTTGGTCAAAAATGACCCCATTATTATTTTACTTGGTCTAACACCAGATTATATTACTCTGTCTAATGCCAGACTATTTACTCGTCAAAGCGAGAACCCTCTGTTTGCCTAGGCAGCAATAGGTTAAGAACTTCTACAATAGTTTGTATAATGCATTTGCATATTTTTAAGTTTAATAATTTTAAACATATTATTAGAAATTCTACTAGAAATGTTACTCTAAATTGAACTATTATGTTATGTTCCAAAGGTTATTGTGAGGTATATATATATATATATATATATGGGGTCAGTGGCCTGGGTCCTTGAGTTTTGATTGGATTAACATTCTTTTGTGGTTTTGCCATTCGGTTGAGTATTGTTCTGTAAAGTGATTGTAAAGTCATCGTGCAAGTCGAGAATGTACCAGTTGGTCTTTGGTGTGTAAATAGTGGGGTCGTTGGATTCATTTTGGTTGTTAGGAAATTAATCTTTAAATAGGAGGTCATGTTGTGTGTGGTGTGATATCTTTTGAAATGCGGTGTTAATTGTGTCATTTGCGTAGCCTCTACTAATTAATATTATACGTAGGTTATCGAGACGTTGGCGCAGTGTGTTATTGTTAGTTATGAGTCGTCTATATCGGAGAGCTTGACTATATATTAACAAAGTTAACCGATTGTTGTGAATATTCATATTCAAATTTAATTGTAGGGTGAAAATTATTTAAATAATTAAGGAACTCCTTTAGTTTTTCAAGTCCATGGGTCCAGATTGCAAAGATGTCGTCGATAAACCTAATCCACTCAAGTGGAGTAAGTCCACCTGGGGCATCTTGCAATATTTGTTGTTCTAGTGCTCCCATGAATAGATTGGCATATGATGGTGCCATCGGAGAACCCATGGCTGTGCCGTGTGTTTGAAGGTAGTATTTACAATCAAATTCAAAATAGTTGTTGTGAAGTACGAAAGTTAGTATTTCCTGCATGAAATTAGTGTCAATGTTGGTGGTATTATGGGTTAGTATTTTGTTGATTGAGGCGGTGATGCCTTCGTCGTTAGGAATATTAGTGTAAAGGCTTTTAACATCTATAGTGATTAATATGATGTTGTTTAGGAGTTTGTGGTTGAGTGTAAAGATACATTTGAGAAAGGCATTGAAGTCTTTGATGAAAGAGGGGTTAGTGTCGACTAAAGGTTTGAGGAAAAAATCAGCATATTTAGATAACCCTATAGTGGGACCATCACATCATGAGATAATTGGTCTTCCTGGAATATCGGGTTTATGGATTTTGGGAAGCAAAGGTCGAAAGGCGAAACGCGTCGAGGGTTGCCGGCTTTACAGAAAAATACCTTTCCTAACACATTCCTGTCCATTCACTCTAATATCCCTCACGTTCCCCTTCTCCCACTCATTTTCATACTCTATACTTCTACTCTATACTCTTCCTTAGGCCCTTTCTATTAATTAAAATCGCACACTTTATTTTATATATTTACCGATATCTCCTAAAACAGTTTATTTCAGTTATCCTCCAATGCCATGGTTCTGCTTAAGCTCCCAGCTTGTATTGTTTGATATCATAAAGTGTATTACACACAATGTTTAACACCAGTGTGGGTCCAATTACCTATCTATCAATGAAAAAAAAAGGATTATTTGCGTGGAAAATACCATTCCCCAGAAAAAGATAATGGCCCGATTCTCAGGACGTAAAACCACAAAGAGAAATATTGATCGTGACTATGGGAAGGCACGTGCTACGTATGCAGTATGCGACAACAAGGGACGATGTATCGATGCTAACAAGTCTACTGATGGCGCAGCACGATATGCAAACGATGCTCGAAACTCGCGCTTTAATAACAACACATACTCCAAAATATTTTGGGTTTTATATTCTCATCATTATTCGCATATAAATATTAATAAACTGCGGTAAAATTCCACAATGGTTACTCACATATCTATCTCGTTCTGCAAAATATCCACGGTCCTCAGTCAACATACAACGTTTGTGTACAAATTTAACTATATCGCTTATCTTCATATGATCTATATCTTGCTCTATAAGTTGTTTTAAAGAATATATATATATATATATATAATTGCCTAGCTTGCATGGTAAATAGGATTAAAGCGTCATCTGTTTGTACAAAATATTGTAAGTTTTAGCTGTCAGGCATTAGGCCGTTTTATCTGAAGAGTGCCACATCTCGTGGTACGAAACTAAATAGTAATAAATATGCCTAATCAAATTTGTTGAGTCGTTCTACCTCCATTTGTTTAATATGCTCTGGGTATCCATTGAGCACTCTGCCAAATGTTATTATAACCTACTCAACCTATCTATATATATATATATATATATATATATATATATATGTATAATTATAAAACAATAAAATTTTTTAGTTTAAATCAAGAGTCAATTATGGCAAGAACACAACGCGGTGGTTATTTCCGGGGTATACCAAAAGAACGAGGAAAGAAAAAAAGAAAACAAAAAGGTGGAAAACTAATAGCAAACGTCAGAAATAAAATCCTCTCGGAGGTTGTAAAAGGAACAAAAATGTTTGAAAATATGATCGGGGCAAGTTATAAAAAAATTAAAAAACGTATAGTTAGAAAAAATCAAAAAGGGGGTATAGCTGCACCTCTTCCATGGAATCGTTATGGTAATAGGTATGGAATAGGTATAGACCGATTCCTTATTCCTTAAACAATAAAAAATACGTAACACAAATTCGTTTCTATTTCTCTTTACTTGTTATTTTTTTAACAAAAATACATTTCCATTTTTTTCTCTAATCACAGTTTTTTAATTAAAAAAAACCTCCAACATAATATTATCCAAAAATAATATGATTAAATATATATTGGTTCAAATCTGACGATAAAATTCATAGTTTTTTATACTGTAACTGTATAATTTTTTTTCTTTACATGATTTAATATATAAAAATCTGTTTTATCACTACAAGTGATAAAACGCACGCCCATCCTTGACTGAGATGTGATTCATACTAAACAATACAAGCTTTTATACAATTTCAAATTCTCCTCGTAACTCATGTTCGCAAAATACGTAATACTTAAAATCAAAACCTTCCTCTAATTTAACATACTTCCCCTTATCACAGGGTACAAAACATACATCTGGTACATATGTATATATAATTTCATGTTTAATTTGCACACAACATATTTTCTTTTTCCTACAAATTTTAATTTAATATACTGAGTTTCATTATTTGATTTATAGTAACAAAATCATGTAAAATATATTTGCATTTACATCGTTTAAAAAGATGATTTAATGTTACATATACACCGTTCTCTTCCCATTCGTCAGTCTCGTGGTTCATCGCTGTTCATGTCTTTAAATGAAAATTTTCTTCATAAATCACTCTATTGTTCATAAGGTGATCGTTATTAAACATTTTATCATCAAATGTATAGTAATATCCACGGACAGGTCCATAATAATCCTCTCTTTATCAGTCACCAGTTCAAATATAAGACGCTGTTCTGTCTCACCATCAAATAAAGTAAACGCTTCACTTTTACGCAGTATAAGCGATATGTCGGGATACCAACTACCAAATTCTCGTAGTATAACAGGTGAAAGATAATTAGCTTTTTCAACAGTTTCCCCCATTCTATTCAATGCAAAACTGCCGTCGTTGTGTCTTATTTGAATATCCGCTTCTTCGGTCTTATTTATAACTGCAAAAATCAAATTTCAACTGCCCACGCACTCCATTGAAAGCAGCTCGAACACGAAATTTTATTTTCTCCAAAATCCTTATACACACAGCTCACGCAATCACTGAGTGTTGACACTATTCGTGCTGTGTAAATTAATTAAGATCGATTACAGTGTTTGCGCGCCGATAAATCGTGTTTTTACAATTTTTTACTTTTTTCGTAAATAACACGAAAAGATAACATCTGTCATCGATTACACTGTTGCGTGCTGATTATCATTTTTTCATCAAAATAATACATATTTTCGTAAATAACCCCGCGATATAACTATTGCGCAAACATTTCATTCTGACAAACGCTCGTTTCTCCTCATTTTTTTAATCGTTTCGTATAAAACATACGTATAAAAAACTATACACCAGACTATTACCCGCTGCGACACCAATCCAATTACAAATACGCGTATTCAAAAAAACTGTTTTATATTACACACACTATACTATAAATATATTAACACACATCACATTGTTTAAAAAAGATGATTTAATGATATATATATATATATATATATATATGTATATATATATATATATATATATATATATATATATATATAATATATATATATATATATATATATATATATATACAAAGTATAAAGTATAGTTTTACCTTAAAGTCTTCGCTACCAGAGGTTTCACCCTAAACGGGATCATCAGCATATATATATATGCAACGTATATTATTATACATATACCGTCTATATATTATGATTTAAAGATACATATGCTGTGTTCATTATCCATTTGTCGGAATCTGTCTTCAGGGCCGTAGCTAGCGGGGGGTGTGGGTGGTGTTACACCCCCCAATATTTATTCGTGATGAACTTCAGGTAAATTACTAGCTGATTCAAGTCAAAACTCAGGTAAGTTAAAAAAAAAGATTGACTGTGGGAAATAAATTTGAACGGAAGAAAAATTCAGAAAGACTTTCGTTGTTGGAATTGGAAAATTGCGAATCTTTATTCTTTATGTCATGTTGAGCGATGTTATTTAGCTGGCACTCGGATTAGGCCAGTGAAATTCGCTGGTCAACGGTTTATCGCAATGGTCAGCCATGTTGGAAATTTTTCACGGCAATGAATGGTAAGTATCTTATATTGTTCGTTGTTTTCGCTAGTATTTTGTCGATCTTTTTTGGTAACTGCTTTAGGCCCCGTTCACACTATACCGGATAGCTTTTGTGCCGGCACGAAAACCATACCAGATAGGCCTTCTGTTCACACACAAAACGCCTGTTCCGGCACAATTTCTGTGCCGGCACGCCGTTGCGCCGCTCCGATCTCGAAAGAGGTACATCTTGTATCGGATAGCTTTTTGTGCCGTTTCAGCTCCAGTGTGAACGGAGATCGAAATCGTTTCGGAAGTATATTAATAGAATAGAGCGTGGTGATTGGTTGGATCATGGGGTTATATCGTATTCGGCACGGAACGGCACATAATTATGCCGTTAATTTCGTGCCGGCACGAAAACCTATCCGGTATAGTGTGAACGGGGCCTTAACGTTCACTTTGTCATACACTCATGACAAATGTCATACTTGTAAATAAGTTATTTGAATATTTTACATCGTCTCGGACAATCAGAACACTAATCAAGGCAAAATAAATAGAGTTGGTATAATGATTCAGAACAATGAGTACATATCACTTGTATATTAGGCTGTACGCAGCCGCTGTAGTGTTGCTTTAGCTAATAGCTATTCCTCGAGCATTTTATTGTCCACTTCGTGTGTAACGACAAGCATGTTGATAAGTTACTAACCAAAGTAAAACGTGAGGGCTTGATCGAGATTGAGAGGCAACTCAGTAGAAATCGTGAAGTCGTCGAGATGCTATTTGACGTTGTCAAAGTCCTTACCAGAAATGGACTAGCACTTCGTGGATGTGAATCCAGTGAACATCACATCACGATGGAAACTTTTGTGAGGTCGTACATTTACTTTCTCGCCATAATGATAATGATAATGTCTTTATTTATCTGATAAAATACATATCAAATATTACAATTAGTGTATTAATACAAGAAAAACGAATACATATCAAAGGTTACAGGGAATGGCTAACTGATATTTAAAAACTAACCTATTAAAAAAACTATCTTTAAAACGGTTTGTACTAACTTTGGGTAACTGGCTACTCTTATATCTTAACCTATGCGGCGATTCCTTAACTCTAGGTAAAAGTTCATAAAGTGGGTGACTAAGTGTTTGTTTTGATCTTTTGGAAAAGCTTGCGATCACAACTTTCTAATAATTCGTAAACATCAATTAATTTTGAGATATACCGCCTCTTAAAAGACCTCCTGAGGAAACACTGAATAATAATCAAGGTCAGCCTGACTTGCTCCATAAACTGGAAGGCCGTATGTGATCTTAGGTAAGACTATAGCCTTAAAAAGGTGGTCCACCTCTTCTTGTGAATAGCCCTCTTTCCTTAGGCTTCTAATAACGTATAGGCATTTAATCGCTTCACCTAATTTTTTTTTCACATGTAACGTAAACTTGCAATCGGATTGCAGTGTAACTCCAAATATAACTAAGCTACTATGTTGTGGTATGTTATACAATTTAGGATAGCTAGATGCGTTTCCCTTTTTAGTTATAGCCAGTTCTTTACACTTAGATGTGTTGAATGCTTTAGAAAAGTCCATCGAAAATAATCTTACTGCCTTAATATTGCAATTATCTAATGCCTTTAAGAAATTATATTGCATCTTAAGTAATGCGTTAGTGCAACTTCCACCACTTCGGTATGCAAATTGAGTTTCACTTAGATAACTTTCCAAATCTTGTTTGTTAAAGATGTTATAAACTGTCCTTTCGAAAGCCCGGGCCACCACAGGTGTAATGTTTATGCCTCTGAAGTCTGGAAATTCTGTTGGAATGTCAACTTTGGATAGAGGGTTGATATTGGCCTTTTTTTATGACATTGGCCATCTTTGAGTCATAATCCTGTGATGAAGTCATGGTTAGAGAACCGCAGCGGTAGAAGATATCATACTACGTACACGAGTCCACAAAGCCAAAATGAATTCATCATGTTACTAGGGGAGGAGATAAGAGGAATCATAAGTAACAAAGTAAGCCGATCTGGATTTTGCTCTGTCATGGCTGATACTACACCTGATGTCAGTCATAGTGATGAATTGTCGGTGCCCATGTGATTTGTGGATGCTGAATCTCTGGAACCAGAAGAGCGCCTAGTTAGAGTCGTAGAAACGAATGATAAAACCGGGGAAGCAGCTGTTTGTCTTCTTCACTAAAAGCAGCAAACGACACAAGGAACTGAAGGACAAGTTGGATGAAATCGAAAATGCATTGCAGCTCCGAAACCTATCAAAGACAAGATGGGCAGCCCATGCAGAAGCTGTGAAAGCTGTTTGGAGAAGTCTCGATGCGATTATTGAAGTATTAAGGAGGCTGGAAAATTCACATGATAGAGAAACCAAGATCAAAGCATCTGGCCTCGTAAACTCCGTGGTCAACATTGATTTCATTTGCGGGCTCATGTTTCTTAAGAATATCATGTACAAAACGAAAATGCTGTCTGATTATCTGCAAGGAGAGTCCATCAATATTGCTGGTGCTCTAATTGCCATAGATTCAACTGATGCTGCCCTGAAAAGAATAAGAGCTAACGAGAAAGAAGTGGAATCCAAGCTGCAATCACAGTTGCGAGAAATTATGGCACCGAACCACTGGCCGACTTCGGAAGGCTGCACCGATTCAGAAGACCTTCGCGCCGCTTAGATGACAACCCAGATACAGCTTCTCCATTATTGAGCAACATATCATCCTATTACAGATGCGAATTTTTTAAGTTTCTGGACTCCGTTATTGGAACAGGAGAGAAATCCCAGTCGCTCAAAGATGTGTTTGAACCATTCCTGAAAGTGATCGATCCTGAGAAGCCCGGTAATTTAGAAGATACAAAGAGGATGGTGGCTAATTTCCCAAGTGTCTTCTCTTCAGATACCTCTGCGGCAATTCATAATGAATTTCAGATCTTCTTTGAATACCTTTCTCAGAGAAAGTTCTCAAGTGGCTGAAGAGCAAGATACATCTGAAATATCTACAACAAAGGCAGCAAACATCGCCCTGAAATTGGCAAGAACACACGGTTTTTTTAAAACGGTTGCACGAGTCTATCAGCTTTTCCTCACTGCTGCACCTTCAGTCTGTAAGAATGAACGGTCATTCAGCGCTTTGAAGAGAGTCAAGAACTATCTTCGCAGTACAATGTCAGGAGCGCGTTTGAACGACTGCATGTTGCTTGCTGTGGAAAGGGACTTAACCAACCGAATCGATTTAAATAAACTTACAAGTGGTCTTTGCTAAAAGACAGGAGGCAGAAAGTACACATGTAGGCGTAGCCATTAGCCAAAGTAACGCCGAAACATAACAATCTTAAATAATATAAATTTCACCATTACTGTTTTTTGTGTGCATGTTTTGATAAACTAAGTCGGAATTTATGCACCAATAACTGTCTGTTATGAACCAAATGTAAATATTAACTTCTTCAGCAGTCATCTGGGATGTAAAGTTAAAAAGTAAAATTAAGAAATCCTCTTGCGTTTACATGCAGTTCAGAGCAAATTGAACTTATGCTGTATAGATTGTAATGCGGATTTTATGATCAAATGGAAAATATTTTCAGGTAAAATAATGAATAATTTGAAAAATCAGGTAATTATTTTCTTTACACCCCCCTCGCTAGCTTTGTTCGCAACGGCCCTGTCTGTCTCCAATAAATATTTATGTCTCAAAAATACCTTCGCAAATACTTGGCACATATCGGGTTTTTTCTGATTCGTCTTTCTCTCTTCAACACACATAATGACCTATTGCAATAGCGTAATCATAACCTCCCATGTATAACGTATAAAAATATTTAGCCTTGGGTAAACACCAACCGTATTCTCTGCTTGATAATAAATCCTTTGAACGGGTGTTGAGATAGACAGACCAGCAGATTTCACTAAGAGACACTGACATCGTCACTTACGCTTTCATTTCCTGTTGGTAATGACGTCAACAAAACTTTTTTTTCCATAAACGGAAACCCAACTGGTTTTTGCTGACCCCCCCCCCCCCGAAATGAAAAAAAACAAAACTTCTGTGATTGGGTAACCAGTTAAAATGAAATGATGTGACTGGTTTAGAGCTCGAGCCAGTCTCCAACACATAAAAAAAAATATATATATACTACATACTACTCTGTTGCCGGAATATCCTATTGACCGTTTCGTTGTGCGCAGACGACAGATAAGTTTCTGAACTTTAGTTTAGTTTTAATCTTTATAGACATTTTGAATAGCTGTTCTAAGTTTCTTGTTAATTAAATAAATAATTGTAAAAACCAAACAGCTGAGGTTACACTTTTTGTTGCGTATAGCGGTCACGTAACAATTGGGGGCTCAAGCGGGAAACACGCTTGGCACAAATGCCCTCGGAATCGCCGAAGGTCGCCATGCATTGCGCACAGCGGTTTTCCTCCAAAAAAGAAACAAAATGGCGGGGGACTTGCAACTGAGTTACTGGTCGTAGTTCGATTGTGCAGTAAAGAAGTACGATAGTTGTACGGCACTACTTCGTGATCGCTCAGAAACTGTTCAGCTTTCTCGGGTTGTAATTTTTTTTACAAAATAGTTTCGGACTAGAAGGCCGTATGGTGTATTTATAACAAATGTTCGAAGCCGAAATGTCAGATGACTCAGATTTGGTTCTCTACTCTATTTAAATATACTTGTCAGTAGAAAAATACTGTGGATTTTCGGTATTGTGCCATGCAATTATTTTGCTTTCACAATAACAATCTGCTTTAAGTTGATTTATTCTTAATATTGACTGGTGAAGGATTTGTTTGACAGAGATTATCAGCAGTCCTGACAGTGAGTGACAAACTTCTTAATTCAAAATAGAGAGTCATTGTGGGTCAAGAATATGGTACAGCATATACCTAGGCAAATATCAATGTAAAACATTTTTGTACTGCCTGTACAGTATATACTGTAGTTGAAGTATTCTAAATATGTTTCTTGGCACCCCCCTGAAAACATCAAAATTGTAGAAGAAAACAATTAAAACTTAGCTTCACTGTCTTTTAAATTCAAGAATGGTGTATCATGGTAATAGCTGCAAATCATTATTATTCTACCCTACTCTTTCCCTAAACTCAGCCATCCTCTCATCAAACCAATCAACCCCTCTCCCAAAACCTACCCGTTTTTCAATTGTGTATGGAAACGTATAGCGTTTTGGTTGGGGCCTTTCTTACATTGGTGTCACACAATAATCTATATGTGTTGCTTAGTTGAGGCCGGTACAACTGTAGAATCATGTGATGTATTGGTTTGAGCCAACATTGCACTGCTGTGGCTTTGTGTATGTTAATACGGTAGTGGTTGGGGCCGGCCATTTTTCTTGTATTGGAGGATAGGGTACTGGTCGGCGCCAGTTTATACTGACATGTCTCTGCGGTTTGGTTCGTGTCAGCCGTTGTTAATCATCCATTTTTACAGTCGTTGGAATAGTGCATGGTCGACTTAATGTATAGACCATTCCCATTGTGTACGCATATAATTGTCGGCCGGCGTCATGCTTGGGAATAATTTGCAACTGTTTTCCCGGTCAACGTTCCAAGGGTCTACAGTAGTTTCCCGTAGTATGGCTAACGCCACTTTCCATTTCGAAATTGTATATCTGGGCAGTCACTTTGACTGTGGGCAACATGATTTGTACAATTGATAGGGGGTGCACTGTAAATTTTAGGGAGTAGAAATTACCCTAGACGTATGTATGGGGTGGTTTTTTCCACAGAATGCCCCGTTTTTGGGAGTAGAAATTTAAGGAAGAGTAGAAATTACTCCACTGCATTGGGTAAAAATATGGGTAATAATTACTCTGGTTTGAGGAGTAACTTTGGCATAATTACCCCAAATGTGGGGTAAATTTGTTTTCCTCAGAATGCCCCGTTTTTTGGAGTAGAATTATGAATAATTTAGATAGGGAGTAGAAATTACCCCAATACAAAGGGTAAAAATATGGTAATATTCACACTAGTACTCCGTTCTGAGGGTGAAAAATGAATGAAATATAAGACAGTAAAAAAGACATTTAATATTATTTCAAGGTTTAAACAAAGTTTTTTATCACATAACCGGTTATTAACAAGTAATGTTTTCACCGCTGATAGCATTTTATGCAATACAGCCGATGTCCTTAATAAACTTCTGCACTGATATTTTATTACTTGATGTCTGTTGCAATCCCAGCAACATAGAATCAATAAAAAAAAACACATCACGATATCGCAGCGGATACGCAATGGAGAAAATGTAGTAAAGCGCATACAAACAAAAAAGCGCTGTGTCAAACGGAAACGTCGTGACGTCAACAAGTGCTTTGCCTTCGACGCAAAGCAGCAGACGATCAGGAGATAGTGCGTTATCTCCAACGGCTAGCAGACTTGGATATTGCACATTTCTTGTCGCTTCATTTAAGTCTTCATCTTCCTAAATTGAAAAATTCATAATGTTAATTACGATGAAGTAAAATATGATTGAACACTCCTGCTAATGTGAGTACTCGGAAGTGTTCTGAGCACGCGCTTTACAGTCATTATCTTGCGCGTCTACCGCGCCTGTAGACGCGGCGCTGCAATTTGCCGTTTTGTAAACGGTCGTTGCCACCGCACTTACGGTCGTTTCCACCATTTACGTACCCAGTGTCCTTGCGTTCCCTAAACCCTCAAGCTCAGCACCGTGACCAAAATCCAGTCTGGTCAACAAAAAATACACTGAAAATAATAATTTTCGTCGTTTAGGTGTTTTTACCAAATTTACCACGACTTTAACCTTACTTTATAACGCCGACAAAAAACTTGATCATGACCGACTAGCGTGTTTACCGTCTATATAGCTTATTATAGCTTGTTATTGACTCACAACTCAAGTAGCTTTATAACCTTTATATATTATTCTAACATTTTGACTAAATGTAAATTCGAAAAAGATCAAGAACTATACAAAGAAGAAGCTATAGAGTAATAAGGATTCGGTTTCAGGGTTTGGCAAACTATTGCATGGTAAAACGCAGGAATTGTGTTAAGTCCAAAATTTTCCCGGAGGTTTAGCAGTTGGTTTCAGTGGCCGAATGGTCTAGTTACCACTTGCAGCCTTGTGGCAACGTGATATATGCTGGTTCAAATCCTGTCGGTAACTTACTTTTTTTACTTTCAGTCTTCAAGTTTTACCTCCGATTTGTTTTGGTTTAATTTTTAAAGATTTTTCTTTTGTGAGATTTATGTTTAGGATTAGGACTGATGCATAATTGTTAGGATTTTAAATCGGATTTTGTGAATCTTTCCTCAAGTTTTGTAATGTCGGACGAATAGCGTTTAGACATTGGAATCTGATATTGAACGAATAACCACAACGTTTTTTTATCCTTCTTTGTAGTTCTTGATCTTTTTTTGGTTTATAACGTTTAGTCAAAATGTTAGACTATAGAGGTTCGAAAGCGACTTGTGGGTTAGGTTGGCGTACAAGCCATTAGACGCGGTAAAGACACTATTTATAATAGGTCGGGTCAGTGTATAAGCTTGGCGGTAAACTCGGTTTGTGATCAGGGTTAGGTAACACAAATAATTCAGGCGTTTGGTCCAAGTCGAGGTAAAAACACCTAAACGAATAAAAAGTATTATTTTCAGTGTATTTTGTTGATCAGACTGAGTTTTGGTCAAAAGGCCGAAGGTACACTTAGGGAACGCAAGGACACTGGGTACGTAAATGGTGGCAACGACCGTTTAACGTTTACGAAACGGTAAATTGCCGCGGCGCTAAAACGAAGAAAAATGGAGGGACGGCTCGCAGTCTAAAGTCTAAACTACTAGCCATTGGGAACCCTTATGTAAAAGCGATATTGAAAGAATGCAGGAACACAAAACGTACATGGCCGTTATTATACGTAACAAGTTATGGGAATCTATGATGCATACGACTTTCTGGGACTCTATATAGAAGCGCGCGGCCAGCGGGCGAAAAAAAGCTTGGACCGAGACAAGTCAAATTGTATAATTCTGTACTTTATAGATAAATATATGTAGTTATTTATACACTTACACACAAAAAATAGATTAGGTCGAGCTGATGACTTTGGCATTTTGAGGGACTCCGTCCAAGAAGTGTGGGCAGGACTACGACTGCAAAAGCTTTCTCAAATTCTGTCAAGTACAAGCAGGGGAAAAATAGAAATTAATGGTTACTTTTAACTAGTTAGTTATGATTATATATATATATTAAGAAATAGAAAATGGCCACCCGTGTTTATACATGAATGCAAACACGAGAGTGAGTTGGGAGAATTCAAAAGTTTATGTGAATCCGAGCCGTAGGCGAGGGTTTACATAAGTACTTTCGAATTCTCCCAAACGCAATTGAGTGTTTGCATCAGGTTATATTTAACACACAGGGCATCCATTTTCTATTTCTTTTATGAAATAAGACTATAAGAAATGTGCTGTGACATCACAACTGTGTTTGCATAGCCTGGTATAAACACGGTAATTGACCAATCACAGCATGCATAAAATGCAATCTATTTACCTTCCTTTCTGTCTGATTCATTGAATACTGCTGTTCTGAGCATTGTTAGCGCATTTTTTACAAATGCTGGCATTTTCTTTTTCACAGTATCTGACTATACTACTCTGGTATCTAGATAATTTGGTCTTCATTTCATTCATGACATTGTCTTCTTTGATAATTCTGGAAAACTCTTGGCGAATCTACATTTAAATAAAATTGACATTAGTTAGGTTAAAGCAGGCTTGGACTTGCCATTGTGCCATCTTGGCGTGGAATAATGGGCAGCCATTGTTCTACAATACTCAACCAATGTTCTATGGCAAGATGGCACAATGGCTAGTCCAAGCCTGAGTTAAAGTATGACACAAAAATATTAAAAGACAATATGGCAATGTAAATCACTATCAGAATTTGGGGATTTTTGAGAAGCAAAATGTCTTGCACCAATAAGTCAATTGAAAGTAAAAAAAGAATGACTCTTGTGCAAAACAACATTACTAATAAATTTCAGGCCTTTTCCTTTGACACATACATTCATACAATTGAACGCGCACATGTTGGCCGCACATGCGCAAACCACATGCACGTGCTCCAGTTTGTATATAGTTGATGCATTAATAATTTATTCGGCACAAAAAAGATACAAAACAAAGCAAATTACCCCAACAACAGTAGCAAGAGGTGGAAATTCTTTTACAATTTCATGTACTGGAATTGTAGTTGTTAAGATATCACTTCTGCGCTTGTTGTATGTAGCTTTCATCAGCTGTGCAATTTTTAGCTTGTCTTGGTTTTTTGCAGGACGTTCCAATTCCTTTTTTAGTGCTTTCACATGATCAACATATATGGTTTCTGGAACCTCGCTTGTTGGAACAGAATTCCAGAAATCCACCCTTCTATATTTATAGGGTATATCAGGATCTTTTTTATCTGAAATTCTTTTGTTGGAAGAAGTTTCTTCAGCCATGTTAGTTGACTTTTTTTGCTTTATAACTGAATACTTCCTTACGTGTTTAAATCGATTTTTGATGGCTTCAGACCAAGATCCCTGACGAGACAAAATATATATGTAGGGTACAGTACAGTGGTGCATTATAATGATTGAATTAATGGTGAATGAAATATATAAGCATCACTAATTATTTTTAGTAAAGTATAATACCACTGACACAACAGTATTTATATATATACAGCTAGAAATTAGAAATTAAGCAAAAAGTACTAGACTACGCAGAATTTTTGGTTAAAATACTCAGGTATTTAATTTCTAAAACATTCAAATTACTGACAATTAGTCAGTTATTATTAATACTTGTTGAGCTTTTTTCAATTTCAAAGCCCTTAAGGTTTATCTAATTTTTAAAGGGGTTTTGTGTAAAATTTAAACTTCTAGCTGTATTATCCAAGCAATATATACTGTACCATAACATGAGGACTACTAGTGATTAAATGTCCCCCAAAGCTGAGAGAGGGTGTGTGGAAGTTACACGGGCTGCAAGCCTGAGATACTTTCACACGGCAATGCCACAATTATCGATTGGTTCAAGTGTAATTCTATTGTTCAAAATTTCTTTCGAGAATAAGAATGTTCATTGATTAAGTTGCCTTGTGCAAAACGATTATACAATATGCTCATTTGGTGTTTGATCAATCATGCATCCTTATGAGGAAGAAGCTAGAAATCACCCTTCTTTTGAAGAAAATATAGGCTGCATGATAATAGGAAATTTAGAGATATTTAGAGATCTCTCTGAAGAACAATAGAAATGGAGGTAATCATGGTATTATTTCACATATACTTAGTAGTGTTAGGTCAAAGGGTTATACTTACAAAACCACTTCCAATAGGGTCTTTCAGGTGGGGGTACTTGGTAACAATAGCAAATGCTATTTTGTTTCTTTCTTCTTTATTGACATAGTGGATTCCATTAGCCATAATATTTGTACATATATCTCGTATAAACTCATTTCTTTGTAATCCACTTAATGTGTTATTTGCCAGAGCAGATGAAATAACTGGTGAAAACTACAGTATATAGAAGAAAGAATATATTGCAAGTATAGAATGGAAAATTAATTGAATATATTATGGGAAAGAGTACATGTAAAATTATAATAAGACATCCTAATCAGGATCCTGTAACAGGATCCTGTTAATAAGTTTAGGATCCTGATTAGGATTTCTACCAGGGTATAATATTATATATAACAAGTTTAAAACTAGGGAGGCTTGCATATTTAGAATGGCATGTTTTGCCATCCTACTTCCAAAGGTGTCAGAGAGCATACAAGCCGATATGCTACCATCAGAAGACAACCATCTAACAAAATAGCAAACCAGTCAGAACTAATTAATTATTTTCTTGAATATATCATATAATATGTATAGTGTACCTTATCTAAAAGCTGAAAATCCTCAAAATATGTTCTGTTTCTCTTTTCGGCAAATACAAATGGAGATTTTGATGATTCGCTTGACACTCCAATGTCTTTGCAAGTCTTCTGTATTTCTTTTTCCTCTCCAGTTTCCTTTTCTACTTGTTGATCCTCACAAGAGCTAATATGAAGTTCAACATTTCCCTACAAATACACGGAGCCCGTGAGGGTGCTAATCTCGACACGCGTGGAGTCATTTTACACGCGTGGACAAACGTGATATGTGAATATTATGTTATGTATAGTATAGTATGGTATGGTATGGTATGCTATGCTATGCTATGCTATGCTATGCTATGCTATGCTATGCTATGCTATGCTATGTTATGTTATGTTATGTTATGTTATATTTAGCATTTATAGACCTGGAGGGAGGGGTAATATTTAATCGAATTCCCCGAGCGAAAGGTCTATAAATTATATATTATACCGAAACATATTAATCTTTCCAAAAAAAGCTGAAATAATGTTAATAAAGTTCGCTTAGCTTAACTTTTGTCCGCTTTTCATTATCTGTTTCCATTTTGTTGTCGTCTCAAGGCTTCTGGATGCATTGTTTGTTGCTTTAGATAGATAGATAGATAGATTTTATTTAACCATGCTAGCATCGTCAGCAAAAGCTGGTTTCCACGATGGGCGTGTAAAGCAATATAAGCAAAATTACATTATTTACAAACAGAACGAAAATAACAGAACAGTACTCAGCTATATTACATTGGTTGTAGTTTCGGTATGTACATAGATATAGAGAAAAATCTTAGTTTGTGTCAACATAAGTAGCAATTTTTCGTTTAAAGCTTGAAAAGGACTTACTGTCTCTTATGTTTGATGGTAGGGAATTCCATATTGAGGCGCCATCAAACATAAGACTTTTTTTCATATTGTTTGTTCGTGGTTGTGGCAAACACACTTTAGAAGAACTGTCACGAAGATTGTGACTTAAGACGTCTTGCCTGAAAGTAAATAGTTTGTTCAGACATTCTGGCCCCATATTGTTAAGTATCTTAAACATGATTTTTGCTTTTGCCTTTTCCCTCTGTTGTTTTAATGGTTCCCATCCTAATGCATTTAAAACAGTTTCTTGGCTTACTTCATTAGATAAATCTGCTATAATACGAGCAGCCCTGTTTTGAAGTTTTTGTAAATGTGTAGACTGGGTTTCACCAAACACATTCCAAACTTCACAACAGTAATTAAAGTGTGGTTGTATTATAGCATTATAGCATTATATACTGATAAAAGTGTTTTCCTGTCAACAAATTCTTTTAGACGTCGAAGGGCGCCTAATCCCGAAGTAATTTTCTTACATATGCTTTCAGTGTTACTTTTCCAATTCAAGTGCTGGTCGATTATAACCCCCAGAGTTTTACTTTCAGATACTTGCTTAATTTGCTTGCCTTCAATATTAATATTTAGTTGACAATCATTGATTCGCTGTAGCATCTGTTGTGAACCAATCAATATAAATTCAGTTTTTGTTACATTCAGACTTAGTTTATTGGCTATGAGCCATTTCCGAAGATTTTCTAAGTCCGAGTTTACTGCAATCTCAATCTCATTTATCGTCTCTCCTGCTGCTGTTATATTCGTGTCATCAGCAAATAATCGAGCTTTAGTTTTGTTTAAACATTCCGGTAGATCATTTATGTAGATTAAGAAAAATAGTGGTCCCAAAATGGATCCTTGTGGAACACCACATTTTAAGCCACGTTCTGATGAAAGATAACCATTAACTTGACATTTCTGGCAACGTTCTGATAAATATGATTTAAGTAGCAAAAGAGCACTGCCTTTGATACCGTAGAGTTCCATTTTGTCTAACAGAATTTGGTGATCAATGGTATCAAAGGCTTTTTTCAGATCTATTAAAATAACCAAATTAAATGATTTTCTGTCCATGTTTACATACCAGTTGTTGGTACAGTCTAGAAGAGCAGTAGCAGTAGAATGGTACTTTCGAAAGCCAAACTGATGCTCAGAAAGTAGTTTATTTTTTGTCAAATATTCATACAACTGTGTGTATATAATATGTTCCATGACTTTGCTTATGGCAGGCAGAACAGATATAGGTCGGTAATTGCCTGGTAAGTTCCGCTTGCCATTTTTAAAAACTGGTGCTACTCTTGCTATTTTCCAATCATTTGGAAACATGCATAGAGTAATGGATTGGTTGAATATAAATGTAAGGGGACTTGAAATTATTGGCGCAGCAATTTTAATTATCTTACTTGAAATGTTGTCTACGCCAGTAGCTTTTGCACTGAGCAGCTGACAGAGGAGATGATAGATGTTATTGACAGTGACTGCTTCAAATGCAGCAAACTCAGATTTACTTTTCTGTACATACTGTTGGAAATTAGAATTACAAGTTCTAATTTCTTGAGCTAGATTTGGTCCAATTTCAGAAAAAAATTTATTAAAGCCTTCTGCAATCTCACTGGTACTTGTCAGATTTTTGTCATTTATAATTAACTCATTCATCTTGGAGTGTTTACTTTGTTTGCCAAGTAAACTGTTAATTGTTTTCCATGCACTTTTTGGATTCTGTCTTTCACTTGTAATTTTATTAGAATAATAATTTTTTTTAGCTTGTCTTAATTGCATGTTTGTATCATTCCTTATTCTTTTATAGTTTTCCCAGTCGGTTTCTAGTTTAGTAATGATGGCTTTTCTTTTTAATTTATCTCTTGTATCAATCATTTCTTTAATATTACTAGTAATCCATGGAGTTGATTTTGATTTAATTTTTTTCTTTTGAAGTGGAGCATGTTTATTAAGAACTTGGAGAAACAATTCTTTCCAAATGTCCCACATACTATTTGGATTGTCGGCAAAGAAATAAATATTTTCCCACGATTGCTGTGATAAGTCATTAAGAAATTTTTGTTCATTGAAATTTTTCATATTTCTGATTTCAGAAATATTTTCTACATTTTTATGAGTAGTTATATTAATTTTTCTGATGGCATAAATCAGGCTGTGATCACTGATTCCAGTGTGGATAACACCAGACTTGCATATTCTTTCTGGTTTATTTGTGATGAAATGATCAATTAAGGTAGTAGACGTCATAGTTATTCGTGTAGCCTCAGTAATTAATTGTGATAATTGATACATTTCAAGTAGGGATTTTAGTTTTATTGTTGGTTGGTCAGAATTAGATTTGAGCAAGTTACAGTTCAGATCACCAAGAATGTAAATTTCTTTATTTTCATCATCAATATTTTGAATTAATTGCTCAAAATGAGTAAAGAAATCAGTTGAAACATTTGGTGGTCTATAAACTGTAATTACTACAAATGGCCGACTGTGTGGTTTATTAATTTCTACACACACAGCTTCAAGATCAGATGGTATAATATCATCTCTGATCTGATAGTTTATATTATTTCGTAAGTAAATACAGACACCACCACCTGTTCTTGATCTATCTTTCCTAATAAGATCATAGCCATCTATATGAATCATACCATCAGTAATTGTTGAGTCAAGCCTAGTTTCATTGAAGGCAAACAAATCTAGCACTTTGTCTGACATTGTAAAATTAATTTCATCAAATCTTTTTGGCAAACTTACTATATTTAAAAAAGCCATTTTGAATCCTCTCTGTTTGGAAAAGGATTTCATCTTTTCAAAAAAATTGCCACTTATGTTTGTTTGAGGTAGCTTACTATTTATATTCTTGTCACATGTTGCACATGCTTTAGATGGTTCATCCACTCTACTGAACGCCTTGAACAATGTTTGATTGCTTTCCAAAAATTTACAGTGGGCAAGTTTTTCTTCATGCTTGGATTGTCTAGTCGGATCGACCTTAAATAGCTACAGAATGCCCCACCAAGCAGCCCATTGCCATGTTTGTTCAAGTGCAAAAGGGAGCTGTTTAGGCTCTGTTTGTTTATACTGCCATTCTCAATGAATGTTATTCTGTGTTTCTTGCACAATTCATGAATCTGAGCATTAAATTCAACAATACGAGCATGCGTTACCTTTTGGTCATATCTTCTTACTACTCCTGACACCGCCACATTATCTGCTTTCCTTTTCGCTTCCATAATTAACCTTTCCATGTCTTCTGCAACAAGATTATTTGTGCCCACATGCAATATGATGCTGTGGACCTTCTTGTTTCCTTCAGGGTATTCTTGTTGGAATTTCTCTTGGACTTCTTTGATCTTTGCTCCTCGATATGTCTTGCAGACTGCTTCAACTCCAGCGGCACTAGATATTTTTGTTGGGTCAATGTTCTTGACCATTGAATCACCAACAACAAATACTTTCTGAACAGGCCTTTCATGATTTCGCTTTGTGTTCTTGCTAGGAATTTTCTTTTCCTTTTGGTTGTGAAATCTTTTGGTTTGATTTGTTTTATAATCTTTCATTTGGTTTGACAAGCGTTCTTTCACTGAACTTACATTGTCTTCCACTTGGTTCTTGTGGTTGTTAGCCGGTTGGGTGTCCATTACATTCTGCAGTCCTTGTGTCATTTCATCAGCCAGGGCAGCATAACTGTTTGA
Source organism: Paragorgia papillata (assembly GCA_035771165.1). Taxonomy (NCBI): domain Eukaryota; kingdom Metazoa; phylum Cnidaria; class Anthozoa; order Scleralcyonacea; family Coralliidae; genus Paragorgia; species Paragorgia papillata. The sequence continues at coordinate 217,405 of JAWNZC010000284.1, forward strand.
TGTTTCAACAGGAGTTGATTTATGTCCATTCGATTTATTTTTATCCGAGTCCTTCTTAATTTCAATTTGCTGCCACTCATTTTGCTTCATATCCAGTATGCACTGTATTTGAGCATTTTCCAGTGTAACTTGATCAACCGGTCAACTCAAGAGACTTTATTTTGTCCGCCATATTGGTGTTCTCTTTGATTAGAGTTTGGATAGTCTCTGATTCTGTGTCTTTGTATTCCCTGAATCCTTATTTTCTTGTAACCTAACAATCTTCTTGTCAACATCTGAACGTTCAGGCGAGTCGTTTTCTTATCTCGCCAAACTCCGCCATTGTTGACAGCTTCGTGAATCGTGCGTGGCGTTCACGCGTGGTACACGAAGCATATTCCCCGCTGCAGCCAGATCAGTACTAGTGATTAGGTTCGGTTTGGTTCGGTTCGGTTCGGTTATTATGTTATTACCTTTTCATTATCTGCCAAGCACGTTTTACAAATTCTTTTTATGTTCATGGCGTCTCCAGCCTTAATACCACACAGAATCAATACGCTTAATTCTACTTCGTCCAAAATGGAGCAGTTGCTTAACTAAAACAGAAAAAAAAGAGTAAATGGTAAAACTTAATTATGAATACACCCTACAGAAAACAAAGAACTGCCTTCCTCTTGGTTCAGTTATTGGTTTGTTCTTTTCCTGCACGTCTCTGTTTTGTTAGTTGCCCTTCACCTTAGTAGCTCAGTCGAAATTTAGCTCACATAATTTAAAAAAACTTCTAAGCTTATACAACACTTTTGTTACGGGTAGAAGACAACGAATAAAAATTCAACTACTGAATAATTTTCAGGCCCGTTGTTTTGAAAATTAGAGATTTACAAAAACATAATTCACCTTTTGTGTTTCCAAAATGGCGACGCTAGTGTCGTCTACACCAGCTTCTTGCAGCTTTGTTTTCAAGTCATTATCCATATTAGTCGGATGAAAATCTACCAAGCAAAAACAGAAAACACACAACCTCAAATTTTTAGCGTGACAGTGTACATATCACACAAAACCTTTAAATAACAGCAGCTTTATTTTGAAGTAAGTATTGCGAACGAAAAACTATACCTTTCACTGCCGAAGAGATTTGAACATAAAACTACATGTACGAGTTTAAGGAATATGTGTTTTACTCAACCTTTATAATTTTAATATAGTAACTAAAAATATTTGAATTATATAAAACGACAGTGTCTTAAGACTCACCTCTTTAACTTCGCTGTTAACGAAAGATTTTGTATATAGACTATTGTTTTTTGCTCTCAACCTTGCAAAGGGCGAAGAAGAAAGAGGAAAAGGATTTGCGACTCATTTCTTTTCGAGTAAATTTCGCGCCAAAACAGCTGTGGCCTTTTCTGATTGGCCAAACGTCAAGACGTCCCGCGGCCGCGAGTACATGAAGTACAGCAAACAAAACCCCGTTCTGGACGAAGAACCTTTTGTACTAGTCATGCCTTGGAAGTGTAGTATTTGTGCAAAGTTTACAGCGGCCGATGTCACTCAACTTTTGAACCACATTGGTAGATGCCACGGAAATGACCCAAACTTTCACTGTATTTGTGGAGTTGATGGTTGTACAAAAACATTTAAGAAGTACAATACTTGGAGAAAACATTTACAGAAAAAGCATGTGGTTGCGACCATGGACCCTGAACCAGCAGTCAACGCTGATGATAACCCCAATGCTGAAGTTCATTCTGAAGATGGAGATATAACTAGATCAAGTGCTTTATGCATCTTGAAACTTCAAGAGCAATGTTGTTTGCCTATGTCAACAGTTGACACTGTTATTTCGAACACGAAGATCATCGTGCAAGACATACTTTCCATTGTTAAAACGGAAGTAAAAAATTGTTTAGAAAATGCAAATGTAAATTTTGAAAACGTCGCCGGGTTACAAGAGATTTTTGCAGAAAATAATCCTGAAATGAACCCATTTAACAACCTTGAAACTACATCACAACAACGTTCATACTACAAAGAACATTTTGGATTAAAGGTAAGAAAATGTTCGATTTTTTGTGAATATTAAATATTTATAGTGGTTTTCACTGTGACGTCACAAAATTCTAAAATGTTTATTATTAAACCTACAAAGTTGGTTGTTTTATATATTTTGTAGGTCGTTATAACAAGTTTTACTGGAACATTTTAAGTTGATACAACCATTCCTTCTTGAGTTACAGAGTTTTGAATTATATTATTGCTGATGTCAGCATTATTTTCAAATCGTTAAAAGCCACTTTGTACACACAGTTGAGTATACAGTGCTTGGTAGAGCTTTAAAAGAGATGTCTAATTATATCTGATGGACAATCTAAAGATTCTGGTTGAAACTACACTTTATATGAGCATTCGTTTTTTGGCCGCCATATTTGTGCACCTCACAGACGCCAATTAGGTACACAAACATGGCAGCCGAAAAACAAATGCTCGTATAAAGTGTAGTTTTTGCCAGAGTTTTAAAGTTGTACATCAGATGTAATTAGACATCACTTCTAAAGCTTAACAAAGCTTTATACGTTGAATTGTGTACACAATGCGACTTTTAATGACATTTGAAAATTATGCTGACATCAGCAATACTATAATTCAAAACCCTGGAAGAAGGAAAAGTTGTATCGACTTAAAATTTTCGAGGAAGATTCGTAATGATCTACAAAATATATAAAACCAACCTTTTAGAATAAACATTTTAGAATTTTGTGACGTCACAGTGAAAACCACCTATACAATACTTGATAGTTGATAGAAAAAATAATTCAAATCGAAAGGAACATCACTCAACAGAAAGGCGTACTAGCTTTTCTTTGATAAAAGATCAGGTGCTCTTTTTCGTGATTTTTTTAATTATTAATTTTGTGATTTTTTCATTTAATTTGATTTTTTCGTAATTTTTTCCTTATTTCTGTAGTTTCTTTCTTGATATTTTATTTTTCTTTGACATTTTTTTGATTTTTTGTATTTTTGATGATTTTATTTTTTTATTTTCTCTGATGTTTTTTGTGATATTTGTAATTTTAAGTTAATTTTAATAATTACAATCATTTCCAAGACTTTCAAACAGTTTGCACAGATTTATCTTTCAATAATATATATTTTTCCAACAAAAACAGCACCATATATAAAGCAATAAACAAATTTAAGTGTAATTTTCTGAGATACTCTATTTACCAGATCTGAATGTAAAAAAAAACCTTAAAAGAATACCTATTGCAAACAATACCCATAATCAGCTCCTTGAGAAATAGAGTTGTAATTAACCAATGAGTAAATACAGTTTGAGTACAAGATTTGTACAATTTAATAATTTTGCAGGAACCTACAAGAATTGTGTTGGGTCAAAATTCAGTTTGCAGAAGAAGGAAAGGGAAAATACAAGAAGTACAGATAAATGATGAGGCATATTACATTCCAGTTCTACACAGCTTAGAACAACTCCTTAATGATGAATTCATCTTTCAACAGGTTTGTTAATGATTCTAGATGTTCACTCATTCACTGAATCCTGAGTGTTTCTATACATCAACAAGTTGTCTAATAGTTTACTTCATCAATATGATTCTATACTGTACATGACGTTACAGTATTTAGTCAACAGTAATTGTCTGGGCTTTGATAATTTTAACAAACTTACGTTTTTCACCTGGAATCTCTGTCTCGTTAGTTCTCATATAAGTATTTGTTTTACATAGGTTGAAAACCCCCATTTGAGTACAGATGGAGTGTTACGAGACTACTGTGATGGAGAACAGTACAAACATCAGCCACTTTTCTCTACTGATCACTTAGCCCTGCAGATCATACTGTATTATGATGAACTAGAAACCTGCAATGCACTTGGATCAAGAGCAACTATTCATAAACTTGGTAAACACTGTTAATGTACAAACTTATAAATATAATAAGTGTGCGTGCATGCTTTTGATATGATCATTACATTACATTATAATCTATGTACAGTGCTTGCAAAGTTTTGTAGTTTTGTTCATATGGTGTTAATGAGCTACTACTGTACATGTATGCTTTCCTGAAAAACAATACAATACAATACTGAGTATTCTGTACGTACAAGAAAACTCAACTAAAAATTTCTAGTTTATTATATTTATTTATTATATTTTAAAAAGGCCCCTCATAAATTCATTTGAAGGAAAATTCAGGCTTTTCCCCATGCCCAACTCCAGGCATACACTGTACATATATATTAATCATCTCAGATGTTCAACCTTTTTGCAGGAGCATTCTATTATACTTTGGGAAATATCAAACCATTGTATCGATCTTCACTAAATGCCATCCAGTTGCTGTGCTTGTGCAAGTCATCTAATGTAAAAATATGGAATAGATGCTGTTCTTCAGCCATTTATGACAGATTTGAAACAACTAGAACAGGTGGTGAATGATACTATACATGCATGTATACATGTAATTGATACAATCATGTCACTCACTAACTTATTTCTTGCTAGACAGTTTTAATGACTTTTCACTGTAATATTTTTTTACTTGTCTGGCTAGATAATTTTGCTTGTGCAGGCAAGGCCATCTGATCAGTAGTAGGTTAAAACTAAATTACAAAACCCCAAATAATTTTCCAGCTGTTCTAGCTAGGTATATTAAGAATGGAAATTAGGTGCAAAAGTTATAAGCATAAATGTTTAAATAAATAATGTTCCAATTATTTTTAAGGAACAAGGCCATACATTCACCATTCAAGGTACCCAGCAACCTCTCAGAGGAACCATATCGTATGCTTGTGGTGATAATCCTGGGTCCAATTTGTTGGGTGGATTTAAAGAAGGGTGCAATGCACGTAGGAAATGTCGACACTGCCTGGGGACGGATGAAGAGGTGAAATCTAAGGTATATAAAAATAATAAGGTATTGTGAGTGGTTATTACAGTAAATCAAATTATTGTAAAGTCAGTTTAACCCTTTGACAAGTAAATACATGCCCCAGCCATCTCAACCGGTCCCACCTCACAACATCAGTCACCAACTCAATCCCCATTCTTTCTCTCAACTCCACACTCAGCACTCTATCCCACAAAGATACACCACACATCCATCGTATCATCATCCTCATTCATTGATCCTCATCTCTGTTCTCTCCAATCTTGCACTCTGCTCCACATTCATTGGCCATGTCTCACGTCCATACACCATTGCACTCCTCACAGTGACATGTCACATACACTTTCCCTTTAAGTTTTAATGACACTTCCTTCCTTGTCAGGATACCTGACAGCTCTTTAAACTTCTTCCATGGACAATGCACCCCCATTGAGCATATCCCCCAGATAACCCACTTCATGCCCCCATATATGCTCCCTGCTTCAACCCTTGATCCATGCACTCCTTCCACAAGTACATGTAATGTTATAACTACCGTACATGTACAGCTACAACATATAAAATCAATATTCATGTAAAATAAAATCAATACATATAAAATAAATACATATAAAATCAATACGGTACATATAAAATCAATATTCGAATTTTTTGGGCAAAATTCTTTCTCTGAACAATTTCACTTAAGGCACTTTTCCAGTCATTGAAAAACCCCAGCTCACCGCGTGTGTTTGCATCTAATTAAAAACAACTTGCAGTGCTTGTTTTCTTGTTGTGAGTTCTTTTTAATGAGATACAAGTAGTCACAGCAAGCTGCGAACTAGTTTCTGCAATGAGTGGAAAAGAGCCTTTAGTGTACTGTATGAGTGTTTCCCAATATATTTGTTACTGTATGTCAGTTTTGTCAAAATAATGGGTTTTTTAAGAAGTGTACAACCCTCATACAGAATACATTTCTATCATTTTCATTTTTTTAGTTTCATGAGAATGATTTTACCATGCGAACGAAAGACGGGCACAACAGTCAAGCTGATGAAGTCACAGCATTTGGGGCCCATTTCAGTACAACTTATGGTATTAACCGTAAATCAGTTTTAAATGAAAGTTGCTTTTACCATGTTGTTGGAGGGTTGCCACCGGATGCAATGCATGATATCCTGGAAGGTGAATACAATTGACTAATTCTATATTAACAAATTATTTTCATACCGTCATTTAAATTTTACAAACTACTGTCAGTAGTCTCTACCATGGCATGCAATTACAGTATACATTACTGAAGTGTAATTCTAGTGTCCATAATATATTTTTAATAATACCTTACAGGGGTTCTCCACTACAGTACAAAGGAGATGTTAAAGTACTTCATTAAAATTGATCATTACCTGACCACAGATATCCTATCTCCAAATTTGATTTTGGTTATTACAATGACAAAAACAAGCCATCACTCATCACTGAACAGAAATTATCAACACAAGACAACAATTTAAAGCAGCATGGTAGGTTTTGTACAGTAGCATAGGAATACTCTTTCAAATATTAATCACACTAGGAACTGAAAAAAAAATGCAACAAATAAAAATTAACATGATTTAAATTTGATTATTACAGTACTGACAGTACTTGATGCTTTAATGTTTTTGCTCTTTGCAAAATGTTTATTCACACCAAGTGCGGGTTTTGGTGGCACAGTGGTTAGTACACAGGCCTTTACCTGTGCGGCCTGGGTTTGATTTTTGTCTGGTGCAGCTTATATCTGAATAAAATTTCACCTTGGCTGTATGTGAGAAGAGTGCTTCCAGTTTGACTCTAGCAAACACCATATGTTTTCTCTGGTTAGGTACTCTGCTTTCCTGCTGTAGTAAAGGCTCTTTTCCACTCATCATATAATTAACTAGTTCACAGCTTGCTGCAAGTACTGTACTTGTATCTCATTAAAAAAGAACTTACAATGAGAAAACAAGCTGCCACGTACTGCAAGTTGTTTTTAATTAGATGCAAACACTCACGCTACAGCAAACTGCAAGCTGGTTTTTGCGATGACTGGATAAGAGCCTTATGGAATAGCCTTTACTGAACCTGTAAGAAGAACAGTTTAGATAAAACTGATAGGGTTATGCAGTATAAATTAAGTTTACTTTAGTTTAAGTGCTTTATGCATGACATTGTTTCTTGATGAAATTACTGCTGCATAATCATATCATGAAACATTTCTTTAGTACTGTATACCAAAAATACAGCATGGTATCAGATCACTAATGCTTTCAATTGATTGTATGCTCACACCAATATGCCAAAATGTCTGATATATCCATGCAGGGTTTCCTATCAATATACTAACAACACAAAGGTTTTAAGACACAGATGTACTATGGGGTGTAAACATAATTTCATGTTAAAAACAATGTCTTCATGCATGCTAATAATAAAGAAATGTTATAAAGTATGCTTACTGGATATTGTATTAACTGTAGCTGCCCAGATGTGGTGTTTGGCTATCCACCTACCACTCCTGATTGGTGATTTAATTCCTATTGGAAATGAAAGGTGGAATCTTTTTCTGGATCTGCTAGAAATTTCAGCCATATGCTTTTCACCATCCATATCAAAAGAGCAAATTGCATACCTGCAGGTTTTGATTTGTGATCATCATCAAGAGTTTCACAGACTATACCCAGAGTGCTCCATAACACCAAAAATGCATTTTATGGTTCACATCCCAAGTACCATGTTAAGGTACAGTACATGTATGTGCACTACATGTCCAACATTTTGTGAGTGTAAATTAGAGTACAACCTACATGTAAAAAAGGTTGAATCAGATGTACGTCAATATTTAGCCAATAAATTATAGCTGAGGCAGCCCAAAATGGCCATGCTCTTATTTACTCTGACTGCCTATCGAGCCCGATTATTTTCCCCTTTCAGGAGAAAGAGATGGGAGAGAACAGAGATGATCAATGAATGAGAATGATCTGATTTCCTAGCAAGTGGTCCGGCATCCTCCATAAGGGCCCCAGAAAAAAGTTGTCAAAGTGAAACGTTTAGATATATGTCAAAGGATTAAACTTATGTACATTCATTGCATCCCAGACAATTAGTAATGTACTGTATACTGAAATTATTGTAAGCATTATTTTATATTTTTTAGCCTTGGCCCACTTGTTAACTCTTGGTGTATGAGATTTGAGGCAAAACACCATTATTTTAAAAAATTGGCAACAATTATTGGCAATTTTACAAATTTGCCTTACACATTGTCAATGCGCCACCAACAAAGTATGTGTTATAAGCTGCAGTCAACTGGCTACCAGGAATCATCATTTCTTCAGAAAGGACTAGAGTGTGGATCTGGTAAAATCAGCTTTATTGTAATCTGAAAATGCCTACTTGTCTAAATAGACATAACTTATTACCAATATTAAATATACCTGTATGACAAAACAGATTTTTTAGGTAATTTAAAAATACTTCATTACTTTATTTATTTTTACAAGTTGTCAGTTGTGCAGATACTGTATGTCAAAATTTTCACCATAAAATTTTAGGTAAAGTCCCTTGATTCTACCTTATAATATTTAATATCCATGAAAAAGAATTTTAAAAATCGAGTGGTACACCACCCACCAGGCCAGAGAAGGTTAAATACTATTAACTTATTTCTTATTTATAATATTGCATTGTTTTATTGTTTTATATGTGTGATATCATGATATACATGTACATTGCAGATTCAGCAATATGTGCTGGTGATTTGGATTACTACAACTCCTTAAGAGAGAAAGAAGCTGAGATTGAGCAAAATACTTGTATTTCTAGGTAAGGATTATATTACACTGTATAGTGTATATTTTATCACTATATTTGCATAACCTGGGCTAATTCAAGTGTTCTGTCACTCAATTGTTTCAAACTTCTCAGCATCAATTCAACTACATGTAGAACAATTAGTATTAGTTTTCATTCAACCAGTCTAACACAGGTTAGACTGGTTGAATCTAAAGAACATGTACTACATATTGTTTTGAAGAGCAAAACCGAATGTTGCTACAATGCTACATACAGGTTTGGCATAATTCCCACACTCCCATTTCCGAACTGTATGGCTGTAAGCCTGAAAGGTATAAATATGGTAGACCTGTAATCTGATTGGTTTCTAAGCAAAATAATTATGTCTGCTAAAAATCTAAATAAAACTTTTCTTACTGTTTTTGTGTTGTATACATGCGCTGCTCTGATATGGTTTTTAATTCTAGATAATTAACAGAAAAAGAAACAAAACAAATTTATCTAAATATGTATTGCATAAAGCTGTATGTTTAGCAATGTAATTTTCAGGACATACAGTAACACAATATGAATTACTGTACTTAATTGTGCGGCATGGAAAGCTGCCATCATGTAAAAAAAAAGCTAACCCATGCAAGCATGGAAAATAGTAATTTAAAACTGATAATCAACCTCAGTCATACATGTACTGTCTGTATTAAGTAAATTCATATTTACCTCTTACAGAACCAAATGGATTACTGTTCATGGCACAACATATAAAACTGGATGTGTATTATGGCTTGGCCATGATGATGAGGAAGTGCCATGTTTTGCACTGGTGAAAGAGATTTGTATCATCCAAGGTGATTTGCACAGAATATGGCTAATTGCTGAGGAACTACAAACAGTGACATTCAATAAGCACCTAAATGCCTATGAAGTGTGTAACACTAGCAATATCACCATTTTATCACAGCAGCAACAGCTACCATATCCTTTGCCACTCCACATAATTACCATCCTTGATCAAGAGCAACAAAAAAACATGGTTTGTCCAAAATATCAAGTTCCAACGTAAAACAATAAATGTAAGACAGTATTGTACATACAATGTATATCTTTAGAGAATATGAACAAGACTGAGCTAAGACAAAGGCCCAAGGAGGCGAAGAAGCTAATCATCCTAACTTTCAGCCAGTAGCTAATAACTTTAGATTGCAGCTAGCCTGCTACCTTTCAACAGTGTAACGTTACTAAAATTTTATCTGAATAGAATCCCTAGTCAAATTCAATAAAAAAACATTATTACAATATTCGTTCAATTTCATCTTTTATATATTAAATATTTAAATATAGTCTATGTTTAAACTGTTCTTAAAGAGATTCTGCTCTTATTTTTGCCTCTTAATGCAAGTTGAAATACATTCTGCAATCGCGGTAACTTTTATATAAACTTCAATTTATCTGCTGTAATGAAAATGCTAAAAAGGACTTTAGCTTCGACCTTCATATATCTGAACTACAGACTATACAAAGAGCAACTTTCGAACAATTCAGGTTTCTAGAATACGTAGTGACTCAGCCCACCATTCGTTTAACACATAAATGATGAAAGTAAAAGGCTAACATACCTGTAGAGCACGTTCTTGTTAAACAAGGACAGGAACACATACCATCACTCCTCGTCGAAAAGTCCGCCATTTTGAAAATAGTTTGAAAAACAGAATTCTCCCCCGAAATGTGGGGTGAATTTCCCCCCTTGCAAAATTACACCCAGAAATGGGGTAATATTTGGAATTACTCTCCAAGCTGGGGTAAAATTCTCCCCACAATAGGGTGGATTTCACCCCCACGTACAAAATTACACTCGCAAATGGAGTAATTCTGGTATTACCCTCCTACTTAGGGTGACTTTTTTGAAAAGAACAAAAAACTACTCATATTTCTGGAGTAATTCTTACTCCATTAATAAATTACCCCCTTAAATTTAGGCAGTAACCCTCCAAATAGGGGTAATTTTTGCTCTTTCAAATTTACAGTGTGTGCAACGATACCCGGGTAATATACAAGAGAAGCTGTCGATACCGTTGCTACACAATTATAACTCTTTCACATTTTAAATTTTAGCGTTTGGGCAAACCGGTCAGTTGCATTTGTTTGATTCGTGGTTATTCTTTGTTTATTTCAATTCTCTGCTCGGCTGGTTTCGATTCGGATTGACCGCGATATCAATGTTCATAGAGCGTGAACTCAGGATCGCGATGCCCATTTTGAGTTTTGTTCGTTCGTTGCCTGATTTTCTGTTTTCTTTCCCCTCCAGATCCTGGAGCAGCTTAAAGCTCTACAAGCGGAGGTAGAGGCCTTACGAGCGGACCGGCCTGTTTCCGGAGGCGTTGATGCTGCGCTTCAATTTGTTCGTCAATTAGCCTCTGCGCCAACGAGACTCCGGGATCCAACGATGATATCTGCGGCACTTCAGAGCTTGTCCGATCGGGCTAGGTGTGCAGACCATCCGAAGGCCGCGGAATTCGAAGCTATACTGCGTCAGACAAGACCTTTGATTTTTCGTGCGGAGTATGGCGATATAATTATTAGATTGCTGGGCACGAAGGAGGAGACAAGTGTTGCTTCGACCATCGCGAAGATGACTAAAAGTTCCCATCAGCTTCTTATGCAACCATATCGTCGCCAGTCACGGTGTCGGGCGTCGGGTGGGGGTTCAAGTCGTGGTAGTTCCGGCATAGTGTGTTTTAGTTGTGGTCTCCAGGGACATTTTCAAAGGCACTGCCCCTCAAGGAAAACGATGTGATTTTTAGTTAATGTGTCTATCGGTCGTAATACCGGTGATTGTTTTGCTCGTTTGTGTTACTTTGTTGTGATAATAAATGTTTCATGCATTGCGATCCTTGTGTTGTTTGTTTCTTTTGTTTTTCGAGTGGCATATCGAAGTGAGGTCTTATATGTCTCTGATATTATTTTCCAAGCGAAACAAGTGGGTTTCGCGTGGGGCAAATATGCACCTTTTGTTGGAATACCGGTCCATTTAGAGCTTAGCGTTACCAAGACTCGTCTACGTTGCGTGCATTTACGTCCATGTATATTTATTCGCTTGTCGTTTTTGCGGTGAAATGGGATGGGGACTTTTTACAGCAACGTTTGGTAATCAACTATATCTTCCGGTAGCGCTTGTCTGTTGTAGCGTTGTTTTAATTGTTATTTCTTTTTGTGAATCGCACGATTTATCGCCTGCGTCTGAGTTCTCTAGAGAGATAGGCCCTTTTGTTACCTCGCACGCCCAACAAGCCTCTGATAATTTGTGGTTAAGGTAAAGTCAAAAGATCGAATTCTCTTATCGTTGGCATGTTTGAAATCAGCACCTGGTTTAGCGTCTCGGACGTTCAACCCCGGTAATTTGAGATACACTGTATAGCATGTATAGCATTTTTTTTTTTTTTTTTTTTTTTTACTTTTCTGGGATTTTTGTTCACTCCCACATTCTTTGCCTGTCCGTTGCTGGACCCAGGTGCGGGCGACTAATGCCTTTTATGCCCCTCGGGGTTGCCTGGGGCCGGCAGTGGAGTGGGCGATCTTTCAGTGGTTTCGGGTCGGGTTTTTGCTTTGGGCTTACCCAGTTTTCCTTCCCTTAGGATCTTCCCGCGACAAAGCGTCAGAGAATCCACAACGCGCAGTTGTTTTATAGAAGAAACCACCCGAGACCGAGTGTCCAATGGTACGATTGGCAGGGTTCGCCTACTACTATTGTCGGCCCCAGACCTTCTCCACGTATGGCGTCCAGTAGCAAAGTCTTAGCCAGCCCAAGGGAGGTGATCTTTCGTGACCCTTCGTTTTTCGTACCGGGGGAGCTACACCATCATTACGATGAGTGGGAGAAAATTGTCCCGGCAGGTAGAGTGCCGGAAGTGCTGTCCTTCATTCGGAATGGAGTTGATGTTTGGAGATACTTTCAGCCTTATAAAGGAACATTTGCCGGCCAGTACTTCGATTCACCCTATCCGCCTCAGCGACAATTTCCGAATAGTCAATCATGTGAGCAATTTAAGGATTTTATCGATTCAACCATCAGGGAAAGGGTACGCACCGGATCTTTGGTATTTTGCGGGCTCGTTGGCCAAGTTCAGCCTCCGCATTTAGTCATGCCAATTACTGTTGAGCCATCTAAACCCCGGATGTGTCACGATGAACGGTTTCTTAACCTGTGGATCCGTGACCTACCATTTTCGCTCGATTATTTATCCGACCTTCCGCGATACGTTGGTCGAGATCATTATCAGACCGTTTGTGACGACAAGAGTGGCTACGATCATCTCATGCTTACCAGTTCTAGTAGAACGATGTTCGGGTTATCTTGGGACGGTTGTTATTTTGTATATGCATCATTACCGTTTGGATGGAAGGCCAGTGCATATGTGTACCACTCCACCGGCTTGGTCGCGACTAGTTATATCCGAACCCTCGGAGTCCCCTGTAGCCAGTATATTGACGACAGACACAACGGCCAGTTGGTTAGACCTCTGGATGCCCCTGGTCTGATATTCAAAGAGCTGAAGCCGCAGCGTATATTGTTACGTATGTGCTCACGACACGTGGTTACACCACGGCCCTTTCAAAGTCCTCTTTAATACCTTCCCAGTGTGTGCGCTTTTTGGGATATTTATCCAACTCCTTGCTTATGGCTTTCATTTTGCCGGATGACAAAAAAGAGAAGTTTCGAATGCTACGGGAAGAAATCCTATCCAAAAGTGAGGTTGATCTTCAGTTGTTACAGCGTTTTGCCGGCAAAACGACGTCTTTTGCTATCGTGGTTCCAGCTGCGCGTTTGTATACAAGGGTTATTTATCGAGCCATTGGGTCACATGCAAAGAGGCCTGGTGCATCCATTAAAATCACCGGAGCGTTGCGTGAACAAATCATCTATTGGAGATTTCTTGATACTTGGCGAGGACATCTTCCATTGTTGGACGAGCGGCATCGGGTGCTTAAATTTTTTGCCGATGCCTCCAACTCTGGCTGGGGGTGTGTGGTTTTTCCCCTTGATGGGGAGCCTATCACGCTCCTAGATTATTGGAAGCCAGTAGATCAACTCCAGCCGATCGTGGTTAAGGAAGCTCGCGCTTTGTTGCTGCTCAATCCCTATCCAATTGTCGCATCGATGCACACACGGACAGTCTTACCCTTGTCAAGGCGTGGAAGAATCAGGGGGGTAAGAGCGCCAATCTCACGGGGGTCATCGAATCCATATTTGAGTTGTCATTACGCGCGAATATTGGGCTCACCTTGTGCCACGTGCCTTCCAAAGAGAATTTGGCTGACCTACCGTCCAGAGCTCTGTCTGATGCCGATTGTATGCTTGCTCACCAATCCTGGCAGGATCTCCAGCTTCGCTGGGGGCCTCATACGGTGCACCTTATGTCTCTTGACTCAAACGTACATCCTGATCCAGATGGCATTCCACTCCGTCATTTTTCCCCTTGGCCAACACCGAACTCCACTGGGGTTAATTTATTTGCGCAAACTTTGCAAGCAACTGATAACGCGTACGTGTTTCCGCCAGTACCGATGATCGGCCCGGTCCTCCGTTTTTTATTTGCTACCGGTGGCAGATTTACAATTGTCCTTCCCGATGTTTTTCCGCGCCGGTTTTGGTGGGCATTGGTCAATGGGCGTGCTTTAGATAAAGTTTGTTTGGGTTCGAAGGTTCAATCTGGTGTTTTGTCTTACCCAACACGCGGTGGAAGTTTTGAGTCTAGACCTCTGGGCTGGGACCTTTGGGCCTTTAGGATGTAAACAGTCTCGTAGGTTTTCCTACCCTCGTCTTCTTTGTTTAGGGGGTTCCAAGGATTTGGCGTCCCGCTAAGGCTTGTCGCAATTGCCGTTGTCCAAACGACGATTGTGCTGCGTTTTGTCAGACGTGTGGTGACGCTCAACGTCCAGTTGGTCGTAGTTTGCGTCTTCACCTGCCAAGCGAGTTAGACTGGACATAAAGGAGATTGATAAACGGATAGATGACCTTGAGTCAGCAAGGTTGTTATCCAGATATGGCCGTCAAAAGTCGCAGTTGGAGATCGACCTCCAGACGTTTCTTGGTGCGCTCCACCCACCCATGACACTTTTTACCTGCTCACCGAAAGATGTGATTCGTTTTCTCATCTGGAAGGACAACAAGGGGCGCACAAAAGTCCACCGGCGTGATTGCAAGTTCCTGGGCTCTAGAGTTCAAGCACCGTGCGATTGTCCTTCGCGTCTCGCGGCAGGCACTGTCGACTCCACTATCGGGAAACTTCGAGCTATTTTTAATAGCTTGGACCGCGCGGGTGATTATGATGTACGTTCAGGTGGGGGTAATCCTGCCGCGCACTTTTCGGTGAAACAGTATCTTAAGTCGATTCAAGCGGAGCAGTCGGAAGCCAGGATATCCCCTCACCAGGCTACACCTATTTTCTTTGATAAGTTTCATCAAATTATTCGGTATTTGCGGACACTTCTTTTGGGTCCCACAACGACGGCCATACATAAGTATATTTATGCCAGAGATTTGACGTTTTTTATTCTCGAGTTCTTTTCTGGGCAAAGAGCCTCGGACCTTGGCCGGCTGAAAACCGTAGATATTTTTCAACACCCGAACGGTAACAGCTTGCTTATTCACCAACGCGTGGGGAAAACCTTGCGAGGAAGTCGTACTAGACCGGTTTCGATACAACCAGTGCAAAACCCCGCCATCTGCCGGTGGAAAATCTAAAATTCTATCGTGCACTGTGCTCCGCCATACAAATTAATCTGGGCAATGGATTTCTTTTCCGCGCGACGACGAAGAAAACAACCGTCTCCAGTTCTCCATATTTGGTGTCTGCGGCACAGGCCAGGCTGGTTACTTATTTAAAAGCTTTGAACATATATACGAACGAGACGATGCATGGTTTCCGGGGCGGGACCGCGATCCTTCTTGGGATGCTAGGGGCGTCCAAGGACGATATTGCAAGGCATATTGGGTGGTGTTCCACGGTCATGGTAGACCATTATACCCAGATGGGTAAAGTCCTTTCTGCCGCTGACACATCTGATAAACTCGTTGCCAGTACTTTACCGGCGGCGGGGCGTGTTCCAGCCGAGGTCTTGGGAGCTTGTTTTCATCGATGTGACAATTTAGTTGGTTTTACGCCTTTCTTTTGAGAACGATGTAAAGTTTTGGGGGAACCGGGTCTCCTGTATTCAATTAATTAGTTCCTGTCTGACGTGTAAGATTTGAGATGGGGGTTTTGAGGGGTTAGTTTTGGGAATAAGTTACGGGTGATTAGGGTATGGGTGGGGTATGGCCTGCTTAGAACTCTGCATGGTTTACCAGCCTGGGAGGCGTAATCCGGCGACAGGGCTCGCATCTCCCGTAACTCTCCTCCCGTAAGCCTATGAGAGCAGGAGGGTAGTTAGAATAGATTACTATTCTAAATGCAGTCATGCGGAACATAGGTATAAAACACTGTGAGTTCAATAGATTAGGGTCAGTTTGTTAAACGAGATGCGGGCAGGTACGGTTGGAATGGCCCTGGCCATTGGAGCCGATTTGGCCTTACTAATGCTGTATTAGGTCCCTTCTGATTTAGGGATGGGTGTAAAGGGTAGAAATAATAGTTTATGTAAAGTTTCAACGATTTATCAATTCACTATCTGTGTGTGTTTTGTCCTTTTTGTTCAGTTTTCCCACCCTACCCCTCCCAACTGTACACCTAATGGTCTCTCCCCTTGGCTTACGGGCTCGCATCTCCCGTAACTCTCCTCCCGTAAGCCTATGAGAGCAGGAGTGTAGTTAGAATAGATTACTGTGCTATAACTTAGGGCTAAGATGAGGCATGGCATAATTGCAGGCACACAATAGTTTACTGTACTTTACATATGTACATAAACATAACAAAACACAGCTCTGGCATTGTTTTACTGCACATGGATGGACCAATTTATACATGGGCTATCATTTGCATCTCTGTACGCTTCGAAATAACTAAATAAGTCCAACAAATCTATCTAACACGTTTCTTCATGTAAACAATTCATTGGCAATTGGACAGCAAAGACATATATTCTCTGCAGAAGCTCGCAATCTGCGTGCGATATTTCACAAATTTTAATACAATTCACTTCTTACCTGGTTATTTACTCCTTTCAATGGTCTTGACACAACTTGAATATCTTTAGTTTTCTTGTTTCTTCTATATTTTAACGATATGCAATTTCCAGGCGGTTTTACATCATATATCCCACCAACAAAACGAAGCACTTGTATCACAAAGACATGCCTCGGCCGCGCGCGACGTCTCAAGAATATCGCTCCAAACAAATTAATAAGACCCAAAGTCGAAAAACAAAAAAGAAACGAGCTTAAGTTAGCACTTTGGCTTTCCGACAAGCACAAAATAAATACCAGATCGGTTAAGACTAAAAAGTTATTTGAAGCTTTAAATTGTTATATTTTAGCGTCCGGGCTCGAATTTCCAAATTTGCAAAAAGTGCTCACAAAGAATGAAGGCATGATCGCGCGAGAACAAAGATCACCATGGCAATCTTGGTACCACTGTGATCCTCTTGTATTCCCCTACCACCCCCTCAAATATCGTATTTAACATAGGAAACCCAAGCGCTACAGAGCTATAAAAAGATGGCGCATATTTTTCAGAATTTAATTCGTCACCAGTCTCCCAAATATGCTGACAATTGCAAAAAAAAATAAAATGCGACACTTTCCTCTGGCGATTTTGATACATTTTGTGCCAAGCGTGAAACGTATACGTTAGTGTCTCGGGAAACGTATACGTTAGTGTCTCGGGAAAGTATACGTTAGTGTCCGGGGAATTTCATTCAAATCAAAGTTCCGTAACTTTTGATTTTTTTTATTCGGAGGTAAATTTCGAATTTGTGTGAGCTCAGCTATTTGATAAAATGTCACAATTTAAACCTGAGCAGTTTGTTAGAGCCCGATCAAGAGGTATTTAATAAATTGAGGAAGGATGACCTAATCTCATTAGGTAAATATTTAAGTATAGAGGTAAGAAGTTCTATGGTAAAGAAGGAGTGCAAAAGACAATTATGGAACACTTAGTTCTTTAGAACACTTCTAAATACTTTGAGGAAAGCATTTTAAATTTGTATAAGAATCGATTTCCAGAAATAGAAATAGAAAGAATGAGGTTTGCAATGGAAGCAGAAAGAATGAAATTGGAATTAAAGAAATTAGAAATGGAGAGAGAAGAAAGAAAAAGGGAAAGAGACAGAGAAAGAGAAGAGAGATTAGAAAAGCAGAAATTTGAGTTGGAAATGGGAAAAATAGAGTTGCAACAAAAATTGGGATCTGTTCATAATGGAACCAAACTAGATTCGAATTTTGATGTTACTAAACACATTAGAATGGTTCCACGTTCCAGGAACGGGATGTCGATAAGTATTTTTTACATTTTGAAAAAATAGCCGAAAATCTTAAGTGGCCCAAAGAAAATTGGACCATGTTATCGCGTAGCTTTCGTTAGATATAGCTTCGGAATACGATACCGTTAAGGAATTGATTCTTAAGGGGTATGAGTTGGTCCCTGAGGCATATCGTGAAAAATTTCGAAATTTTAAAAAAACGGGTAGGCAGACCTATTTAGAATTCGCTAGAGAAAAAGAGCAATTGTTTGATCGCTGGTGTGCCTCCGAAAAATCCGATAAGGAGTACGACCAATTGAGACAATTGATTTTGATTGAAGAATTTAAAAGATGCATTCAAAGTGATATATGCGTATTTCTAAATAAACAAAAGGCGACAACCTTAACAGCTGCTGCGCGTTTGGCCGACGATTTCATTTTAACACATAAGGTTTCATACCGTTCTGACATACTTAGCCTAGTGCATGAAACCCCCCTTTCTGGCCATTTAGGTGTTATCTAAAAATTCTGAGTCATTTCTACTGGCCTAATCTTAGACGAGATGTAGTGCAATTTTGTAAAACTTGCCACACTTGTCAAGTTGTTGGGAAACCAAATCAGGTGAATCCAAAATCCCATTTACAGCCAATTCCAGCCTTCGAGGAGCCGTTTAGTAGAGTAATTGTAGATTGTGTTGGCCCATTACCTAAGACTAAGGCAGGCAATCAATATCTGTTGACCATTATGTGCGCTTCTACAAGGTTCCCTGAAGCTATACCTTTGAGAAATATTAAGGCAAAAACCATTGTTAAGGCCTTAATTAAATTCTTCACTTTAGTTGGCCTTCCTAAGTCTATTCAGTCGGACCAAGGTTCAAATTTCATGTCTGGAATTTTTCAGCAAGTGATGCACGAGTTAGGCATCAAGCAGTATAAATCTACTGCCTATCATCCTGAAAGACAGTGTGCTCTCGAAAGGTTTCACCAAACTTTAAAAAACATGATGAGAACCTATTGCCTCGACACACAAAAAGACTGGGATGACGGCATCCATTTACTTTTATTCGCTGCTCGAGAGTCAGTTCAAGAACCTCTGTGCTTTAGCCCATTTGAGTTAGCTTTCGGACATACGGTTAGAGGACCGGCGGTTCGTTAAATCTGTTGCAGTACGTTTCGGACTTTCGCACAAAACTTACGAAAGCATGTGCTCTAGCTAGGACAAATCTTCGATCAACACAGAAAAACATGAAAAATAGGTTTGATCGAAACGCAGTAAACCGCAAATTTAAACGCGGTGATAAGGTTCTTGCATTGCTCCCAGTTCCTGGAAATTCCCTTCAGGCTAGGTATTTTGGTCCCTATGTTGTAGACAAGAGAGTGATTTAAATTATGTCGTAATAACTCCAGATAGGCGTAAACAAAAACAGTTGTGCCAGGTTCTGAAGATCTTGACATTGATTCGGTTGAAGATGATAGCTTGGAATCCAGATTATGTAGGACATTAGAGTTGTTGAGTTTTGATGTGGCAGACAGACTAGAAAGTTCTCATAGGTCTACATCGTCTTTGTCTTTATCAGACTCAGAACTCACTAAATTTACAGAATGTATTACCCTATCATTATCGTAATACGGCTTTAACATATTTACATGGTTAAAGAATTCGAACACCTTTTTCCAGATATTCCTACCAGAACAGACAAAATTTTCCACGATGTCGACGTTGGTGATGCTAAACCAGTGAAACAACATCCCTACAGGGTAAACCCAGTGAAGCAGAAATACCTACGTGAGGAGGTTCAATATCTTTTGGAAAACGACTCCATAGAACCAAGTCAAAGTAATTGAAACTCTCCATGTATCCTGGTGACGAAACCTGATGGAAGCTATCGTATGTGTACCGATTACCGAAAGTCAATAATGTGACTAAGTCGGATACATTTCCAATCCCACGAATGGATGATTGTATCGATAAAATTGGAAAAGCCAAGTACGTCACCAAGTTTGATTTATTGAAAGGATTTTGGCAAGTTCCACTTACTGATCGTGCCAAGGAAATCTCAGCCTTTGTTAAGGGGGTTTGTTCCAGTACAAGGTCATGCCATTTGGAATGAGAAATTCGCCAGCCTCCTTTCAACGTCTCGTTAATAGCATCATTTCTGGCTTGGACTGTTGCGAAGCGTACATTGACGATATCATCATTTACAGCAATACGTGGGAAGAACGTCTAAAGATCATCCGAGAGTTCTTCAGGAGGCTCATCAAAACTGACCATCAATTTGATCAAAAGTGAGTTTGGGTGTGCACATGTCACCTATTTCGGCCATGTTGTTGGTCAGAGTTATGTAAAACCTGTTGGTGCCAAGATAAGTTTTATTTAAGAGTTTCCTAGACCTTCATCAAAGAAACAGTTGATGCGTTTCCTGGGTATGGCTGGTTATTACAGAAAGTTCTGTCCAAATTTCTCCACCATCACTGCTCCCGTTCTCTCAGCTCCATATTTCAACCATCCATTTAAGTTAGCTGTGGATGCAAGTGATGTAGCTGCTGGTGCTGTTTTGCTCCAAGAAGATGAAGACGGGATTGACCATTCGGTGTGCTATTTTTCCAGAAAGTTCAACAAACACCAGAGAAACTATTTGACCATCGAAAAAGAATGTTTAGCTCTGGTTTTCGCTTTACAGCATTTCGAAGTTTATGTCTCTTCCTCAAGTCTGCCGATCGTTGTCTTCAGTGATAATAATCCTTTGGTATTCCTGTACAAGCTCAAGAACAAGAATCAACGCATATTGCGATGGAGTGTAGTTTTACAAGAATATAATTTGGAAATCAGACATATTAAAGGAAAAGACAATTAGATTGCGGAGTGTCTTTCTAGGCCATAGACATGGTCAAACATTATATATTCTAAAAAAGAAACTTCCTTTTTTTCTTTAAGAGGGAGGGTGTTACGGATATGCCCATCCTAAGACAGTTAATTAACTAGACGTTATTTGATCACTGAACTTAATAAGTACTTGTAACCAATTAGTACTAAATACTTGTGACTTGGCATGAGTCAGCTATGATGTCATTTAGTAATCCCGATCCCGGGCGTAGGGCCGAAGGCCCGGAGCCCGGTGAGGGTGCTAATCTCGACATGCGTGTAGTCCACTTTACACGCGTGTACAAAAAGCAAGGGAGACGAAATCTGGGAAATAGTTTATATATATATATATATATGTTTGGTACGGTGTCACGCGGTAAGAATAGCTGGACACTGGTGACTAGCGACGAAGAAAACTATAAACTCTCAAACAAATAGTATTTTGCTTTCGTTTATTTCAACGAAACGAAATGGAGCACGAAGAAGATAAGGATACAAACAACCCGTTTAATATATCTTGAAGAGAAACCAGAGAACTTGAAGAAACCAAACGCCGAATGGTAAACAAAAACTCGATCTGCAGTGTTTGTAGTCACTCCGTGGGACCGTGGTCAAATCATTTTAAAGTTAACGGTAGGATTCTTGTTGTTTTCAAGTTTTCGCTTAACCTAAACAATATACTGTACAGCTTCACGTTTTCGTGCTTTCCCTTTGCTCGTCCAAACCATAAATCAGCTTGACTAAAGCTGACTTAAAACACTACCTTTATAAGCTTAGGTAGACGTGATGTTTTTCATTGGCATTGCATGCACCTTTTATTATTAAATACTCATGGGCTTTGGCGATTTTTTTGGCTGTATTTCCAAATTTTCGACTGATTAATACTTCTTTCTAGAATCCGATTCTACCGAATTGCTTTTATCTCGGACTCTATTATAAATGTAATTTTTGAGCTGTTGACTTTTAATTCTGCCTTTGCAAAACATGTATGCATAGGGAAGGCATTTAAAGCTTGTTAAAAATAACCCCTTTTGAAATCTCCTAAAAACATATTTTATACAACAAGAATTTAATCATTATTAATATGTTAAATCAGTTTAGTCATTTTATCCATAAATTATAGAATTATCTTGAGGATTATAATTTGTTTTTATATCTGTTTGTTTATATATATTGGCTGTATATCAGGTGTGCTTATTTTAATCAGGGTGGGTGGGTAGGGGGTGTTTCAAAAAAGCATTTAATAAAAGCGGGCGAGGGGTTGTTGCATTCATGTATTTCTAGTTACGTAAATATATTATATATAGAATGAAGTATGTTACTATAATTATATGCTCTAGAAACTATATAAGCAGCCATCGAACATATATCAGGCATGAATATGTATGAGTGAGCTATATGTATCAAAGTGGTTACGAAGTCAGTCCTGGATTTCCTGCCGTTGGTTTTATTATTCCTTCCTTTTCAAGTCCATACGGATTGACCTGTTGCCGGAATCTCCTATTGACTGTTTCGTTGTGCGCAGATGACAGATAAGTTTCTGAACTTTAGTTTAGTTTTAATCTTTATAGACATTTTCAATATCTGTTCTAAGTTTGTTGTTAATTAAATAAATAATTGTAAAAATCAAACAGCTCAGGTTACACTTTTTAATGCATAAAGCGGTCACGTAACACATGGAAGTTCACATATGACAGCGGATACGAAATAACTGATTTTGAAGTTGTCTAAAACATTCCAGCAGTCATCAGATCTTATGATGAAATAAACAACTTTTATATCTTGAAGAACTTTTGTTGTTATAACAATTTTTATTGTTTGTTTTCAGACTTAGAACATATGTTGGACTACGCTAATAAGTACCCGAAAAACTACTACAACCATTGCCAGATGTGAAGAATGTTTTTTGTTGTTGATGATGTTAAAGTTCCAGTTTTCAAAATCACTTGGTTAAAGTTCAATAACGTTTTTGAATCAACTTGTTCACTGTTGTACATTTGTAATACAGTAATTATTTCTGTTGAGTCAATAACATATTGTATCTGACAATTATACAAGATTCATCAACATTGACTGTTCTACTCTTATAGTCAATTGTCATGAAATACTTTCAGCTACACATGTGTTTGTCATCTTCAAATTCATTTTATGAACAATGTAAACTCCATAAAATATATTTAATCCTACTGTGTGCACTGTAGCACCTCTCATTACAGTGTTTCTACTGTAAGTGGGTCCACTTAACAAATGCACAATACAAGTCAATTAAATTACAGAACAAAATGTAAACAAATTCAAATATATAATTGCCATGACAACAAGATATTCTGATTGGTGTAATGAAATGTTCTTCAAGATTTTCTATTTTCATTGTTCAATTTGATTAAAAGCACTGTGATCAGTGTGATGCATATCTAAAGTATAATATACACACTTTTTAAATTTTATTTAATATAATTAACTATAAATTTTAAAATGACAAATTACCATGACTATCTCAATATGATTGGCAAGGCTTTTGACTTAATGCATGTACACAATATAGTACAAACATGCATGTACGCTATGTAGTTTGCGTGTTTACAATTAGCAAATTAAATTATGTTGATCAGGGTGAACACAATGGCTCCTGTGAGAAGCAATGAACTCACACCAAATATATACACCTAAAAATAGAAGAATACAACCGTGAAATCTCTTACCAAAAAACGAAGTTTGTTGTCAGTTGTACAAATTGATATCTTGCCTCCACAAGATAATCTTTCGTCACTGAAATTGTAAATTTTCAAGACAGTTCACAAGAACAAGAACCTTGACTCGTGGCATCGCCAGTTCAGAAAATCCACCGCCGTCGTGGTGTTGACCACTTGAAACATACACGTAATTCCCTCAGAGTAAATCCTTCTGGCGCATGTGATGTAAGTTATAGGAAGAAACTTCTACGTCACAAAACGTCATAAAATGCAGACAAATAAATATGAAAACATCTCAAATCGAGAATTCGTTGACCATACATAACTCGGCAAAGAGGTCTGGACATGAGATACAGGGAACCTATGTCAAGATAAGTATAATATATAATACTAGAAATACATGAATGCAAGAACCCCTCGCCGCTTTATATGCATTTTTTAACCCACCCCCCCCCTAATTTCTTTTTTTTTTTGTATTAATGACACACAGATCAGAAAACATCCCAGAAAATTAGTTAGCAAGGTTAGGTTCATCTGTAGTCATGTATTGACACACCCCGAAAGAACATGCAAAGTCAATATTAAAAAAAAACACAACGAAATGAACCAAATTTTCATTAAAAAATATATATAAACAGTGGACAAGAAAAGACACAAGGCCTACGTCCTAGCGTTCAAAGACAACTCTAGACAAGATATTTAACATTCATATTAATTTTCATTTTCAAGATTTTTTCCGTTTTAACTCAGCTAAACTGGTAAATACGAATCTCCTACCGTTAAAATTTCTTCTGCTTTTGTCACCACATACACTGCCAATTCAGTCCACTCTTTTCAGATTGTTTTTCAGGTTCGCGGTTTGTTACTTTTTTCGTTGTTGACACATAAATATGACAAGGCATCATTCAGTTATCTTCATGATCTAAAAAGCCGTTTGTTTCAAAATTTCTTCATCGTTCCCTCTCGAGTTATGTAGAATACACCAGAGCAAAATTCTTTACCGGCTTTGAACAGTTTCAGGACACATCCTTCTTCTTTCAGTTACATTTCGGTCGGCACCGTTTCCTGTCTTTACCGTACTAATTTTTAGGCTTTTTTTCAGTGGTTTTAAGTCGTATTTACTCTTGTCTTTTTCTCGCGGCCACATCTCTTCTTAGCCTTCTTTCTTTGGTCTTTTTCCGTAGTAATATTAATGAACATTTTAGCTGA
Source organism: Paragorgia papillata (assembly GCA_035771165.1). Taxonomy (NCBI): domain Eukaryota; kingdom Metazoa; phylum Cnidaria; class Anthozoa; order Scleralcyonacea; family Coralliidae; genus Paragorgia; species Paragorgia papillata. The sequence goes on from JAWNZC010000284.1 coordinate 242,235, forward strand.
AACCATTTTTTCTGGCAAATATTTCTTTCGTCATGATCGTTGGAAAACTATTTCGTAATCATAAATTATAATTTGCTGACGTAAATTTAAATAATTTGAATAATTTAACAGGTTGGTTACCAGTACCCTGCTATTCGAACTGCGCAAGTTCTGGATTTGATAACATATATACAAACGGGTTTCAGAATTGCTTTCAGCTTTTCATCTCGCGTGTAAAGTGGACTCCACGCACGTCGAGATTTGCACCCTCACCGGGCTCCGGGCCTTCGGCCCTCCACCCGGGCTTGGGTATAATATAAAACGTGTTCGTTGTTACTCGGAGTTTCACGCCCGTGGACGATCTTCAGACAACTAATTAAAAAATAGGTATGTATAGTACATGTATGTGCCATGTTCAAATTAGCAATACATGTATAAAATGATTTAAAATACTGAACTATCATTTTTTTGTGTGTCTGTGTACTTTTCACACATTTTCATGCATTACTTCTTAAGTCTATATCTCTCTGTGCTTAACAACGGTAGTCACATGTACGCATTGCGTACTACACCTTTACTGGCTGTTTCCAAAACAGCATATATTATCATCATAAACATGCCCCCAAGTTTTACATGAAGTGAACTTGTAACATTCAGATTTTTGTACAAAGCCCGGATAGCTTATCTGGTGGATAAATCCTAGCTAGAGAACCACTCTAGTGGTGCTTTGAACAACCCAATTTAACTTTTATACACTGAACAACACTATCGGGTACATAACTATTCAGTGGATAAAATTTTATATTAGATTGTTCAAAGCATGATTAGTGCTGTTGTTTAGCTAGAAGTTATCAACTAAATAAGCTATCTCACCTTTGTACAACTTACCCCAGATCATATAAATGTAGATTATTTTTGTGGAAACACCACGTAAAATATTTATAGCATTTCAGCTTGTTGACTCAGGCCGAAAGCTTACCAAATAAATATTCTTCATGGTGTTTCCACAAAAATAAGCTATATTACATTATCGCCATGAAAACTTTCAAAGAATTAATCACCCCAGATAAATATCAACATTGTGTTCCAAAACAACATTTTACCTGTCATATTTATGCACATCACTAACATTTTGTGATTCTGCCAATATTTTAAATAAGACAGTACAACAATACTCAGTATTGTAGTTTCAACAGATATATTTCTTCATTTCAAGGCTTTCAACATATTCAAGGCTTTAAGTTTCCCAACACTTCACAATAGCTTTTCTGTTATCAAAATATACAATTGGTGGCACTTAGACACCAGATTATAGAATATTTTAGTACTTTCACAAGAGTCAGACTTCTGGTGTATCTACTATTCTGTGGTCAGACCGCTGTTGCAGCTCTGGTGTGCACAAACTTTGGTTTCTTAATTTCATTATACAAGATATTGAACAACACCTAAAACAAGTAAACAAAACACCAAGTCAAGGTTTTGTAATGTTTATGTAACAGCCAACATATTTTGTCAGCATAAATTTCTTATATACATGTGTATAGTGTAAATACAGGGCACTGTAATATATATACTTTTCAAACTCATTAGTAATACATAAACCAAACACATAGGAAAATCATAAGCAATATGTGATCAAACACTTGGATAGATTAAGCCAACTCTTACCTCAAACTTGTCTTAAAATACTGATTCATTTGACAACTGATTCATTTCCTGATTTGTTTGATCTTGAAACACTTGGAAGTTGTGTTTGATCTAATATCAAAACACCTACAATCAGTGACAAAATACCTTGGGACATCTCGTATTGTTGGTACTTACCTAATATTTCTTTCAATTATTTTGGTAGTAAATTATATCCCTCCCTCCCCCTCCCTATTCAATGTTGAATTTAAATTAAGGAACTCAGTGAACGTTGACACGAACGCCTAAACAGTCACCAACATTGAACAGGGGGGCCGGGGGATATTTGGAGCGGAAAATATTGTCCTTTACGTTGAAGTGTCCCAACACTTTTGTCACTGATTGTCTGCGAAAATATTTTTAGTTCATAAAATAAACCTAGTTACCTAGTCAGTTATTTTTCTAAAAATAGTTATATTTGACAAAGATGTTCACAATTTATTGTTAACAAAATTGTTATGGGCATTTTCAAGCTATTAAATAGGCAGTTTTGTTGTTTTAAAGTCAGTTTACTGCTGAAGGCGTCTTTGCACGTATTATGCAAAAAGATTTCGGCTAAAATAGGTGCGTTATCAGCAATGCAATTAAAAATGCTCGATTTACCTAAAACGAAGTTTTAATATATTCACAATCACTCGATTGCGCATTTATTTATGTATGTGTAGAGTATAACTTGTGCAATACCACTCTTCAACTAACGGGCGTCGCGTTAAACGAAAATTAAAAACGTGTTTATTTTAGCCAGTTGCGCAACCTTTAACGGGTTCTGCGCCGGTATTAGCAATAACGCTATTTGAGGTAGGGGCCTTTTATTATTTTAACAATTGCTGCAGAACGTACGCGTACTTTAATTTCAGCACAAAATCAAATATTAGAGAAGTGATACTAGGTTTAAAAATCGGAAATTCTAAACGTCTACCAATGTCTATTAAAGGCACGAAAGGGACAAAACATATTGAAACTTGTTCTAGGTTTTCATTAGCAACCATATTACGTACAACATTACTAATACATACTAAGGTAAAACGCGAAATATTTGCGGAAAATTATTAGAGAGATATAACGTAATAGAACGCCTGTACGGTTGTCATGACAAATGTCACCACGTCCACGGTTCTCACGGTTCTCACCACGGTTCTCACTGAACACCGTGGACGTTAGTTTGCTAATTTACGCTTGTTTCTTTACAAATAGTCAGTGCTGCTGTTTTATAATATCATCTGCATGGTATACTTTACATTTAATGAGTTTTAACCGGTATTGCATCGACAAAATAAAATAATTGAGAGGTAAAGCGGCGACGGTTCTCACTTCCGCAGTATAAAGATATAGTATAGCATTAAGTTATTTATATAAATATAGCGAGCATCGTTATAAAAAACGCATTTGAAGAGCGTGAATTGTAAATATGCATTATTTTCTTATTGAAAACTAACATATCACAAGGCGGGTGTGCAGAAAATGTCATTTTAAACCACAATCTTCGTTCTAATACATGTTTTTCTGGTGAGAACCGTAGTGAGAACCGTTGTGAGAACCGTGGACAGAACAGACGCACAACAGGGGGCCATTTTGACTATTGAATATCATATTTCCTTACTGAATTTTGCACAGAAATAGTTTATTTAGTCTACAATAACATTGCTTTAGCTTTTTTGGCTTTAAAGTACGCTCCTAAGTTGGCTGAACGGCATTTTTTACAATATAAAGAATTTAGCTTTTCAGACAATCAGTGACAAAATACCTTGGGACATCTCGTATTGTTGGTACTTACCTAATATTTCTTTCAATTATTTTGGTAGTAAATTATATCCCTCCCTCCCCCTCCCTATTCAATGTTGAATTTAAATTAAGGAACTCAGTGAACGTTGACACGAACGCCTAAACAGTCACCAACATTGAACAGGGGGGCCGGGGGATATTTGGAGCGGAAAATATTGTCCTTTACGTTGAAGTGTCCCAACACTTTTGTCACTGATTGTAGCTCGAAGTTGGTTAAAACACACTTCTCACTCTTAGTGTATGATATATACATGTACTGTACATGCAGCATAAACATGAGTCACTCTGTCACTGACCAGTGAGCACAACACACAATTCAACCAAAATTAAACTTTAAAAACTCATAAAGCGATCTTATCATTATAAATCATTTATATCAAAGACTTTGGCGTATATTGACAATTTCTTCGATAAAAGAAGGTTGAAGGCCCAAATTCTAGCGAACTTTATTTATAAGCTGAATATTTCTAGTACTGCTATGAAGTACCGAAGCTAGTACGAGGTTGGCTGTGAGATATAAAATTTGTTTCTGATCAAGTACAGTAAACACCCACGTGTAAGAACCTAGATTTTTTCAAGTCTGGCAAAATAGGTTCTTATATTTTGGGGTAATTACTGACAATTTAGGCAAAATAGGTTCTTAATAGGTTCTTAAAATTTCTTTAAGGGAAATGCTATTGTTATATGACCAGATATATAAACCACTTTGTTATAGAGAGATTATACTGTATGTATGTAATTTCTGTAATGATATTTTTATGGAAGGGACAAATATATAGCAAATTTATATTTTTTAGTCCCACATTTTGGCTACAGCACTGTTTCGTTATTCAGAGTGACTCTTCATATAAGAACCTTGTGGCTTTGGTTGGCTAAACAGGTTCTTATATTTTGGGGTATTAAAATCCAAAATTTCTGCCTACATGTTCTTAAATCACTAGGTTCTTACACGCGGGTGTTTACTGTATTTATAGATTTTGGATATAGTATATAAGATATTAAACAACGTCACAGTTTTGAAACTATTTCTTACCTTGTATAAACTGATCAATGACAGAAACCGTTCCAAGAAGAAAAGATTCGCAAAGTAATAATTAACACTTTTCAAAAATCAAAACAGTCATCGAGAGAGCAACCAAAATGCAAAGATGAGATTCACTTCAGTTTATTCCCACGAAAACAACTCGAGTACTCCTCGAATACCTGGCGATCAATGGCGATCTTCTCGACTATATGGCGATCGTGCCGAATATCTGGCGATAGCTGTCGAGTATGACGTAGGTGAGGTCCAAGACAAGCACTCAAGCAAGATTTCGCCGACATTATGGCTACCGCTGACAAGTCAGCGGTAGTCGCGGTAGTCACAAAAATTCAGTTTTGACTATATATATGATGAATGTTTACGTCATAGGATGTAGGGAAGATGTCATCGTCTTGGTTCATTAAGCTTCATGTTACAAATCTTATGTTTGTTTCTGTGGTTGTGTTACTCAAGGCCACAGAATAACTGGGTGAAAGTATTTATTGAACTTGCTTGTATTAGGATCTTACAATTATGAATCAAGGTGTTAATCTAAATTAGTATCAGGTTAAGGTGGTCCCATATAAGGTATGTCATGTGATAGAGAATATCAATAACCAAGTGACTATTTACAATATAACATTCCTATAATGCCAATAAAAATTGGACGTTATTAGATTATAATTATATGTTTTAAACGGTATACTGCGGGACATCATCCCAGTTAACAAAGTCAGGTAGTTGCCTTTGGATGCGTCTGCGAGCGGGATAGCGTCTTTCAAGTTCTGGTGGTTGAATATTTGCAGGGAGTGCATCATTTTCTCTTTCCTCTTGTAAGGCTGGTTCATCCGCTTGTTCCATGTCATCGTAACGCAATGGAGGTTGTTGCTCGTCTTGTTCCGGTTCTATATCTTCATTCTCACGAAGGTCTGGAATGTCGTCTGGTTCATCTTCAGTGTTTCTTACGGGAATGGTGACCACTGGCCAGCTTGTCAGTGTTCCATTGTCGACTCGTGATGGCAAGCTAGGGTGGCTGTCTTTATTTCGTCGTCTTCGTTTCAGTGTCGGTGATTCAAACCCCCAATCGTCTTGCGGTAGTATAGCTGTGCTGTCATCATCAGGCGGCTTACTTCCCCGAATTCGATCGTGATGGACTATTTGTAGCTCTCCGGTTGTTGGATTTTTTATCTCGAAGTTTACCCCGTTCGCCATCCTTTTGTTAATTATCCAAGGTCCAAGCCAGCGAGTAGACAGTGATTTCGACTGTCCCCTCTTTGTCCACTTCCGTTTGATCCATACTTTCTGACCAGGTATGAGTTCGGAAACGTGCAGATGCTTGTCGTGTTGAATCTTCATTTGTTTTCTGGTAATGGACAACTGGTTCGCCACCTTTTTGAAGACATCGGTCAATCTCTGGCGTACTTCCTCTCCATATATTTTGGCTCTGACTGGCTCATCGTTCTCGCTGTGGTTGTTCCATATCACGTCGTGAGGTAAAAGTGGATCCCTACCATGGACAACGCTAAACGGGGAGCATTTGGTGGATTCATTTTCAGCGACATGAAGACCAAGCAAAACCTCAGGTAGTAATTCGCTCCAAGATTTCTGTGGTAGGCCGCGGTCAGTAAGAAGGGCTGTCAGAACCTGCTTGATTGACCGAATGGAGCGTTCAGCAAACCCGTTACCGGCTGGATGATAACTTGATGAGCGTTTCTTTGCAATTCCAAACTTGTCACACAGAACTTTCATGAGTGTACCATCAACGTTCTTGCCTTGGTCTGACAACAAAGTCGTTGGACAACCGTGCCTTGTGATCCACCCTTTCCAAAATGCCTTCACCACCGTATCAGCTGTCTGGTCTTTCATGGGCACAGCTTCTACGTACTTCGAAAACATATCACCAATAAGAAGAAAGTAGCGGTAACCATCATCGGTCTTGGGTAAGGTGGCGATATCGATAGCAACAGCACGCATGGGTAGGTGTTCATCTGGGGCAATCGGTAGGAGAGGTGCTCTTGGTGCTTTAGCGGGTGGCTTGACTTGTTGACATGTCTCACATTTGGATGTGAAGTTTTTCACATAGTTGTACATACCGTACCAGTAAAAACGATTCTTTACCAAGGAATAGGTCTTATCTACGCCGACATGGCTTACAGAATGAAGCTGTGATACGACAAATTTTCGTAGACATGCTGGAACAAGAGGCCTTCCAGCCTTCGTCAGTACTCCGTCGTCGACTCGTAGTTGTCTGCTCACTCGTTTATACCGTCCTTGAGTAACAGGTTTGCTGTCATTAATCAAACGCCAGCAAGGCCCGAGCACTGGGTCTTTCTTTTGCTCTTCTGCCAGAGTCGTGTGAAAGTTGTTGTCGGTGGTGACCAGCACATGTTCTTCAAATGGGTCATTGTCATTTTCTAATTCCGCGCAGTCACTCATTTCCTGATGTTTCGGGTTTCTACTCAGGCAGTCGGCGTTGTCGTTTCGTGTTCCAGGCTTGTACATTATGGAATATTCGAACTGCTCTAGCTCCACCGTCCAGCGTGCAAACTTCCCCCGGGGGTCCTTCTGTTTGCGGAGCCAAACTAAAGGGTTGTGGTCGGTATAGAATGTGAATGGGTTGGCTCGCAGGTAAACTTCCCACTTTCTCGTTGCTTGAATCAACGCAAAACATTCTTTTTCGGTTGTTGACCACTTCCTCTGACTAGGCGACAGGGCTTTCGAGAAGTATGCGACAACGTGAGTGACCCCATGGTCGGTAGCTTGAGAGAGGACACCTCCCACTGCAGAGTGGCTCGCATCGCACTCGATGATAAAGGGATGGTTCCAGCGTGGAAACGCGAGGACTGGCTGAGATTGGAGGTATTGCTTGAGGAGATCAAATGCACTTTGACAATTCGACGACCACTGGAACGATACGTGACTGCCAGTCAGGGCAGTCAAGGGTCTGGCTATGGCGGAAAAATTGGGAACAAATTGGCGGTAGAATCCAGCCATTCCAAGAAAGCGTTTAACTTCGCGTTGTTTGGTAGGCTCCGGAAAATCTCTTATTGCTTCAAGATGTTCGGCTTGAGGTCGAATTCCTTCTGCAGACAAACGGTAACCCAGAAAGTCAACTTCTTCCATAGCAAAGTGGCACTTAATGAGCTTGAGGGTTAGTCCGGCAGCAGTGAGGCGGTGCAGGACTTTGCGCAACTGGATGATGTGCTCGTCAAAGGTGGAGCTAAACAGAACAATGTCGTCGATATAAGCCAAGATCTGCTCCATTGATAAACCCGAAAGTACCACGTCGATAAGCCTTTGAAAAGTTGCTGGTGAATTACATAGTCCAAACGGCATGACATTGAATTCAAACTTTCCTCGAGGAATGCTGAACGCCGTTTTCTCTTTGTCTTCTTCTTTTACGGGTACGGCCCAGTAACCGGAAGCACAATCCAGGGTTGTCCAATACTTTGCACCAGCCATACGATCTAAGACGTCTTGGATGTTTGGAAGTGGGTAGGCGTCTTTCTTGGTCACGTCATTCAAGCGGCGATAGTCAAGGACAAAGCGTGTTGAACCATCTTTCTTCTTTACCAATATGATAGGGCTCGACCAAGGGGACTGGGAAGGACGTATGACGTCATTGCTGGCCATCTCTGCGACCTGGTCATTAACTTCTTCCTCCCAACCGTGGGGGATGCGGCGGTATCTTTGATTGATCGGGGAGGCGGTACCGGTGTTGATCGGGTGTTTAACTAGGTGGGTGCGGCCAGGTTTCTTTGGATTCGCAGTGAACACGTCAGGGAAGTCCGACAGTGTTGTCCAAACACAATTGCGTTGCGCCTGTGTGAGCGTGTCACCAATCATCACTGAATTTTTTTCCAGTGGGGTTGTTTGTACCGTTCGTGGATTAGGGATTTCTGGGGTTTGACACCTCAACACCTCCGAAACTTGTTTGATGTGGCCAATAAATTTTCCATGCTTAAGCTTAACTGTCGAATCGGTGACATTAAGCAGTTTGACTTGAAAGATTCCATTCAGATCCGGTGATACACAGGCGTGGGCGGGGTACAGATGGGAAACACCTGGGACATGTTTACAAGGGTCAAAATCTACGTTGAGGAGCGCCAATCGCGTGGGGCAACGTGCTTGAACCAACAGTTCTGTTCGCGGCGGAACTTCAACGTTCGCTGCTAGCGTGACTCGCGCTCGACTATCGACTGTGATGCCTTTGATAATATACCCGTTGATAGCTACTTCGTTGCGCGCCCAGTGAAACGTGGTAGAATCGAAATGGCTCATAAAATCGCGACCCAGAATCAAATTCCGGTGGGAAGTGTTGACAACTTGGATCTGATGCGCTGTGCACGAGACAGGTCCGATTACCACTGCCAGTGTTAATGACCCGATTACGTTAATCCGATTACCGGAAGCATCAAACACAGGGCCGATTGAAGTGTTTGAAGAATAAAATTGTTCAAGATTTAGTTTTTTCATAGTGTCCTGGTCAATAATCGAGGGACCGGCGCCTGTATCTAACAATACGTTACAGTAGGCAGTTCCTAGGCGCGCGCGCACAATGACTGATGAGGACGAAGTGCGATGAGTATAATCTTCTTTAGAAATATCATTAATTATCTCCGTACTCACGTGTCTGGTCTGTTCTTCTTTAGTGTCACGATAGGAATGTCCAAGGCTTGAACGCAGACAGATGACAATGACATCCCAAAATACGGATTGCCATTGGGTCAATCATTGCTATGTAGAGAATAGAGTTTCGGGAGGTCACTTGCCAACCCACAGCAACAGGAGCATTGACAGCTTAGAAAATATTGATATACTTGTCAATGAACAAGATGAGAAGAAGCAAAGATTTGACTATGTAATTTTGGTTTCACGTTTCCTGGTTGAACACTTTGAGAAGTTTGAATTTCTCAAACAAGTGTGTGTGTGGCATATTCTACATCAATATAGCAAAGAAATGACAAAGAAGTCTGTCAAGGTAAAACTAAATTACAGTATGTTATTTAAGTAAAGCATAGCATTCCATGAGTGTATTTCATGGATTACATTGTTGTAAAAAAATATCAACCTTAATTTGGTTGCCCCAAAACACCCTTATATATGTTATATGTGGATTCTGCAACAGGGGTATGGTGGATTTCTACTGTTTCAGGTGGGGTGGGCAAAGTCTTGTAACTTTCCAACAATTAAGACAGACAATCAGATAAATTTTGGCTCTTTTTTCTTCTCTGGGTTTAAAGTTCTGACAATTTGGCTTTTTTCCCCAAAGGTAGATTTCCACCCTGCTACACCACACTGCAATTTCCACCATGGTTCACCTCTAATATAAACAAAACTACACAGATAATTGATAGAGCTTAACTATACCAAAAAACACTTACTGAGTAAATGTATTTATGTGTGGCCATTGAAAATGTTTTATGCAACAATTTTGTTATGATCCACAAAGCATGGCCTCAAAGCTGTATTAGCCTGCACAGCAAATGGCCATGACCAGGTAGTTCTATCTGTGTTGCAAGATTAACTGTATATATGCAGAGGTGAGAGGTTTGGCCTATACCACATTTAAATATTGGATCCCTTTGTCAGAGTAAACCGTAACTGTATATCCGTTCAGAGATGAAAGGATCTACTTGAACCATGATAAGTATTTCATTGTTACCACCTTTTATTATATAAAATAGTGTTTTATTGATTTTTCCACCACTAATAAAAGTGATAAACTCACATCAGTCACATGTATGATTATTTATGATAATTGCACATGTGACGATTATCGCTGAATCAGCATTATAGTTTAAGGCAATAGCACAATTTTTTTATATAATAAACAGAACAATACATGGATGCTTGGAAATATGAAATTTATTTCTCGTGTTGAACAGGATATCTAACTCATTCGCTTTGCTCACTCGTGTGATATCCTGGTCAAAACTCGGAATAAATTTCATATTTCCACACATCCATGTATTATTCTCTATTTAACATAATATATAATATTCATGAGGATTAATTTGTATGTGCTCAGCAGTTATCATAGGTTAAATTGCACAAATTTCTATTTTATAGGCTCCTTTGGGAGTGATCTTCAAAAATGAAAATGTCAATGAGGATATGATTGATATCCTAAAGCAACTGCAGTCATATTTGCCAAAACATTCAATCAACAACAATACCAGATTTGACCCCCAACTCTTTGCTGTGGAACGGGCCGTTAATGTTATACAATCTGTGATGAATGGATATACAACAGAAGATAGACTTGAAGGGATAATTATGCAGCTGGGTGATTGGCATTCTGGTCTCAAAATACTTTCAGTAATAGCAAAAACAAAATTTTAAATAATAATAATAACTTTATTTATACTGTTAAAATAATCCTTTCAGCTAAAATGCTAGTCTTAACAGGATGAACATTAAGAGATAGAATTTAAAAATATTAAAATAAGCAGGCTTTTTTTTTCATTTTCAGATGATATATGAGCGTTTTTACTCAGTCAAGTCAGATGGAGACATGTGCACAATGTATTCAGACAGGACATTAATTAACCGCAGAAATGTAGTGAGTGATCAAAAAAATGCTTATGCTGCTGATCGAGATTTCCTTCTTCTCGAGGTGAAAGCAAGAGTAATCGCAGCAGCAATGGAAGTTTTGGGATTTGACTCCCAATCAGGAGCACCAAGCAAATTCCCAATTCCAGAAGGTCTACAAGATAAACCAGATTCAGAAAAATTAAAGTATCTTAATAAAGCAGCAAGCAAGATAGTAGAGCAAATCATCTTTTCAGAAGAAGACACAGACCACCTTATAAATGATATCTTGACCACACAAGACAAAGAGAATGCATTGAAGAACCAGCAGTTGACAACAGAAGAAAGATTCCCATGCCGTTTCAGTGGATGTAATAAATCATTCAAGTATGGTGGAAAGAGTAGGCGTAAACATGAGCTCACCCATCAACCACCGCCTGAAATACCACAGTCACCAGAGCCAACCAACAACACACCAGGAGATTCTTCGCAATATCAAAGAGAGATGAGAGATGACACTTACAATTACAACTGTGGCCTTCTTTCGCATGGCATGCTATTTCACAATTTTCTTGATGCTGTTAAAGAGGGTGATGGACGTCGGATAATGAGACAGTTTAAGTACCTTCTACTTTACTGCAAAACTGACAAGTCACACAGTAGCAAGTATGCCCTTGAGTGCCTTTATCAGATGTTTCTAGTAAACACAATGCTGCCACCTAGGGATGCTCATAGATACATATGGAACAGAAGTGTCAATAATCATGGTGTAATGGGAAAAAATATCCCATTGGATCTGGAAGTGGAACACAGCAACAACTATTTAAAACAAGCTGTAAAGAACCTGGGGCCCAATGTGAATCCTGCATCAATTTCTCGAATATGCAAGTCAGAGAAATGTTCCAGAATAATAATAAACAATTTCCAAGAAAGTGTTCACAAATTATTCAAATCTGGGAAACACACAAATAAAAACAGAGATGAAGATTTAAAAGCAATTGTTGAGAAGCTTGTGGAGAACCGTGTATTTGTGAAGCAGAATGACCGTCATTATAACAGTTTCGACAATTTTGATAGAAACCCATTACTAGGCCTTGATATGTCAATGGTTTATAAGTGGATAAATGATCATAAGAAAAATGTTAAGTTAAACATTAAAGCAAGATAAACTGACAATAATAAACCTAGTAAATATTGGTCTTCTTATACTGTGCACTCACAAATAGTGTAAGAATAGCATAGCATTCATAATAATGACAGATTACCTAGTATATAATTGTATATTATGCCTAGTTACCGGTATCTATTTTAATACCTTATTCTGTCAATAACCTATGATAAAACATTTGTTGAATTCAACCCTTTTTATATTCATCATGTACTGTACATGAAGAAAATATTATATATAAATATATAGTACTATTATATATTAAACTATTTTCATTTACTGTCTCAGTACTGTATATAAGTAGTAGATGTATATATATTTATATTTATTATAAAATAACCTGTATGAACCCTTATCATTGTTAGTATTATCAACTATTCATATATGTAATATCTTGTAAGATACAGTAATTGGATAGCTTACATATATCTCTGGCATCATGAGTAACATTTACATGTACAGTACCTAGTGCATTGTAAATATTGTATATAATATTATTATGTAAATAATTTAAATTTTTTGGCAGTAAGACCAAACAAAAAAATGTGTGGTTCTGGTTATACAACTGACCCTAGCTCAGCTTGGAAGATCCTGTGTATTTTACATAATTTTGCATGCATGTATGATGTATACTAATGTTATACAGACTGTATTATGTAACCAGAACACATTATTTTATTTATTTTACCTCAACCTTTGTCTTCTTAAAAATTATAATAAATGGTCATGTAGATTTATTCAATAAAAATCAACCAGAAAGGTCTCCAGTGCTTTCCTGAAAATCACTGTCATTCAATTTGGAAATGGATAGATTTTCAAGAGCCATATTCAAGAGATCATCATCTTTGATAAAACATGCCCATTCATCAGTTATGTCTTCATCATCATCATCGTCATCATAAAACTCAGATGGTACATTACATGTACTTACGATGGCTTCATTGTTATCAAAAACATGGCATATGATGGAGTAGATGGAATATGCATGATTGTAATGCCAGATTTCTACAAATTTGTACACATGTTCAATAGTAAAAATAGCCCCACAATTTTCTAAAACTAGCTTCATCTGAACTTGTCCAAAGCCAATGATCATCTGGGGAGGAATATGCAAATGCATTTGGCCATTTGCTACTTTTCCAATTTTCTCCATTAAGAGCTTCTTTCGATATTTCACTAGCTCCTCCTTTAGTTTGAGGTGATGAGTAGAAGTGACTTCCCTTGTTGCTCTATGTGTTGGCACATCAATTTCAGAAGAATCATGTGCCTGAATACCAGGATATACAGAATAAGACTTGCATATTGTCATCCCACACAAGCAATGTAAAGCACAATTATCACAACATGAGTGTGCAGGCTGTGGGTACTGGACATTACTTAGTGAAATTCCAAAATGGCCCATCAAACTCTTCCTTCTACATTCTGTAGTATTTAAATATTCTTTTATGTTTTTTTCTACATGTCCCAATAAAAGTCCTTGATAGACAATAAAGGACTTGCTAAGATGACCATCTCTTCCTATTCTTCCACTCTCTTGGATGTATGCTTCCACATTCTTTGGTGGACCAAAATGAACTGATGTGTGAACCTTTACAATCTATACCCATCCCAAAAGCAATTGTTGCAACCAACGCCTTGACTGTACCATGAGGATCTTGAAATTATTTCACAATATTGTCCTTATTCACTTTTGGTGTACATGAATGAAGCATTTCTAAAACAGCACTTTCATATTCACAAGATTGTCCAGAATGAAATTGCTCACCAAGACAAGCCCTGAGTTTTGAATAGACAACACTACATTGCTTGATGGTTTGGCAATAAATGATGACCCGATCTGCCAAACTTCCCTTAGAAATGATTCGATCAACAATCCATTGAAAAGTATCATCAATTCTATAGGACTGTTGGATGTAACTCACAGAATACATAACATTATTTTTGTTCGGACTTTCTTGTACCTCTATTGGATTATCCATAAGCAGTGTATCCAAGATGCATTTCTTGGTATCAAGAGCAGCAGTTGCTGTAAGTGCAATAAAGTTTACATCTGATTGCACCAGGGCTCGAAGCTCATGTAAGGGACCATATACCTCTCGGAATGGAACATATTTAGAGCTTGAAGATGTTCCCCTAAATGGAAGTTAAAACAAATTAAATAACTTAATTATTACTCAGTACATGTACTGTATTTATAAATTATAACTGTAATAATGTCTATTTGGCGAACTTTGGGAAAATGGACACAAATTTTCAGGTAAGAAATAAAATTAATTACAGTATCATTGTCATACTTTCCTTACAATATTGTCTGGAAAGAAAAATATATCATATTTGCAACATTTTGTTGGATCATAATTTACTCTAAAGATGTATCTCCACAATGTTTTCACCAGAGCACAATTGAGTTTCTCAGATCCCTGCCAAATTCATAATCCTGAATTTGAAAGCTCTAACACTTACGTATACCAGCCGAACATGTGAGGGTCAGAATATTTTAATCTTCCAAACTGATGCACAAGGTCACAAAAGATTTTGCCATAAAAGATAATGAGTCATGTTTACATTCTTACTATAATATTTAGTGTTTAATTGCCGAGACTGATCGATTCATTTGTGAACAACAGAAAAGAACAAATTTTAACGTGTGATACATACCATTGTTTAATTACATGAGCTTCATCTATGGCTACAGCACAAACCATTTTGTTGAACACTTTGCTAGAAAGCATTCGCCTCCATCGTTCGGTCTTCAACCATGACTCGGGTGTGCCATACACTACGGAAAATTCCCCTTCTTCCAATGATTTCGCTTCTTCTTCACTTTCGATCCCACTTAACGACACGGCATTGATTCCTGCGTCACGTAGTTTCTTGACTTGGTCTTGCATTAGACTTGCCAATGGAGAAACTACAACCACCAAGTGTTTACCACCAAACATTACATCGAATAGTTTAGGTAACGCTTGATAAATGAGTGATTTTCCAGCGCCAGTTGGGAGATTTACAAAAACATCCTTTTTTTCATCGAGAATACCGTAAAAAGCCCTCTTCTGATGCGGAGTAAAACTTTGAACTTTAAATATTTCCCTTACTTGCCGACAACAGCCTTCCATATTTGTCACTTCTTCACTCATTTGAGGTTTGGCAACAAGAAGGTCAAAGGTCGATCCCTCACTTTTCGGGGGATTCATTGTGATTGGTTAATTGAAGGGAAAGGAATGTTGTGCCAATGTGAGCAGACGTTAGTGGGGGGACAGGGACCGCGCGCTGACGTCTGCGAAGGAGGCTAGGTTTTCTTAGCACATTAATATAATACTCTTTCTTCTTGACCGTCAATTTCCAAAAAATTATTCTTCGTTTTTATTTCTTTGTAATCTTTTGCTATTGCTTCATCCACTAAAATAGAATTTCCCAGGGAACTGATAATTTTTCTTATTTTTTTTTTAGTATTTTTTATATTGCTTATGTGAAATCCAATGTTTTTTTCCATTTTTTTTCTGAAAATTTTAATTTTAGTTTTTACTTATATAACTTTTTTTCCAAAAAAATGTTTTTCTATATATGGTGTTTTAAGAAAAAAAATTTTTTTAAAAAAAAACCAACAAAAGAGTAAGTTTTTCCGAAATTTTTTAGTTTTAATCATGTATTCGGAGTATGATACACAGTTTAATTGTGTTAAAGATCATACTGATTTATTTGCTGAAAAAGGTGAAGAAATTTTAAAAAATGTCACTCACATTATGGATTGCGAATGTTATCGTATTAAGGGGAAAATATATTATCGTGAAGTATCTATCTTTAATATGGAAACAAAGATATATAACGTGATGCATTGTTATGCTGAGGATCTTATTGGTGAAAATCCGTATTGGTATTTGAATGAAAAAGATAAGAAATGTGTGAAAAAACAATTTTCAATTCATGGATTAAAATTATTTAATTATAGAAAAAATAAATATTATTTTAGTCAATTAGAATTTTTTACATATTTTAAAAAAACCCTGATGTATTGGATAAAAAAAAATGTTTTAATTGGTTATAAAGGCGGTGGAATTGAATCTAATTGATGTAAAGAATTTGATTTTCAGCTATAAATTTAGAACATTTTGGTGTAGAAAAATATGCAAAATTAGTACGTTATTTTAATAAGGATATAAAGAGATGTAAGCAACATGTAAAACCACATTGTCATTGTTCTTTGTATGAAGTTCTTCTTTTTGCAGCAATAGTTTGTGAAAAAATTGGAAATACTATTAAGCAAGTTGAAATTTTAAATATTAATGGCTGAAAAAAATATTATTATAAAAAATCCACGTTTATGGTTTAATTCATTAGAAAAAAATGACTTTGTACCAAAATTAATTAATGGAGTTTATAATTTTCGTGAACAAGATTGGGAATCTGGAGTTATTCAAGATAACATTGTTTACGCTGACGGGGGTGTTGGTACATCTACATATAGGGGAGCAGGTGGAAGTAGATCTATTAAAACATATTCGGATTACTCTTTAACATTTGCAAATGATAAAAGTGAATGGTTAAAAAGAAAAATTATTCATAGTATTAAAATAAATATTAAAAAGAATTGTATCGATTTGTATGAAGATGCTATAAATTTTTCTGTAGTTGTAGTAAATAAGCGTTGTAAATAAGCAAGATCATCATCTTGTAGATCGAGATGATCCTTTCTATAGTAATTTAGGATCAACCCTCCTTGCATATACAAGTATAAGACAATTAATAAAATCAAATAATAATTCAGTAATGTTATAAATATCGATAGAATTTAATAATTTAAATTATAAATTAAATCATGATGAAGATCTTGCATTGATTCAGCGTATTAAATTTAAAACCGAAAGTAAATTTAAGAATAATTTAAAATATGGTGAAGCTACAGCACGATTTGTAAATTATGACATTTGTATAGTTTATTCTGATGAATATGTGTAAAAAGGGTTATTTTTAGAAAAAAATTTATTTCCTCGATTTCTATGAAAAATTAGTACGTTATTTTAATAGGGATATAAAAGCGATATAAGCAACATGTAAAACCACATTGTTGAGGTTCTTCTTTTTGCAGCAATAGTTTGTGAAAAAATTGGAAATACTATTAAGCAAGTTGAAATTTTAAATATTTATGGCTGAAAAAAAAGTTATAAAAAATACACGTTTTTGGTTTCATAGTTTAGAACGTCCCGGTTATGTACCGCAAAAAGTTAATGGGCTTTATAATTTTCGTGAACACGCTTGGGAAAAAGGGGTTATTACCGACTTTTGGGTTGGCTCCCGTAGTGTAAAATTTTATATTACGGATTTTTCTTTAACAGAGGAAACTGATAAAGACGAATGGAAAAAAAGAAAAATTATTCATAGTATTAAAATAAATATTAAAAAGAATTGTAAGGCTTTGTATGAACAGGCTATAATTTTTTCTGTATTGCAAGTAGATAAAACATGTATTGAATTGCAAGGACGATATCATGATATCAGCGGGACACACGTTACTGCAAATTTAACTAAAAGACAAATAATAAAATCAGCTAATGATTCAGATTTTTCGATATAATGAAGATCTTGTATTGGTTCAACGTATTAATTTTTCAAATCGAGAAAGAGAATTTAAAATTAGTAATAATACAAGATATGGTGACGTTACGCAACCATTTGTAAATTATGAAATTTGTATAGTTTATTCTGATGAATATGTGTAAAAAAAGGTGGGGTTTTTTTAAAAATAAAAGGAGATTTTTTTCAAAAAAGTTTTTTTTTTTACTTTTATTAACAAAAAAAAATTTATTTAATATACAAAATATTTATCTACACCACCCATTCCTCGATTTCTACGGTAATTTACAATTCCACCAGATTGATTTTTTTGTAAATAATCTATTTTTTGCGTTAATTATTTTTTTTCCAATTATATTTTTTGCTCTTACAAAATCGCGCATTATTTTTGTTGAGAACGCATTTTTATTTGTTTTTTTTTGTTTTTCCTCCTCTTTGTCTTTTTTCCCCCTTAAAAGTACCACCTCTTTGACGTTTTTTATTCACCATTTTTTTTTAATTTTTTTTTTTAAATATCCTCTCAGCCAATATTCAGTACCGTAATCCGCTAAGATTTCTTGATGTGGCTTTATAGTTTTGTTAGCTTGTAATTTAAAGTATGGTATTCTTTTTGTTTTTCCTATAAAATCAGAATTATTTGAAAAATGTGTTCCTTGTGCGTCATTTGCATAGCGTGCGGGTGTATGAGTTGTTTTATAAGCATTGACACAATCCTCGGGACCGTCACGTAAAGCGTACTGAGCAATTGTCGTGGATCCGTATTTTTTATCCATTTCTTTTACATTTGTTCTTTTTCCAGTGTATAGTGCTATACCTTCGTTACGTTTGAAGGTTTTTTTCCAACTGTATAATCCCTCACCAGGATTTCTAATTCCTGATTTTTTAATACATAAGTTGTCTTCTTTTGCTAAATGTATCCAGCATTTACTTGTATGTGCTGTTCTTTTACATCTTTCTTTTTTTATTGTTTTACTTTCACATTGAGGACAATCACGAACACTTTGTGAAAAATTTGACATTTTTCTACCACCAGCATTATAAAGTGAATTTCTTTTTTTTTTAATTTTTTGTTTTTACCATTTTTTTTTTAATATATTGTTCTTATTCCCATCTAATTTTTGCAATTTTCTTTTTTTTTAATAAATTTCAATAAGCATGTTATTTTGTATAGAACATCAGAAGGAATATTAACAATTTTTGTTTGCATTTCTTTAAATCTTTCCGTTAATTCAAAACTTGTTATAAATAATATTTTTTCATCCTCTTTTTGTAATTCTTGTAGACAGTCTTTTAGAATAAAAGACGAAAATAATATTTGGCAATCATTATCTTCAATTTCGTATCCAATGTAAGTATCTTTTGTATTTAAATTTTGTAAATAAATTTCCACGTGAACTGTTGCACTACCCATTATTTTAATATAAATGGAAAAAAACGAAAAAATATTTTTTTATGTATATATATTTATTTTTTTTAAAATGGAGAATTTGATTAAATAAATTTAAAAAAATAATTTTTTTCTTTACAGATTATCAAGAAGAAAAAATAATATTTGACTACATTTTTAGGTTTTTAAAAAAAAAAAATGGGAAGTTTATTTGCTAAAGATAAACCTTTTTTACATTTACATGTATATCAATACGTGATTCAGATAATGTAGTTTTTGATCGTGTTGATGGTGGCGAGGAGGAAAAAGAAAAAAAAAGTTGTTTTTCATTTAGGAAAAAAAAAATGTTGAGAAATTTACAGCGGAAGAAGTAAGTAAGATAGCAAAATTACTCAAAGAAAGAAAAAAAAAGGGGGAAGTGAAATTCAAGAAGAAGATTTTGATGCAAGTATAATCAACGAAACGTACGATAGGTTTAAAATGAAACAAAAAACATTAAATATTTCCATTTCAAGAAAAGCGAATGTTAATTTTATCGCTTTAATACAATCATTACGCATTGTATTTTCTTATTTACTTAATGTAGCTAGAGCGTCTACAAATTCGGAAAATGATTGATGTTAGATTAATTTTTAGTCACGCTCCAAAGACATATTTTTCTACAGCGGTATTGCCGCTTAAGCATTTTAATGTTGATTTTTTATTGAATATATTTGAAAAAATGATGCAAAGCAATACATTTTTAATAGCGAATGGGTGGAAAACAAACGTAATTATACAAACATTTCCGTTTAGTAGAAATTTTAATACAAATAGAAAATGATGGTGGTGGTGGTGTAAATAAAAATGTTGAAAAATATAAACGAAATTATCGAATTGGTGTTTTTTATGTAATATGTGATAAGTTAAACCGTTTTATCAAAAATTGTTGTTTTGTAGTTAGTTTATTAGTAGGATTATCGTATTTAAAATAAGATGAAAAGTATGTAAAAATGGAAAGAGCACCATAAAAGCGTAGATGAATTGTATACGGTTGATGAAATTCGTAATATTTATCAGCAGTGGGGAATTCCAGAAGGCGAAGTAGAAACAACAATTTTTCGTGATATTTATGAAAAATTTCTTAAAGCTCAGGGTGTTGATTTGGTAGTGTACTTTGATAAATTTGATGATTGTATTATCTATGATTCTCGTACGGATGAAAATGGAAATTTAATAAAATTAACAACTAATATAGTTTGTTTATGGTTGAATAATAGTCATTACGATGTTGTTTTAAGTATGACTAAATTTTCTAAACTTAATCCTTCCTCATTTTGTGTTAAATGTATGAGTCATTTTAGACATTTTGAGCATAAAGATAATCATATATGTTGTAGTAATTTAACGTGTCAGCGGTGCTTTAGACAAACTAAATGTTCACGAGAAGTAAAAATTGAATGCTCTGTAATATTTTATTTTTTAATGAAGAATGCTTTCACGCTCATCTTACAAATAGAATTTTTAAACCAAAACAATCCAATTATGATAAATTAACACCGTGTCAATATTATTTTTACTGTGTTACTTGTAATAAAATCGCACCTCGTTTTTCTTTTTTTACAAAGAAAAATATTAAAATGCATAATTGCACAAAAAGATTTTGTTTTCATTGCAACGCTTATAAAGAAAAAAAACATTATTGCTATATGAGTACGATATCAAAAGAATAAGAAAAGAAAAAATTAAAAATAGAGACAATAATTTTTTTTTGATTTTGAAATGCGTACTGATGGGAATAAATTAATGATTCCCTATTATTGTGTAGTTCAAAAAGTGTGCAAAAAATGTGAAAATATTGAATTTAAAAAGTTTAAGAATTATTCAGAGGACCGACAAGATATTCTTGAATGTTGTGGAAAACGTGAATTTGTTTTCAAAGGAGATAACGTTGTAGATGAATTATGTTAATTTATATTATTACAAGAAAATTCTGTTTGGTTAGCCCATAATGGGGGACGTTTTGATACAATTTTTATTTTTAAATTTTTTTTGGAAAAATTTTTTTATCCTGAAACAATTATGAATGGGAATTAAGTGATGATGTTGAAAATTCCTGATAAAAATATTACTTTTTTCGATAGTTTTTCGTTTTTAAACATGGGCTTCATCCATACTTTTTTGACGATTTAGATTACGTCGGGCCGCTTATTAACCGTGAATATTTCGATGTAGAAAATATGGATAAAAAAACAAAAATTAATTTTGAAAAATGGTATTTGGAAAAAAACCAAAAATACAATATGTGTTTGAAGAAGAAATGTATTATTATTGTAATTCTGATGTTACTATTTTAAGAAAAGGATGTGTTAAATTTTCTTTTTTAATATATGATATAGCAAATATTGCTCCTTTTTACGATACATCATGTATTACAATTGCAAGTCTTGCGTTAAAAGTATTTCGTTTAAATTTTTTAAGAGAAAAATGTGTGGGAATTATTCCAGCATCAGGATATAGGGGTAAAGTCAATCAAAGTGTCACTGCGTGGTTTGGTTAGAACAAATAAATACAAAACTTAACGGAAGATTGGAGTATAAATGTTCACAAAATGGTGAAAAAATGATTTTAGATCATTATGTTGACGGGTTTTATGATAATATCGTCTATCAATTCCACGGGTGTTTCTTTCATGGCTGTCCAAATTGTTTTTACCCGTATGAAATTAATACAATAAATAATGAAAAATTCTGTAATCTTTATTCGTCTACAAAAAAATTCACCCATCAATTAGAAAAAGCCGGCTACACAGTAATAGACTAGACGAAAAATTCAAGAAGTCCAATATTTAGAGTGCATGAGGCATTTTTTTGTAAAAGTTGGCGACAGGTGTCTTCTTGTGTGATTTTTGACGCTGAATCCGAATTTCGTGGTCGCCAACGCTGATTTTCCGTTTTTAGCGGGAAAATGACGTCATAATGATTAACAGTTAAAGTGACATTGTCTTTCTTGTACGTTTTTATTTCCAAACCGCAAAACGTCATTATGTTGTTGTGAATTGCAAAAAAAAGCTCAAAACGGAAGAAAAGAATAAGATTTGTGTAGAGCACGAATTTACCAATTCAATAAAAAATATATATGTAAAGACCAAACCCTTATAACCTTATAACCGTTTGTGTCTAGTGAAGGTGGCAATTTTCGTTTTATAAAATTCTAGTAAACTTTTAGCAACTAGCAGAGCAAAATACTTATTTACAATTTGAGTTTGAAACTATTTTAAAACGTTTTACAATATTAGGGGGCGTTACATTTCATATTTACAAAAATATGAAAGAATGTTGGCGGCGCCCTGGCTGTTTTCATTCAATGAAATGAAATTTCTAGTCGCGCTTGTCTAATTTGTAAAAGATATTTGAAAAGCTTTATTGCTATCTTGATATAATATATTACACCTTTTCAAAGGAAAATATAAAGACATGAAATCAATTTGCGATAATAAATTTCCATCGTCTGATTTAGGAAACTTTTAAGTTCATTAAATGTTAACTTTAAAGTTTTTAAAATTGAAACTTTAAAATTGAATCTCGATTGAATTTGGTTACGCGAGTAACAAACTTTGTTATTTTGATTTTTTTTGCCGTACATCTGCTTCTATTTTTTAAAGTGAGGATTTTTCTGGCATCATTGTCTCGCCAGTGTTTGTTTACTTAATTAGTTGGCGTGGGAAATCTCTTCTATCAGTTTTCTTGTTTGCTTGGTCTTTCACGTTCGAGCTGCAACGATGGATCCCGTTTTAGCGTTAAAAAGACCTTCAGAAGTCGATTTAAAGGCGTGTATTTTCTGCCAGCGGCGTCATAGAGATGATAATTTGAGAGCGGCTTATGACTATAGCAGAACCGTAGTTCGCGAGGCCATGAATTTGCGGACCAAGTGTAGAGATGTCGAGAACAGGGAAACAATCAGTTGGCTGGAAGAAATCATAGGTAATACTGAGGTTTCAATTGCTTGGCATGCCAAGTGCTATTCTCTGTTTACAAGCAAGGATAAAATTCAGCGCTTACAGCAAAAGTTTAACAAAAGTGATGCGACTGCTGAACTGATCTCAAGTCCGCGTAAGACGCGCAGCCAAACAGAACAGGTCGACTGGGACAAATGCGCTTTCTGTCAGGTTCACACGAAGGAGCGCTTATCGTCAGTTATGACATTTAAGATGAGTGAACAAATTATCGAGATTGCTAAGTTTAACTATAAACTACGCGTTCGATTATCGGCCGAAGGCAAGTACCACCTATCATGCTTTAGTGCATTCAAGAGATCCAGGGATAAGATTGAAATGAAAGACAATGACTTAGCATTGGTTTGGCTGCGCGGGGAATTAGAGTATGCGGCTGACAAGGGCCATGTTATCAAACTTAATGATATATGGGATAGATATACCACTCTGACTGAAAAGGCGGGAATTACGATCCCCCCTTCTTTTATAAGTCGCAGGGCAACATTCAAAGATAAACTCATGCATATGGTTGGGGACATTGTAGAGTGTGTGCAGTCACTTGATAGGGGGCCTTCTGAGCGACACACCCTGCTCATTCCCAAGAAGTGCGTCAACATGGCTCTGTCCCAGATAGTAAGTCAGAGTCCAGCTGACGAAGATGACGAATTGCACGCTCTGCCAGTTTATCACCAACAAGATGGCGATATATTTCTGTCGCTTGTTCATGTTGCGCTGAAGATACGCGCTGACCTAAGAGAAACCCCTGGTTACCAAGGGCTGAATATCCGCGCGCTCGATGCCAGTGATTGCGTTCCCGAAAGTCTGCAACTGTTTTTACATCTTTTGTTCGGCGGTGAACGACTTCTAGACGAGGAAACGATCGAGGAGAAAGAGGCTGAGGTGCGTAGCAAAGCGGTTGCTGTTGCTCAAGACATCGTCTACGGAGTAAGCAATGGAAAGAAATGGACACCCAAGCACATTGGACTAGGGAGCACCCTTCACCAAGTCACAAGGTCCAAAGATCTGGTAAAACATTTCCACAAGGCAGGCCACATTCTGAGTTACGACCAAATTCTTCAAGTTGACACAGGTTTAGCTGAGAGTGTTCTAAAGACTTTAGATGAAGAGAGTGGTACTGTAATTCCGCCAAATCTGGTGCAAGGCAGGTTTGTGCACTTCTCTGCTGATAACATTGACATTTTAGATGAAACGATGGACGGTAAAAACACATTTCACGCAACACAAATTGCTGCATGGCAACGCGGGACGGAAAATATGTCATTACTTGACGGTGTAAGTCCGTCCAAGAAACGCAGCCTTTGTGTTCCGGAATCGTTTGATAAGATTGAAGCGATTGATGTGAGGAAAAGCAACCCTGTCTTTATCAAGGCAGTTAAAACGACGTGGTATGTGGCTCAAGACAACAAAGGAGCTAAGCAAGCTGCCAAAGCAACGGATTTGGCATTGAACATGTTACGATGCAAAGGCGTTATCAGTAGCGGATGGACGGGGTTTAACCAGTCGTTATCACGAGAAGAACAACCAGAAGTAACAAAGGTGGGGTACATGCCAATCATTCAAGCACCCGCACACGAAATGGACACCTTGAACACAGTCGTTAAGAAATGTATGCATGTGTCCGCCCCGCTTGGACAGCGCTACACTATTATCACCGTAGATCAAGCGCTGTACAGCAAGTTAGTCGAGTTGAAATGGCAAGTTCCACAATATCAAGAGAGACTTGTCGTACAACTCGGCGGTCTCCATATATCTATGAACTTTCTTAAGACGATTGGAGATCATATGAAGGGATCGGGGCTTGTTGATTCGTGGGTGGAGAGTGGTCTCCTTGGACCAAATGCAGCTGAGCATGTGATGAACGGCAAGGCATATAAAAGAGCAATGCGCGCGCATAAGATAACACTGCAAGCATTATGGCGCATGTTGATGCCGTTGTTACTAAGATCTTGTGAAAGGTCGAACGCTGATCTTGCTCGGCAGATTTCGCATCTATTGTCTTCAGCGCAAGTCAATGAGCTGATTACACCTTTGAAGTCCCCAGAATTTCAAACGGTGTTTGATGCGTTCGTGGCGCAGAAGTCTGAGGAAAATGTAAACTTTCAGTTTTGGTGGAGCTATATTGAGATGGTGTCTACCCTACTTGATTTTACCCGCGCGCAACGGGAGGGCAACTGGGAGTTGTATTTGGATAGCTTCCGCTGCATGCTTCCACACTTTTTCAGATACGACCATCTGAATTACGCCAAGTGGGGATCGGTTTTTATCGCGGATATGGAGCAGCTGCCGCATGAAGTTCTACAGGAGTTCCAGAAGGGTAACTTCGTTGTTAAGTGGAGCGAGGGCGCGTTCAACGAGGTGAGCGTAACCAAGACATCTTCAGCCTTGAGCAGGTGAGTTGAAGAGCTTGGTTTATAATACATATTTATTTAGTTCCTGTACTGGATGGCATATTAATTTATTATGTTCTCTTTTTAAAAATTGGAATTTCCTAGGTGGGCCCTTTCATATAATTTGCGGTCGGAGATAGCCGAGAAAACTCATGACATGTTTGGACTACTACAAGAAGACACGTTTTCTCACAACGAGTCTGCACCAGGGAGGATTCTTCGCGACAACAAGGATGAGGAATCACTGGTTTCCGTCTTGGAGCAGCATAACTTGTTTTCACCGACATCTCATCCAGATTGTCTTTATAACATTGCTACCAAAGATATTGTCACCGACAAGATTCAGGAGTCACTATTAGGCGCGAAAGATCTAGGACAGAAACAGGTCAAAGTTTTTGTGCAGCAACGGTTGATTGCACCGCTTCAACAGGCACAGCAACCTAATGACGAACAAGAGAAAACCAAGGTTCAGTTCTCGGACGCAATGCACAAGAACAATGCTCTTACTTTCGACACATTGTATCAAGTCGTCAAAGGAAGTAAAGAGAAGGAAAAGAACACAATTTTACGGGCAGACAGGAGCGTTTTACAGCGTCTTATCGTTGCTTATGGAGCTGGTCGACAAGTAGATTTGCTTAATGTCCTTTCGCACGAGTTAATGCCAGTTCCGATATCACTGGCAGAGACGAATGGTAAACTTAGAACCGGCCAGAAAGCGCTATTGGCTGATGTTCTTACCAAGGGAATGGAGTGTCCGAATGCGATCGAGTTGCAAGGGAGTGCGTGCTTGCTGATAGACGGAATGGCGTTAGTGGCAGCAATAGGAAAGCCTGCCGACGCCCAAACGTTCGGAGCCTATGCAGATAGCTTCCAAGCTGCAGTATTAAGAGCAGGTTCGCATTATCAGCAGATCCACGTACTGTTTGATAGATATGATAAGAGTTCAATCAAAGCAGGCACGAGAGAACGGCGTACCAGAACTATTCGCCCCATTCGTCGTGTTATTGAGAACAAGCACGTTCCGCTCCCGAACAACTGGTCAAACTTTTTAGCTTTACCAGAGAACAAGGCAGACTTGGCCAGATTCGTATGCGAGCATTTGATTACAAATGCACCGCAAGACAAAGTCATTGTTGTCGCTGGTGGATTCACAGATCG
Organism: Paragorgia papillata; assembly: GCA_035771165.1. NCBI lineage: Eukaryota > Metazoa > Cnidaria > Anthozoa > Scleralcyonacea > Coralliidae > Paragorgia > Paragorgia papillata. Next base: position 268,902 of record JAWNZC010000284.1, read on the forward strand.
GAAAGAAGCGCAGTTGTCTAACCAAGTGGTTGATCCTTCAGTGTTTTGTGCAGATCACGAAGAGGCCGATACTAGACTGATTCTACACTCCATCGCCAACAATTGCGACACGGTAGTTGTGTCGGCAAGAGATACCGACGTACTTTTACTTCTAGTGGCGCATTCGCCGAATATTCCAGCTGCAAATGTGTGGATGATGGCTGGAACAGCGGCCAAGCGCAAGTTCTTTAATAACACGGCTATTAGCGACAATCTCCTGACAGGATCACTGTCCACGCTCCTCCCTTTCCACGCGCTGACTGGTTGCGACACAACATCGTATATCTGCAACCACACCAAAGTGTCAGCGTGGAAAATCTTTATAGAGAAACACCACCTTCTCGCGTCGCTAGGTGAAGGAGAGTTGACAGTCAACAAGATCAGGGATGCCGAGAAGTTCATCTGCGCAGTTTACAAATGTGGGAACATTGAATCTGCGAACGATGCACGGGTTCTTCTATTTTCGAAGACCGCGAAACCCGAAGCATTACCCCCGACAAAGGACGCACTGGAGCTGCACATCAAACGCGTGCACTACCAAGCACTGATATGGTAACAAGCTTCATGTCAGCAACCTTCCCTGCCAAACCCAGATGGAATGGGATGGGTGACAGATGGCGACAGTAAACTTGTTCCACTCCTTATGACAAAGGAACCTATCCCGAACGCGTGCAAGGAGATCATATGCTGCTCTTGTAAAAGCGGGTGCACGACTCTGCGCTGTGGCTGCAAGAAAGCAAAATTGTCCTGTACTGGCGTTTGCAGCTGCTCTGTGAACCAAAACATTTCCTGCAAGAACAAATGCGAGAAGTAAACAGTGTAGTGCAGCGTTGCTACCATACCAGCAGAATGTACGAGTTTTCATATTATTTCGCCTCCCGGGCGCACAATATTGCTTTGTAATTAAGCAGTAGTATATTCGGCATTTTTCTCACGTTATTTAGACATTCAATGATAACCTACAGTAGGATTTATGATCGCCTATGACGTCACCATATGACGTCATGAGAACCCTTAATTTATTCATTTCTCTCGCAATCAACAAAAACATGAAAGATATTTGTGATTCAAGCTTCAAACGTGATGAAATTCGATAAGAAATGTCCTCAAACGTTTTATATCTTTTAACTTCAGATTTACTATTGCGCAAAAGTTGTGACGTCATTTTCCCGCTAAAAAACGCAAAATCAGCGTTGGCGACAATAAAATTCGGATTCAGCGTCAAAAATCACATAAAAACGCACCTGTCGCCAACTTTTACTAAGAAATGCCTCATGACTTACGATTTTCCGAAATCTCGCCTAGTCTATAATAGAAAAATGGGAATGGGAATTTTTAGAAGAAAACAAATTTACTAAAAATGAATTAGATGAAAAGAAAAAATATTTTTACGAACATATTCCTTTAGAACCACGTGACGCACTTTATGGAGGGAGTACCTCACCCGTTTGTTTGTTTGTTTGTTTAAAAATGCAGGGGAAAATGAACAAATTTTGTATATTGATTTTACTTCTTTATATCCTTTTGTTCAAAAAAGTAGCAAATATCCTGTCGGACAACCTACAATATTTATTAAAGATGAGTGTGAAAATAAAAATTTATCTGAAGTATTTTGTTTAGTAAAATGTCGTATTTTACCACCTCAAAATTTATATTTTCCCGTATTACCATCACGTATAAAAGGAAAATTATTATTTCCCTTATGTTATATGTGTGCAAACACTACGCAATTGACACGATGCAGACATAATGAAAACGAACGTAGCCTATTAGGAACGTGGACGAGTATTGAAATAAATAAGGCTATTGAAAAAGGTTACCGTATGGTGAAAATATACGAAATTTATCATTTTTCAAGGCAAGAAATAATTTTTGAAGATTATCTAAATTGCTTTTTAAAAATTAAACAGAAAGCATCGGGTTATCCGAAAGAATGTTATGAGGAAGAAAAAAATTTAATTGATAGCGAAGTAGATAAATATATCGTGGATTATTATAAAAACGAGGGTATTTTACTTGATAAAAATAAGATTTACTATAATCCGGGATTACGTAGCACAGCTAAAGAAATATTAAATTCACTTTGGGGAAAATTTGCTCAAAATGAAAATAATGTAAAAGTTAAGTGAATATGATGAACTATTAAAATTAGCTAATGATTCAAATATAAATTTAACTTTAAGTGATTTTGTTAATAGTGAAATTTTACGAGTTACACGAAAAAAGATAATTTAACAGCGCCATTAAAAACTGCAAACGTAATTATTGCTTCTTTTGTCATTGCCTACGCACGTTTGAAATTATTTGATTTAATCGATAGTTTAGGAGAGCGTGTTTTATATTTTGATACTGATTCTGTTATTTATTTTTTTAAAAATGATGAAAATGTAGTTGAAACAGGTAATTATTTAGGGGAATTAACAAACGAGTTACAAGAAAATGAATGGATTACTCAATTTTGTTCTACAGGCGCAAAATCTTATTCTTATCGCACTAATTTAAATGATGAAGTTATACATATTAAGGGATTTTGTTTAACTAATGAAAACATAAAAAAAGAATTAAATTTTGAATCGTTACAAAATTGTGTTGAAGATAATGAACAAAAAATTAAAATTAAATATAAGAATAAAATAACAAGAGATAAACTGAATCATATTTTCATAGAGGATGAAAATAAATTTTTTACTTTCACTTTTAATAAACGCGTTGCTAAAAACAATTTCTATACTTTTCCGTATGGTTTTTTAGATAATGATGAATAAAATAAATGATGCTGTAATACCATTTCAACACCCTTTTATGCTAACATTACGCGGACCAAGTCAATGTGGAAAAACGTTTTGGATATATAAATTATTGCAAACTATCGAGGTGATGATTGAGCCGCAAATTAATAAAATTATTTATTTGTATACAGCTCAACAACCATTATATCATAATATAGAAAAAATTGTTAAAGAAAAAAAAATAAACATTGAATTTATTGATTGCAATAAGGGAATTGCAGCAGCTGATGAATTACAGACGAATTTAAGTGAGAATACTTTAATAATTTTAGATGGTCTTATGACTATTGCTACGTGTTCAAAAGAAAATTTAGATAATTTAAATAATTTTGCATCTCGTGACGCTCATCATAAAAACATGAGTATTATTTTTAAATATCAGAATTTAATGTACGGTAATGGAAAATTACGAAATTCACGTATCAATAGTCAATATCATTTAATGTTTAAAAATATCGCTGATGTAAGAAATATGTATACTATTGCTGATAATAAAAAAATAAAAAGAAATGTATTCAATACTATTCTAACTGATATTCATAAAAATCCAAATGGATATTTATTATTTGATAATTGTACAAATAGTTTTGATAATACATGTCTTCGAACTAATATTTTCCCAGGTGAAAATACCATAATTTATGATGTATAAAAAAATGTAAATAAATTTAAAAAACACTTTTTTCTTAATTTTCAAAAAATTTGTACATAATCGATATTATAAGGGCACAACAAAGGAAAATAGTTTATTTATTTCTGTGAGAAGAAGAAGGTGTAAAAAAAAAGGTTCTTCCAAAAGGAGGATTTATGTTATTAGGACCTCTTTTAGCAGGATTAAAAGGATTAGGGGGTGGTGCAGTAGTAAAAAAAAGAAGAAAAAAACAACAAAAAGACAACGCAGAGGTGTTTTTTTAGCGATATTGTAAAACAAGTAGCAATAGCAAAAAAACATTTTGCGGGAAAATCACGTAAAGAAATTTTTGGTGGTGGTAGTAGTATAAGAAGACGAAGAAGAAATCTGAAAGGAGGTACAACAAGATATGTAATGCCAAAAAATAGAAATTTCAATAGAAGATTTGGATTTGGAGAAACAATTTGGTAAAAGCTATTTTTTGAAAAAATGGGTGGCCAAAAAATGGTTGGAAAGTCTAAACATTGTAAGCGTTGTATTAAAAAAAAAGGAAAAATAGAAAAAATAAAACAGAAAAAAACAACAAAAAGGAGTTTATTTATTATCATTATTAACACTTCTATAAGATGTCAAAATATATTATCAATGTATCCCAAAAAAAAAGAAAAAAGAAAAAAAGAAGAAATCCTTTGAAATTAAGAACAATAAAAAAAATTGTAAAAAATATAGTGGAATTAAAATTAAAAATTAGTTATTTTTTAATAAAAGATTCATAAAAATTACAACATTTTTGTTCATTTTTTTTATTTTTACATTTTTTTAATATTATTTTATTAATAATTTTTCCATAGCTAAAATCTTTTTTTAAATTTTACGCCAATGTCTTCTTTGAAATGTTTTTCTAATCCAATATATATATATTTTTTTAAATTTTACTGCACTTTCTTCATTGAAAAGTTCTTCTAATCCGAGTGTCTCACCACTAGTACTAGCCCCATCAATAGACTCATAAAATTTAACCCCTCCACTAATATATATTTGTTTTAATAAATTATTACGTATATAACTTGCGGGCATATTTTTTTTTAAATATTGTAATGCAGCAGTATGTTCCAGTCGATGATAAATTAAAAGATCCTTGTTTAACAGCATTATGCAATAAATCATATATTAAATCTGTTTTGTTAATACTATATTTTCCCATTTTTATATTTTCTTCTTTTAATCCTTTTTTTTTTAAATCCTTCTATTTTTACTTCACTAGTAGATAAAGTTGATGTAGTACCACCAATAGCATCGTCGTCGCCTTCTTCTTCTTTATTAATTTTACGTTTAACAGTATTTTTTTTTTTTTAATTGCACCATACTTTCACCAGTTCGTTGTTTTTGATTCGTTTTTACAAAATTTTCCATCTCATTTTTTTTTCTCTCCAAGTTCAAATTCATCTCGATTTTTTATTCCTTGAAGTAATTTTTTTTTCATCATTAGTAGACTTCAAATGTTCTAAGATTTAATTTAATTTATTTGTATCAATTATTTGTAATTTATTTACATTCACTTTTTTTTTTAATTGATTCAATATAATTACAAGCTTTTTCAAAAACACCAGCTAAGCAGTGATCTTCACATAGTAATAACTTAAGATCTGAATGAATTTTATTATTGATTATTTTTTTAAGGATATGTCTATACTCAATTGAACATTTCACAGGAATTTTTTTATTTAAAATATTTTTTGATAAAAGAATTATTTTTTTTTGTAAAGTTTTATCATATAAAATATGGGTTTTTTTCATATTTGATCTAAAAAATGTTTTAATGTGTGGTAAAAATTCGTTTCCTTTTACTTTTTTTTTATTTTTTAAAAGTTGATTTATATAATATTATAGTTTTTAATATTTGTTTTTCATCTTCTGAATCATTGTCATCACTCATACTTTCTTCATTTTCAGAAAAAGATTTTTTTTTTCTCCTTCTCCTTCTCCTCCTTCTCCTTCTCCTTCTCCTTCTCCTCCTCCTTCTCCTCCCCTTCTCCTCCTCCTCCTCCTTCTCCTCCTCCTCCTCCTCCTTTTTATATATATATTTTTTTTGGTGCTCTCTTTCCATCTTACACTGAGTAATATTGATTCAAAATAAATGAAATTGCATTGTTTTTTACATTATATATCGTTTTTTACATTATACATGTATATCATATAATAAACGTGCGGGTGTTTTTAATCCGACTTTTATTTCATTACGAAATTCACCAATAAATAGCATTGTACCACCAGGAGTATTTTGTAAAAATTCAATATGCGCATTAACTACACCACTTGGACGATTGGGTAATACTTTTAAATGAAAATCGTGATTCGTGGTTAAATCGAATCCCAGAACTCCATAACCATGAATAAAATCACTGTAAGTAAAAGGCATTTCTGAACATTTTTTATTAAGCACCTCACATAACATTTGATATGCTTCTATTGAATTTTTCACATTTGCCACGCTAACATTATTTACTGAAACGTTGACGCTTGAATATGCTTCCCATCGAAAACGAAATATATTGTGGTCCCATGTACCGTTCATATTATTTGTTCGAGCAAATACGATAAATAAACGAATGGGGCAACTACCGTTAAAAATATCATTTTCAATAACACTTCTTCTTACAGCAGCAACAACTGATGGAACTGTACGAAATCTAGTAGTATAATATTTAGCTTCTTGTTGGTTTGTAACAAATGAAGTATTTAAAGCATTTGTTAATTGATCTTTTGGTTTGAAAATTGGAATTTTACATCGAAAATTGTCCAATACTACTCTTGCATCTGCTAAAGCTAAATCAGCATGCAGTGCACCCATGCATATTGTTTGCATATTTGCTCTTGTTAGTCTAATATCAACTTTAAAAGCAGTTGGAAGATATGCTTCACCACCACCATCATTAAAGCATGCTATACTAATTTGATCAATTAAATGGGCGCGTGTATTATTTGTAAGAGCATGACGATTAACCATTCCCACATTGTTTCCTAAATGAACGTCATGTTGAGACGCTGTGCCAAAATAACCGCAATTTACTTCTGGTGAATCTTTATACATTGAAGGATTCTCACGTGTGAGCATATTAATATAAGCTGCAAAAAAAGCAAAATTATCAGCAGGTGTTACTAAATTCTCATTAAGTTTTAATTCTTGTGTTTTCCACATTGTTCGTAGTGGAAAAGGTGGAACAGCAATAAGTGCATTTGGTACTAGAGCACCTGCTGCATTTGTAATAGAAAGGTCAACGTGAAATTTTGCATCACTTGTTTTCATTAAACCCACACTATTACCATTACGAATAAATGAATATACATGAGAGAATTTGTCTTTTGGCGTAGCGAAAATTTCATCTTCTCTTGTTTCAAAAAAACATCATTAAAAGGTGTTGACTGAAAAAATCGTAGTGGATTACTAAACAATGTATCGTGTTTTTCAATTTCTTTTTCTGCAGGATCTTCCTTTTTTTCTTCTTTTTTAAAATTTTTTTTTATACGTTAATTTTTAATACTTCTCCCACAGTACTTAACACCAGAGGAAGAAACATACCAAGTGCCATACCCGCACCAAAAGCACCCCCTTTTAGTACTTTTCTTCTTCTTTTTCTTCTTTTTGTTGATTTTTTTTAAAATAAGTTTTTTTACCCATTTTATTATTTTTTTTAAATAAATCTTTACTCAACAACAACCATCACAATATGACTTTTTTTTTTTAATAACATCTTTATTTTAATCTAAAAAATTTATTTCTTTTTTACTTTTTACAACAAGTTTTTTAATCATGATTTTCATCCATATTTGGGGGTAAACCAACTTGTCCATCCAGTAAAATTTCTTCTTTACTTGGTCTAATTTCTCTTGAAATCACAAAACGATTTCCTTGATATTGTCCCCCATTTCTTTTTCCATTTAATAATTCAATATAATCTTTTTCAGTTAATTTATAATTTTTAATTTTTTTTTAAATATCCTTTCATCTCAAATTTTCAAATTTAATGAAATCTTTATTCTTAATATTTTGTTTTATACTGAAGAATTTTTTTCTTCTTCATATAAATTTAAATAAATTGTAAGTTCTTCGCCCTTCAACCTATAAGCATTGTTTTCATTTGAAATAAAAAACTGGATTTTTTCTTTAACATTTTCCTCATTTGTTAATAAAAAAATGGTAATTTTTTCTTATCATTTACACCTAATAAATATTAATAAATAATAAAAAACGTTTTGACAAAAAAACATATTGTTTAGATTTTTTTGGAGCTGTTACTTGACAGTTTTTTATATTTATAATATTTAAATTTTGTTTGTTTTTTTCTTCTAAATTTTTTGTAAATGCTGAAAAATCAATTTTTTTCTTGAATATAATAAACGAAAATTTCCTTTTATTCCTTTACATTCAATATGATTTAAATTCCATAAAACATTTTTATTGTTATATGATTGCGTTTTTGAAAAAGGATTTATAACTTCGTAATCTTCAACACATAAAATATCATTTTTTTCTTTTAATTTCAATTTAAGCATAATTAATTAATCCCTCAATAGCCACAGTTCCCGAGTCAAATGGTATTTTATTATCCACACCACACTATCTTTTATTATTACAAATTACAAATTTTCATTTTTTTAAACTTTCTTTTAACTGAAACTGGTGGGGAATAAACAATTAATTCACCATTTCCTTTTCCTTGCTCACTCCATCGAATGGGAACTATGGTTAATATTTCTGATGACATATCACCAACTAAACTTCTTTCCAATTCTTCGCAATAAATAAACATTTTATCCATACCGTCAGAAATATCGGGTAAATAATGAGCAGTAATTGAATGAAATGTACTTTCTATTTTCTCTTGATCGGCATTTTGACTAAACTGATTTTTTTCCTAATTAAATGCTAACATAAATGCTAATTTTTTAGAAAAATTCAAATCAATATCAATAAAAAATTATTTTTTTTGTTTTGTTTTATCTATTGATGTTTTTGATAAGTGAAAAAAATCTAATTTCACACCATCATGTGCACGATAATCATTAGGGTCAAATTGGTTTAACCAATATTCAGCATATATATTGGTTGTTATTTTTACTTTTCCATTATTATCGAATATAATAGAAACATCATATTCATCTATAGCATTATTTACTTAATTTATTAACTTTTCCAAACTATAAATTCCTTGAGGAATAATAAATTTATCCGTATTTATTTGTAAAGTACAATCTTCGTATTTGTTGTTTTCGTTATCCCATTTAAATTTATGATATTTCATGTGCAACATTCATCGTTTGCTATATTTTTTGTTGTAGAAGGATAAGAAACAGATGTTACTTCAAAAAATGCTTCGTTATTTAATCCGTCGATTGGATGAATTCATTTCATTTCAAAATCATTTGTATAATTAGTTCTTCCTTCTTTTACAGTGTTACTTAAAATTTGTAAATTCATATTTTCTGTAATTCTTCCCTAAAAAATATTCCCGTTATTTTTTCGTCATCAAAATCTTGTAATTCGTACGTAATAGGATCAGTAACAAATACTTTTTTTATTGTAAATGTTTCGTCAGTCCAACGACGTAAACTACTTTTTTCAAAAAGATTTGTTTTTCCTCGCGCAATACGAACAACAGTTCCTTCCTTTAACACGTCATTTGTAAAAGTAATAATGGGGGAAATAATTTTACGTAGCATTCATACGGCGATACATTCTCCACGATAAATTTCATACGGCGTAAATCCACCCATACTTTTATGCGGGGACTTATTATATCTTTCAATAATAATGGGGAAATATGTGACATAATCAAATTCTCCAGTTAATGTTAAAACACGTGTCACCATTTTTTTTTAAATTTGAATTACTCTTTCAACATGGGACGCTTTAATTTCACGATTGTAAGTATGAAAAACAGAAAACCCATATTTTTTACTTAATTCTTTACGGATTAACTGAAATTCTGACCCTTCATCACATTGTATTTTTTTAGGAGGATCTTCTTTTTTCAAAATATTTTCAAATTTATTTGCTGTATTTTTTCCAGTTTTTTTCATTAAAAGTTCAACCCAAACATATCTTGAATAAACATCAATACACACAAGCCAATAACGAAATTGTCTGTTAAATCTTGCTAAATCTTTATTTTCTGCTAAATCAATTGACCATTGTTCATTTTTTTCATTTACATTAATATTTAAACGTTTATATTTTTTTTTACTAGTTCTATGTTGTTTATATTTTTCTAAATGTTCTTTTTCTAATGTTTCTCCTTTTAGTAATCTTGAAGCTTTCCTGATGAATTCCTCTGAAAAACGAGATTTTTTTTACTCATTTTTTTTTTTCTGAAAAAAAAAATTACATTTTTTTAATTAATGCTCTGATATCTTCTACTTCGCCAGAACTAATCATACTAACAAAATCAACTTTTTCATCGTCTTTTAACGATTCGTTCACGATATCATTGTAACGACAAATACAATCTTCTAAACTTAAATTACCTAAACTGAAATAATACAATAATTCTACTAAAGCTTTATCATTTGTAATTTTTTTTTCAGTTTCTTTACCATATTCTTTATCATATATTGGAAATAGAGCAGGTTGGTTAAAATCTGGATTAACACCGTTTCGCGCAAACTCGTATATTGGCCTTAGAGTAATTTTTTTTTTTCAGGTACAATTTCTAACTCGCATTCATCTACTACTTGTAGAGATTTTTCTTCTTCATTCTTCTTTTTCTTCTCTGGTCTTTCATTTTTGTTGACAGTTTTCCTTTTTTTTCCACTCGCTGTTCCTTTCACGTCGTGAAGAAATCTTCCCAACTCACAGGCAATTTCAGCCAAATTATCAGATTTTTTGAAAGAAAAATTTCCCCATTGATCTTCCCAATTTTCCTCAGGAGCAGCAGGCGTTGTAAATTCATTATATGTAATATCATCGTCGGGGTTTTCGTCAAAGGTCAAATCTTCTTCCGGAAGAATATTCAGGTTTTTTTGAATGACAAGTAGTTCACCACATCCAAATTCGTTGCTGCGCAATACGAGACGCATCGGATCTTTCTTGTAGTTGACGTACTCTCCCACAACAATGTGCACTTGTTCACTCCAATTCATCGTTGAATTTGCTTGTTGCAATGTATTAATTAAATTTGGAATTAAATCCAAATCTAATTCCATTTCACTATTCAAAGTAAATTTGATACATTGCTTACTTGTTGGATATGCTTTAGCTAACATTGCTTTTTCATTATTTTTTTCAACGCAATTACTTTCCGTGAAAAATCCGCATATTTCACTAAAATACGTTCATTCAATGTATATTCATGCATATAAAATTCCATTATTATATTATTAAAAGGAGTAAAAAAAGTTGAAATGAATAAAAAAACTGATGAGTTCTATTTCTTTTATAATATTTTTTTTGTTAAAAAATTTTATTTTAATTTTAATCCATATAAGGTAAAAGATTCGTTATAAAAATTCACGCATTCATTTATGTATTCTTCTGAAAAATTATTATTTATACATAAAAAATTTATACAATCTTTTAAAAATCTCTGACAAATAGGAAATTGCATGAAAATATAATAAAAAAAATTCTCATTTTTAAATTTTTTTCTCACTATCTTTACATTCTTTACGCAATTCACAAAAGACTTCTTCTCTATTTACAGGTGGTAATACAAACTCTATATATCGAATTCTAGTATCCATTAGTTCATCATTGGATAATTTTATAAAACATTTTTTTGTAAATGTTGTACTTAAAATAGCTTGTTGAAATGTAATTCTACTCTCGTATACAGTGGGAATTACTACAATTTGGTTGACTTTTTTCATTTTTTCATCATTTAAATGTTCTATTTTGTAATTAATTTTTTTAAGATCAATTGTGTTTTTTTGACAATTTTTATACCTACATGTTTCATTTATTCTATATACAAAATTTGCTTCAAAAGAAGGGTCAAAATTAAGATTACATTGCAAATTTTCATGTATATATGAATCTAATAAATCCATATTATATTCATTTTTAGTATTTCTCGTTAACATACCGTCGGGATTACGACGTTCACAATACAATAAAAAAGTTAGTACTAAATTATAAAGTAAATCCATATCAATATAAAAATAATTATGGGGATAGTAAAAACTAATATCGTCCCAACAATGAAAAAATAAGTAAGGTGAAATTGAATATAAAAAATATGCTGTCTTTAAACATCCTAATCCGTATGTTGATTGAATAAATGAAAAAAGTTCATATACTGTTTCCCTATTTCCAGCTATAGGTTAATGCAATACATTTGTTTCAGAATTTATGCATCCATTAAATGAAAATTATCGCACATAAGATCAGGATAAAAGTATCTTACTTTAAAATAATAATTAATCTGATTATTTACAGGAAATAAAGAACAACAATAATTAGGATGTTTATGTAGTGTAATTTTATCTTCGTCACTATATATTACTCCATAGCGTTCTTTTTCATCGTTTATATAGGGAAATAAATAGTTTATTCTGTTATATATAATAATATGAGGGAATAAATCGCGTTTATTTCCATTTCTTGAGCTAATCCCTTATATAAAAATAATGCGTAACGCATGTGGTCATCTTCACTATCACTATTCATAAATTGATCTTCTTCTTCTTCTTTATTTCTTCTTTCAACAGCGTCGATAAACTTTCCCCTATAATAAGGTAGTATACCCATTATCCAATACAATAGATCAATCGCTCCATGAGAAAAAAATTGAAACTCAGCAACGGTCATCAGCATAAATTTTAAAATTTCCCAATTTTTTTCCTTCTTTTCGAGTTCCGATACTGAACATTTTTTATCCATAATCCAAATATCCAAATATTTTTTCTTTTAACTCTTTTTATTTGGAATAACAAATACTATATATAAGGCTTTACATTTATTTTTTCTTTACCCAAATCAGATCAGATCAGAATAAACAAAAAAAAATGGCTAATGAAATAAAAATTGATATTAAAAATAAGCAACTGGGTGAAGTAAATAGAGACGTCAGAGAGAGAGCTTGGAACAGCTTTTTGGATAGAAATACTCTGCTCCTTGAAGAAGACCCTTCATTCAATCTGAATAATGCGAAAGTGGGATTTATTTATGGGCTAATAAACTTTTTACGTACTTTTGGTGACGAAAAAGAATATTCGTTTAGTGTGGATAGAGCAGGATTCCATAGCTGTGAGGAAAGTGATGAAGAAAAAAAGAAACGCAATGATAAATACCAAACAGCCATAAAATGCGAGAGAAAAAGGAAAATAACTGAATATGATTTTGCCAGTGAATTGATGTGGCTTGATGTGTGGAATGCAAAGTTAGACGCCTATGAATTTCTCCACAACGTATACGATCTTCATCCTGAAGTACGTAGTGAATATGTTTCTTTTTACGTAAAAACAAACGATCCATGTAAAAAATATAAACGTGAGAAGTAGTATATTTTTTTTTATAGAAACAAAATTGGAACAGTGTTCTATTGCTCGAAGGAAAATTGAACTAAATGATTGTAAAAAATAATTTATTTTTTTTAATAGTGGGATACTGAAGAATATATTTGGGGCCGTTACTAGTATTTTTTTTTTATAGAAACAAAATTGGAATTCTATAAGCGATTCTTTTTCTGATTGTAAAATAAGCTATCCATTTTTTTATATTTTTTTGGGGTGGGATTTTTTTTTTGTAAAATATTTGAAAATGTTGAAGTTGATATTGATTGTAAAATACAAATTAAATTTTCTGATTAAATTTTTTCTTTAAAATCAATGAGTAGTTGTGTTTTACTTTAGTTTACATTGTGAATATGGGAACTACCATCGAGGATGCGTAATTGATGACAACTTATCAATTAAGTTTTTTTGGTGAATTTTACCCCAATACTGATGTGATACTACGTACTGCTAATGAAGTCATGCATGCTGATGAAGAGGGAGATGGTGTACAGAAACTTGTTTTTGAAATGGTCTCAACAGTTCATATAGAAAAGTATATTGGTTGCAAATTGGGCTATTACTTTACTTATGATAATATCTATAATGTCGAACAGTTTATGAATAAACGAGTATATTTTGATCAAATTAATTTTAAATTAAATTTGAAACAAACAAACAGCGAAAAAATGTAAAAAAATTTATTTATAAAAATAATTATTAATCAATTATTAAAGCGAAATTAATTATTTTTAAATTTACATGTTTTTTTTCTTTTTTTCAAAAAAATTACAATATTATACATTTTTGATTAACTTTTTTTTTTTGGTAAATTACAATATCATACATTTTTGATGATTAAACTTTTTTTTTCCCAATCTTTTTTTTTAGTATATTCCCCCTATATTCAAACTAAAATCATGATCTTTCGATTTCAATGATTTTCTAGCTAATGTCCAATAATGTTTATATTCTGGAACCAGAATAATTCCAGGTGTATTCACTGTCTCAAAATAAACTTTATCTTCATACATATGAAGACGTGTTCCCCAACATTGATTCAATATATCTGATATTTTATTAAACTCAATAAAATGTTCTTCTAGTTCAAGATTCACTTCTTCTCCATCTAGATCAAGATTCTTTTCCATTTTTTAATTTTTTATTACAAATCCTATCGAACTTTTCTTGCAAATATAGTTCTCTCAAAAATTCACTGTGACAATGAACTATATAATCTTCTGCTGCTTGCTTTATATGGCGTACTTTCATAGGAATAATTTTATATATTTCTTCATTCAAACTTGCAAATAAATCTAAATTAATATCATCATAAATGTTCATTTTTTTCAACTTTTCATCCAATATTTTCTGCATTTCATCTGTTAATTCATTTAGTTCATCTTTTAATGAGTCATGAACAAATCTGCATACATCTTCTTCTTTACTTGAAATACCAAGATCCATCTTAGTTTATCAATCCTTGGTTTAGACATTTTTTTAAAAAAATCAATATATTGCGCCCAATTAATTGATGTTTCTTTCTTATACTTCAAATACAAATGTAAAACGATTTTTTTGTCTCTATTATTTATTGAGTTTGTATTCGTCTCTATTTGCATTTGCTTAATAAATTTTTCTACTAAAACTTTCTGTTGTTCTAAATCGCGTAATTGTCCCTCATTCCATTTATCTAAATTATAAATGAATTTTTCCATTTTTTTTTTGTTCAACTTTTTACACCTTTAATTCTTCAAATTTCGCTCCCACACGGTTCAAATAATCTCTTTCAACAGCGTCGTCAGCAGGAACCGCACAATAACCCAATTTCTCCAATACTTCTTTCACAGCGTTCTCTATTTTCTGATTCAAAATCCATAACACATCTACTTTAATATCATCACCAAAACCAGCTGCTTTCAACTTTTCATTCAAAATTTTTTGTACATCACCAGCTATTTCTTCAATATGTTTGCTTAAATCTGGTCGAATGAACTGAACTACTGTAGGAACACAAATTATTGGTGCTGTAACTCTTGGGATCATTATCGCTTCAATCTTACCGTCACCCATATTTCTATCTTATTAAAAAAAAAATATTTTAAATCCCTTATATTTTCTATTTTGTTCCTTATATGACTATAAATTATATTTCTATCTTATTCCTTATATGGTTTTTTTTTAAAAATCAATATATCGCGACCAGTTAAATAACGCCTCCTTCTTGTTCTTGAAATGCAAATGACAATAAATTTTAACTTCTTTATAAGGTGTTAATTTTGTGGACTCAATAAATTTGTTTACTATAACTTTCTGTTCTTCTAAATCACGTAATTGTTCTTCATTCCATTTATCTAAATTACATTAGTTTCTTTTCTTCTAAATTACGAGCTTCACATTGTTTCCAAAGTTCTTCTTGTATTTCTGCTTTTTTTTCATCCATTTTTTTTTTAATTTGTTGACATTGCCAGAGTTGTTCTTCTTCCATCGTTTTACTTGAAATAAATCATTTTTTTTCCACAGCATGTTTTATTTGCTCATTCAAATGCCATAACATCTCTATTTTAACATCTTCAGAAAATTCAATTTCCTTCAACATTTCATTCAAAAAGCTTGTGTATTCGCAGCTACTTCTTTAATTTCCTTGCTTAATTCGTTTTGAACGAACTGAATTACTGCAGAAACCAAAATTACTTTTTGACCCTTAGTTTTTTTCAAAATTAATGAATCGAATCTTGATTTTTTCTCAGCCATGATGAAATATAAAAAATAGTTTTTCTTTCCCTATTTTATTATCTATCTTATTCCTTATATACCTAAAGTAAAATTTTTTTTTTTTTCCAAATTTTTTTTCTTTTATACTTTTTTAAAATATTTCTCAAAACATCGAATTTCGTTAGTAAAATTATAACCCGTACGACTTAACGTCCAATATATATAGATAGGAATAAGATGAACCTCCTTCACAAACTACTTCAAAAAAAACTTTATCTTCACATTGTTCAAAATAATCTTTTATTACTCCAACCACCTTAAGGAATAGCAACTAAATTCTGCTTCACTTGTTATAACCAAATTTTAAACAATTATGAATGTTACTACGCATGTAACGAATGTAAAGTTTACGAAATTTTTTGTAATTTTTGTAGAAGATTCTATCCCTATAAAGTTATATGCGAAATCATTAAGAAATGTAAATGTAAAAATAGACAAGAACGGTGGTGCAAAAGATATTTTTCTTAAAAATAAATAAAAAACTTTTTTTAAAACTATTCAGTTTTCAATATTTACTAAAAAAAAAATTTTTTCTTTTTTTTTCCATATATGGTGAAACAAAATTTTCAAAAAAAAAAAAAGAAAAAAAAGAACTATATATTCATTCTCAATAAATAATTTTTTAATTATTTTTTCTTAGCTGTTCAACTACACTTCTCTTCTCAAATTTCACTTTTTTTTCTCTAAAAAAAAAATATTTATTTAATTTTTTATAAAATTGTTTCCCCCCCAAAAAAACCCAACATACATACACAAAAAAATACCCACACCCCCCCCCCCCAACACAAAAACCACACCTATGAATGCATTAAAAATAAAAAAGCCAACACCCACTTTCTAACACCCTCCATCCAAAATCAACTTTAATTTATTCCTACTTGCTCCTGATTGGTTTAAAAAAAAATACTGCAACGTGATTGGTTAACTACTAGTTTCCAGTCTCCAACACATTAAAAAAAATACAGTGTATTTGTACACTACTAGGGTAAAGTGGAAACAACACCAGCAGACGAAGTTGTAGAAGTAGAGGCTTGCATGAGACCAGACATCGGATTTGGGTTGTGAGACAACCGGAACTTCGGTGCTGCTCTGTGATCCACATGCGGGTCTGCTTGGAGCTAGCTTCGAGTAATCAAATGTTGATGGGTTGAATGGATAGATACCCAACTCTTGAAGCCAGCTCTTATCACTTCAGGAGTATTACTCGTGTGCCAGGCGATGTTAAATATCTTGGCGAAGTTACGCTGGTTCGCCACGATTGGTGCCATGTGGTTGAATGCTGCACACGCCTTCACCAATCCTTTCTCCAGCAACGCAAAGAGGGAGAGATCTAAAGGTTGGAGAAGGTGAGAAGAGAGTACTGGAAGACAGAAGATATGTACTTTGTTGGCTGCCGCTAAATCGATCACCTTCTGGGTGACATGCGCCTTGTGGCCATCCACCAAAAGTAGTACAGGGCGTTCAGCTGGGACACACTTCAGAAATATCTCCTAGAACCATTTCAGGTACAAATCTTTGTTGATCCAGCCAGACATTTGGGCAACAAAACGTGTTCCTTCTGGAGCACCTTCATTCACGTAGTTCGGAACTCTTCCGGTGGGGGTTTTATAAATAAACATTGGCGGCAAACTGTTCCCTGCAGCTGACGCCCATGCCAAAACAGTGATTTTTTCATGTTGGCCTTTCGACACACGCGGAACGTGCTTTACTCCCTTATCGGCTGCCACGATCTTGTTTATGGCGTCAAACTCGAACCCACTCATGTCGCAGTTGAAAATCAGATGCGGTTTTTCCAATAGAGGGCCGCCCTTGCTAGTGATAGTGGCCAACAACCTCTCGTAGAAGTGTTCGATGGTAGTCCTTGTTACAAATGTTCGAACAATTCCAAAATTTTGGGAGGCGCGCATGGACAGGGAAGGATTTCGCCCATTGCTCGCTCAAGAAGTGCTCCTTCTCAAGCTTGCCCCTTTTGACAGCAATTTGTGTTGCCATAAAAAGAATGATTTCCTTGCTTTTTCCCTACCCTTGCTCACTTGCGCTGATCAGGTAGGCGGCCAGCTTCTGCTCATCATCGGCGCTCAAAATCGTCTCCACTTTTGGTCCCGTCTCGAACCCGTCCAGAGATCCGGTTTCCCAAAAACTTTGGCACGTTAAAGTTGTTTGCAGCATTACTGACCAACACCAACACCAACACCAACACCAACACCAACACCAACACCAACCAACCAACCAACCAACCAACCAACCAATCAATCAATCAATCAATCAATAATTTTATTCACCAGCATAAAATATATACAAGTTATAAAGAAGAACACGTACAACTGGCAAGGTAGCCCAAAAAAGAAACCAACAGGCTTATTAGGATTTGGGCTCCCTTTTTACATAATTTAAAGTATTAATAACAGAATATGATAGCGACAAGAAAGATTTTAGACAAGAGAACATAATTTTTGACAATATCAGAATCCGAATGTTTGTTAGAAAAAATGTTTAGTAAAAAGGACTGTTCAAGTAGACGTAAGAAGATAATGCTTTAATTTAGATTGAAAGCAAGTAACAGATGAAGCATTACGAATATCTTGGGTAAGTGTATTAAAAAACTTTGGACCCTGATAATTCACTGAAAATTGTCTAGTTTTTGTGCTACAAAAGGGTAAATAATACGAATTAGAATTCCGTGTATTGTAGATGTGAACCTGATTCGTACGTAGTAATGAATCATCAAAGCTTCGAGGAGCAGATTATTTTGGTACGAGTACATAAATTTTCCTAGGTGTAATAAATAAATTTTTTCAAATTTAAGAATCTTAAGCTCTTTAAGAATTGGATCCGTGTGTGCATCAAATGCTTCCTTGCTAACAATTCTAATTACACGCTTCAGAAGTAAAACAATACGGTGAAATTTGTTGGGTATGTAGAGCTCCAGACAATAGTACAATATTGAAGGTATGGATAAATAAGAGAATAATACAATGTATATAAGGAAGATTTTGGGAGGCAAAAACTTGATTTGTATATAATACCTATTGATTTTGATATTCTTCTGGTAACATGTGAAATATGAGGTCTCCAAGATGTGCTCATCTAAAATTACACCAAGAAAAACAACCTCCTTGACCATATCTATTTTGTGGCCATTTAGCATTATCAACAAATCAATGTTATGCCTTTTCTGTCTTGGTTTAAAAAGCATATAGTTAGATTTCTTTATATTTATTGAAAGCATATTGGCCTTAAACCACTCAGATAACTTATCCATTTCATTATTAATTATATTCATTAAACAGGACGGGTCTTTGTGAGAATAAAATAGGTTTGTGTCATCGGCAAATACAATTAAGTCAAACATATTAGAAACATTAGAAAAGGTCGGTTGATATATAATAAAAACAGGAGTGGACCAAGAAAAGAACCTTGAGGCACTCCACACTGAATAGTTTTAGAACTGGAATAGGTATCATTATATTGAATATATTGCCAGTTCCGGATTTAGGACAGGGTGGACTGGGCGGTCGCCCAGGGCCTCCCACAAAATAATGTTTAAGGGGGGCCTCCACAAAAATGTCTTGAAAGTTGAAAAAATAGGTGTTGAAATGAAAAAAGTCTTGAGAGCCCAAAATATGAGTCAAAAATAAGGCAAAAGATATATGGATGATATATAGGGTCACTTCTAAAAGTGTATACATTCAGAAATAGAATTGATATATTGTGCTGGTCAGTGACCATCCAGGGGCCTCCACATTGCATATTGCAATCTATTATAGAAATAATTTTTTTTCATCCAATCAAGAGCTACTCCTCGGATGCCGAAATATTCAAGTTTATCAAACAGAATTTGATGGTTGACAGTATCGAAAGCTTTAGAAAGATCAAGAAAAATATCAACTGTAAACTCTTTTCGATCAATGGCTGATGTAATTTTGTCATATAAATGCAACATGCCAAAGAAGTTGAGTGATTTTTCCTAAAACCGTATTGGTTATCAAAAAGAATATTAGATTTGTTTCTATAATCAATTAAGCTGTTGTATATAATTCTTTCTAATAATTTAGAAAAAATAGGTAAGAATGACACAGGTCTGTAGTTAGAAAAAGATCTGTGATCTCCAGATTTAAATAACGGTATAACTGTTGCTATTTTCATTTGATCAGGAACAATGCCTGAAGAGGTAGATAAATTAATAATATGAGGGTCAGAGATAAAATCAATGGAATGTTTAAACGACAAACATCGGAATTCTATCACAGCCCGCCGCAGTTCCTGATCGTAAAGAATTTACAATTTCTAGTACTTCTTGTTGGGTTGCTGCCTCTAGGAATATAGAATTAATGAAGTGACCAGAGAGGAAAAAGCGATGAGAAACAGACGAGGAAGGTATTTTCTTGGCTAGATTGGGACCAATATCGGTGAAATAATCACAGAAACGATTTACAATTTCAACTGGATTAGAAATTTCTTGATTATCAAAAATAAAAGATGAAGGTAATTTGTTAACACGCTTTTTCCTATTAATAACTTCATTCAAAATTTTCCAAGCTGCTTCTCATAGTAGAGGCGTTTAGCAATTCTGAACAAGTGGTTTAATTTGTTTTTATAATTTTTGTAAGAAACCTCGTTAACAAGGCTAGGGGTATTTAAATAACGCTTCTACAATTTATTTTTTCGTCTTATCGACTTAAAAAGACCCTTTGAAAGCCATGGGTTTTATAAAAGCACAGTTTTTCGTTTTTACTGTTTTGAGTGGAAAAGAAGTGTTAAAAATGTCACGATATTTATCCAAAAAACTTCCATAAGCATATTTAGGATCACCGAACCCATTAAGATCATGCCAACGAACGTTACTTAAACGATCACGAAATTGGGCTACGTTCGCTGCACTTTTGTCACGGAAGACAATATACGTATTTTTATCCGTGTCGATATATTGTTCGTGAGTAATACAAAATATTGGCAAGTGATCAGAAATGTCTGAAAACAATAATCCGCTGAACGAATAATTATCCGAGTGATTGGTAAATATGTTATCAATAAAAGTAGCAGGTTTTACTGAGTACTCAACTGTTTTTCTTTCCTGTCCGATAATGTATACTGTCCGATAATATGTGCGAATACCTATATATATATATATATATATATACAAAGCATGAAGTATAGTTACCTTAAAGTCTTCGCTACCAGAGGTTTCACCCTAAACGGGATCATCAGGCGACTGGAAAATATCGGTTAGTGGGCTGCTTAAATGCGTTGGTTGGGGCGTGGGTGTGGGCGTCGAAACGTCCGGCGCATTCCTTTGGAGCGTGGGTGTGGGCGTCGAAACGTTGCGCGCATTCCTTTGATTGTTTAGGTTGTTAATTCGAAATCTGTTTTTGTGCCGACATACATATATATATATATATATATATATATATCACTTGCCAATATTTTGTATTACTCACGAACAATATATCGACACGGATAAAAATACGTATATTGTCTTCCGTGACAAAAGTGCAGCGAACGTAGCCCAATTTCGTGATCGTTTAAGTATATGAACACACTGATGGGCCTGCTGCTGGTGATAATGATGACAACAATGACGATCCTGCTGGTGAATATGAACAAACTAACAACCCTGCTGCTGCTGGTGATAACAACGACAACAATGACAATCCTACTGGTGGTGATAACAATGGCAACAATGACAATCCTACTGGTGGTGATAACAATGGCAACAATGACAATCCTACTGGTGGTGATAACAATGGCAACAATGAACACACTAACAACCCTGCTGCTGCTGCTGCTGCTGGTGATAACAACGACAACAATGACAATCCTAATGGTGGTGATAACGACAATTTGTCCTGTCAAACGTTTGCTGGAAGAGGGTCGTACTGGGAAGAGAGGTACCAGTGTGCACTGAAGAAATGCAAAGAAATTATGCGTAATGATGAAGAAGTTGTAGTTCGTGTTGAATTTGAACCAGACAATGAGCAGGATAGAAATGCCATAAGATTTGATGCTTGTATAGATGGCTTATGGCATCCTCTAGGTTATGCTGGGCTTCGAAAGATTCCCAAGTTGACCAAAGCCATCAGAATGAATGAAATACAGTCCATCTCCCTTAGCCATTTCCAAAGTCGGTATGTTCATCAGCAAGATAAAATGATGATTACTGGCTTCTTTACCATTGTGAAATCTTCCCCTTGGTTAAGAGACTGTGACCAGAATAGATACAATGCAGTCTTGAACGTATGACTTTTCAGTGCATTTCATTGCAATGCAACAATCACTGCTTTGTAGAAATAATGACTGTACAGTATACATCCAAGATTTTAATGCTCACTCACTGTTTGCTCACACTTGTATCTATTGGTTGTGAATGGGCTGGGGCAAAGGAAACATGGGTGGTGTACTCTTAGTCCACTTCTTCTCTCTGTGGCACACTAAAATTAAACCCAGTTGGATGGGGTTAGTACTTGGATGAGCCTTAATACTTGGATGGGTGACCACCCAAGAATGATACAGTTTTTTAAGCTTGAGCTTGAGACTCGTGCAAGTAGAGTTGTAGTTGGTTTCTCTTGTGCTTCGAGGGTTTTATTGGGTTCACTGGTTTTCCTAGATGTTAACTGTGCTCAGTGGTCTGACATGTGTTGTATGGTGGCTTGCAGGAGTGCCTTTGACTCTGCCAAGTTGATCTGTGTCCTTTGCAAAATTTCAGCCACCAGGTGCAAATAAGGATGATTAGCCCCCAGCTCTTTCTGATAGTACTGTTGAAAAACTCACATCTGAGGAAAATTACTGTATTTGTGTCAACCTCATACCCAAGAACTTTTCTAAGTGGAGAAAACTTCCTGGGAATGAGGTTGGAATTTATTGTGGTGCTACAGTGAATGGTAAATTAACTGGATCTCGATGCATGCGTTGCCTTATGGAACCCTTATCACGTATTGGCAGGAATGACCGACCAGCTGTGAAGATTGATGGATCTTCCCTTCTGTTGATCTTGAGCTTGTGAAGCCGCAAGGGATGTTGTTCTGGTTGTATATTTGAGGCAACAGGTGGTGATTCATCAAATGATTCATATGTCTCATCTGTGCCTTTAAACCGCTCATTTAATGTCCAATAATAAAATGGCAAATCATCATCCATCTTCATAGTAAATTCTCTAAAATATAAAGATACAAGAAAATAACAAGAAAAATTAAAATATAAAAATACTTGACGTATCAGTTGTATTTGGTTAGATTAAATTAATTTTTAAGATAAACTTCATGTAATGGCAAATGCATCCCAGCTATACCTGCATATTTTTCTCCAGTGGTACTTGAATTCCTTCAATGTGAAAGTACAGCCAAGTTTTTGATGGCACAAGGAAAAGAAGCATTCAACATCATCTGTTGTACTGGCTCTTGGATGTTCTTCCCATCCAATGGTTGCATTTTCACATCTTCGGTATTCCTGGCTTTCAATGTTGGTGGTTATGGCAATTAGGGTTTCTCGGCTGAAGCCTCGGATTCCTTGAAATGGTCTATAATTATAATTACAAAAATAAAAATATTTATGTGTTGGTTCTTAGTTAGATCATTTCCAGCCCCCAATGTATTTTATGTATAGTGCTTGGTACTGTAAGTATTAGCAGCACTCACCACTGTGCTAGTAATGTATTATAATCATACAATTTACCTGTTTATATCAATGGACGATAAGTCATAATCGGTGTTGTGCCATGGAACCAACTCATCCATCAAATAATTGAGCATCTCATAATTGGCTTTAGACCTATTCAGTTGGGACACTCCTCTTCCATCAGATGCTTCATGCCATCTTGCCACGATTTTTACATATTCGGCCTCTGTTTTATGTCCTTTCTCATCTAAAAATTTGGCTACATGGAAAGAAAGAAGTTTCTCCGCATCAGTTACTGACTGCTTGCGCTTGCCTACAAGAGCTGTATGGGTCAGACCAGTTTTGGGATCTCTCATTGCCTCATCAAAAGCATCCAAGTTTAATTTTAAATATGCACCCTCCCTTGTGTGCTTTGCTATTCGCTTCAGAATATGGCAATGGTCTTCCCTTTCACGGTGGATGATTCCTGTGATTGGGTCAGTCTCTGGTACATAAAGGTGGGTTGAGAAATCAATTCCTTTTTCTTTCCAAGCAGCAACAGCTTGTTGAAAGAATAGGGTACCAATGAGTGAACGAAGGCAGTCAAGAAATGATTCAGGGATGTTACGTCTGAATGTGTGTGGTGTATGACCAACAGGGACCAACATGTGACGGATGTTTTCCACAGCCTTAATCAAGTCCAAACCATTACTTTGACTCAAACAAATTGACTCAACTACTTTCCTAGGTATGGCTGGATGGGGGTGTACAGCAGTGACTTCACCATTTGTATCTGAAAGAATTATTTTCAAACAAAGAAAGTTGTTGTTAATATTATTGTTGTTGTTACTATACTATTGTTTTTATTATTATTATTAATTATTATTTAATATTATTTATTATTAATTATTATTTAATATTATTTAATATTATTTATTATTATAATCATTATAATTATTACTATTATTTAATACTATTATTACTATTATTACTGTTACTATTACCATTACCATTACCACTAATATTACTATTACCATTGTCATTTTCATTGTAATTGTTATTATTATTATTATTATTATTATTATTATTATTATTATTATTATTATTATTATTATTATTATTATTATTATTATTATTATTATTATTATTATTATTATTATTATTATGATAATAACCCATTATTATCGACATCGAGCAGAGCAGAACGTGTTTTGCACATGTCTAAAGTTTAATCGAAATATTCTTACTTGATTTACAATCTACGAATTTCGGATCATCAATATTAATTATGATCCGTTCAAGTTTTATTTGTCTACTTTTGTCCTGTGTTATATGTTCATTTTGTGGAAAAGATTTTGTGTCCCTTGGTCGCCATCAATGGCGTTGTAAAGACAAGATTAATGATCGTAATTCAAATGTTCATTCTAACCATCATACATCACATGGAATAAATGCGGAACCCGTCATCAGTTCGCCAACTACAGCTGTTATTAAAAAGTCGGGAACCAAGTGTTGTTGCGGAAAGGTTTGCAAAGGAGCTCGAGGTATGAAGATGCATCAACGTAGTTGTCGGGTCATCTTGGGGCTAAATCACGAGCTACTAGAGAATATATTTGAACAGGAAGAAAGCAACGACTATGATGGAGACCTAGATGACATTGGCAGCACCTCAATCTACAATACTAATCAAGATGACGAATATCCTGAGTTAAAAAAAGGTATAAATCTTCCTAAAACCAATTCAGAATGGCTAACGGCCAACGAAGATTTCAAATTTTCATTAATGTCTAATCCACCAATCAAAAGTAACGATTTAAATACATCAATTAAAGTACTAAATGGCACAATCTACAACTACTTTGCTGAAAACTTTGGCCTTGTGGAATGTCTGTCGGATAATTTACTCAATAATAAATACAAGAATCACAGCATAAAGAACTTGAAGAAAGCACTGAAACTACTTAAATCATCAAAGTCTGATCTTGCCGAAATTAAATATGTCTCTCGTCTCGTGCGTAATAAGCTCAAATCTAACCCAACTAATGACAACGTTTCTAATAATACCGACGATTCGTTTAACCACGACAAATACTTTGAACGTAATTTCTGGGGATATGTGAAGAAAATTATTAATTGCAACGAATCGATTCTCCCTACCTTCAATATGGACGATTGTTTAAAGTATTTTAAGACAGTTTTGACCAAGATCAACCCAAACAAAATATTTCAAATTCCAAGTTGGATTCCAATGTTACCCGATCCCATTATCGAATTTAACCTTGAACCTCCAACTTATCAACAAATAACAAACATTATTCGTAAAATGAAAACATCTGGCTCACCATGTCCTCTTGATCAAATCTCCATTATATGTTTTAAACGTTGTCCATACCTCCGAACATATTTAACCGAACTAATTGAAGCCGTCTGGCTTTCCGGAACTGTTCCTGATGAATGGAAGAAAGCTTGCACCATATTAATCCACAAGAAAAACGATACTAATCTTCCCGAAAACTTCCGTCCAATAACTCTTCAATCCGTACCACTGAAAGTATTCACTTCAAGTCTCTGTAATGCAATGTTCTCCTACCTACTCGCCAATGGCTTTACCGAACACGGAATTCAAAAAGGCTTCACCCCTCATATATCGGGATCATTTGAACACACAGCACAAATGGCTTATATAATCAATCAAGCACGAATAAGACAGCGATCTCTCGTTATAACCCTCCTTGATCTCAAAAACGCGTTTGGTGAAGTACATCATAATCTAATCCAATCTGTTCTTGGCTATCATCACATGCCTGAACATATTCAACTCATGATTAAAAGTCTCTACACGAACTTTAAAACATCAATCATCACATCTGATTTTAACACCCCATTTATAGAAGTAGGTCGTGGAGTTTTACGGCTGTTGAAATTGGAAAATCATTCTGCTATTTAGGACGGTACTTTGATTACGAAATGACAAATAATGAACATAAATCGAAATTAGTCTCCCAACTAACTGACCTCATGAAAGAAATAGATCTGAAGCCGTTACATCCGAAAAACAAGATTCTCCTATACAGTCGTTACGTTCTTTCAAAACTCTCATGGCATCTCACTATAGCAACAATTCAAAAGACCTGGATTTCTGAAAACCTGGATTCAGTTTTCAAACAATATATTCGAAAATGGCTTGAGGTACCTATTTCTGGATCACTTAGCAACATTTACCTAACCAGTAACAAATTTGGTCTTAATATCATCCCCCCATCAACTAAATTCATACAGTGTCAAACAATCATCCGCAGTGTTTTGAAATCATCTCCTAATGAATCAATAACCCACCTATGGAAATCGTCGTCTAACCATACTAACATTCAATATGATCAATATACATCAACAAAAGAAGTAATTAAGTCATTCCGTGAAATTCAAGAAGAAAAATTGGAAAATCAGTTAAAATGTCAAGATTCATTCTTCTCCAGCATTTCAAAATTCTCTCTACCCCAAGTAAATTCGATTTGGCCAACCTGTCAATCCAAACTACCCAAAAATATTTTCAACTTCACCATTCATTACATAAACAATTCGCTACCAACCCGTAAAAATCTTCAAAAGTGGGGACTCTCATCGTCTTCTGAATGCTCATTCTGCCTTAAACCTGAATCTTTGTTGCACGTTGTTGCTGGCTGCAGTTCCTATCTTGATCGATTTACTTGGAGACACGACTTAATTCTAAATTTTATTGCTAATAACCTCCCATCAGAATATATTCAAACCATTTATGCTGACTTGCCACCATTCTCTAATCCCTCTATTATTACTGGTGATGACTATCGTCCTGATCTACTAATTTTGACCAAAGACAATTTTCTGTATGTACTCGAACTAACCGTCGGATACGAGACTAACCTAAGAAAAAATATACAGCGCAAACACTCAAAATATAAAGAGATGATCATAGAACAAAAGAAAAAATTCCAGTCAGTAAAGTTCGTAAATCTCTCAATCAGTGCACTCGGTGTTTTTGAAAAAGAATCTTCGGTTTTTATAGAAATGTTGGATCGTTTGAACTCAGACAAGGCTCATGTAAATATATCATTAGGAAAATCATTAATATTGCAATAAGGACGACATACTACGTTTTCTGTTCTAGAAACAAGGATTGGACGAATCCAGATTTAATGAACTTCTAATATCTTACTTTTTATATCATATATTTATGTAATTGTGTAGTGTAATATATAACCATTATAGTATATCAAGTAGCCAATTGTAAATTACCTTTAACAGTGAGATTTGCAGTTGTAAGTATATAAAAAAATTCAATAAAGTTTTCATTATTATTATTATTGTTATTATTATTATTATTATAATGTAAAGAACAATTTTCCCCAAACAGCAGGATTTGAGGGACTGAGACAAAATGAATTTTACAATTTGATGTTTTTTTAGAATTTGCTGTATCCTGTATTTTTGGAGTAGGTAGGGGGTACCGAATAATTATAGAAATAGTAATTATTTTATTACCCTTAATATACTCAAGCATTCTTAACAATGATTTCTTCGACAGCTGTTTAACTGATTTTCTGGCATCATGGATGAGCTGCCAAATATGGAGAGGTCTTGTTTCTCCCTGAGTTCTAAGTGAACTGAATTCACCATCAGTAACAGTTCCTAAATAAATGATTATAGAGAGGTGCTGTTCTCAGTATTCCTTAGGGTTTAAACGTATTAACTAATTATATACTAAATTTCATTACTATTATTACGTACATAATTAGTATTGTGACAAGGCCTACCTACAACTTTCAAATTCTGCTCTGTCATAGCCATTTTCACCTTGTTCACAAGTACCCACAAGCTTTTGTCAGCAAGTGATGTGTATGGAACATATTGTACTGGAACAGCGTATGGTTTCATATTCCTTCGTTCATCAGACACCATTGTGACGAGGACATGGGTTGCTGGAGGTTGTCTTTTTTTCTTAAACAAGTCTCGAAGGTAGGTAAGAAATTCTGGGTGTATGTGTTTGAATTGGAAAATAAATGACTTAAAGCAAAAAGTATCTAGACTTAAAAATGTAGACAGGTTCTGGATGATGTTGTGCAAGCGCTGACAATTTTCCAGAAGTTTACTAAATTCCACTACTTCCCAGTTTAGCTCTTTCAGACGTTCTTCAGGTGACCCCACTTTGTCATACTTCTCCTGGTACTCTTTAAGTGAAGTTGACAGTCCAACTTCTAGAAACCCCTTGTCCTCTATCAACCTCAGTTGAATTCCCTGGAGAAGTGAAGATGTCTCGTTGGGGGAGGAATGCACTTTAAGGCAATCAGTTATCCCACCCTTTCTAACTGAATACTCATCGTTGAGCTGGCCAAGTTTGCCATCTCCAAGATCAACATCTCCATTCCACTCACCCCTTGCAGACTCAAGTAAGGCACCCTTTACATCTGTGGCATCAGCCTTTATCCAAAACCGAGCATCTTTATGTGAGAGCACCTATCTCCTGATAGTCTCTCCCTTAAAGACAAATCAATGCAAATAGGTGAAATTATTGAGGACTACACAAATTAGGATGCAATCAGCAGGGGTTAGAAAATATTTTGGGCCCCATTTGCCAGAATGAAAAAAAAGAGCAACTTTCAGAAAGGAGAAAAAGATGAAAAATGTAAAAAATCAGATGTAGTATCCTTAATGATTACTGAAACTGCTAAATGCACATTTAATGAACGTACCAATTAATACACAGATTACTACCAACCCAGAGTCTGCTACCAACCTGAATATCTGGCTTGTCATGGTATTCAGAAGTATTGATGCTTTTACACACTGATGCAATGCTTACACAGGCTACATTCACACGGGCCTAACAAGCAATATTATAATTATAGTCTGTTACATTTTTATTATGCAAGATTTACTACAGTATACACTTAGTCTAGTAATCCTAATAGTCCTTACAAAATTAACCCATTGCTGCCTTTAGGCTGTCTGAAGCTCATGGTTCTGCCTTGTATGGGGCTGTTTTTGGCTGGCTCAGGAGCAATGCGTTACAACATGTATAACATTGAACTTACACACATGGGATCTTTTATACCCTCTGCAGCTATTCCACTCGACATTGGTCCTCTGAACAGGTGGTTAAAGCGATGGCCTAGCTCTGACACCATAGTTGAATGCCATAATGCATAGTCTCTGGGCATGGTTATCTTTAAAAAACAAAATTTTTTTATAACAAACTACATAACATGGAACCAGTATAATCCTTGAGATACGAAACATTTCATACTGATACAAAATGTACACCTACTGTACAGTGTAACACCTTTCTAACCTGTTGTGAATTTTTGCATGTAAAGAACTCGATTTGGTACTGAACCAATCCAAATGGCATGCGATTCATTTGCATTAGAGTACCTGAACCATCAGGCCTTTGTTTACCAGCACATTGGGCAAATTTAAACAAAAGATTACTTTTTTTGTTCTGTTGTAAATTTTCCATTGCCACAAGGGACAGAGAAATGAATTTTGAGGGGTGTGATGTTATTCCTTTCCTTTCAGCAATGTCCAGGAACATGTTGTCTAGCACATCAACTATTTCATCAGTTCCCAACAAGAGTAGTATCATTTTAATCAAAATAATGAGTGCTCTGGCTCCACTTTTTTCCAGTAGCTTTGAACAACGGTACAATATTGAGTCCACAGTGTTGTCTTCTACAGGAGGGACATCAGTAGAAGTGGATGGTGTGCTGTCAGAGTTCAAACTGGTTTCACATTCATAATTAATGCCATATTCCTGCTCCACTGCTTCTAATGTTCCTTTTTTTTGTGGGATGGGCCTTATACCTCCTCTGGTGATAGACCATGTTGATCATGATATATGACACGTCATTGTTGACATTTAGTTAGGCTCGGACACGGAGATTGGGGAGAAGGCATGATACACTGCATGCTTTATCGATAGCCTGAAACACAGTAGAGTTGTGTATTATAATAGGAAAGCTTATAGCAGAAATATAATAAAGAAACACTAAACAGTCGTGTTCGAAACATGGTGTCAGGAGTTTAAAACGAAGCCCAAACAATTGACAATATGCAAGAAGGTGAAGAAGCAAACACAAGTGAAGCGTCGAGCGCTGCCTCAACAAACCAGCCACTCTTGCCAGCAGGCTTGGCGATGCCAAAGCCACTCGAGACTGAAGGGAACTTATCGTCGAACTGGAAAAGGTTCAAAAACGCCTGGGATAATTACATTATTGTTGCCAGGCTCAATCGATTCGAAGAAGCATTTAAAACGGCAACTTTCCTCTATTGTATCGGCGAAGACGCTATGGAAATATTTGACGGCATGGATTTCGCCTCGGAAGAAGACTGCACCAAGTTAGATATCGTCGTAACAAAGTTTCAAGAACTATGCTTGGGTGAAACAAACGAAATATATGAGCGATTCATATTGAACAGCCGCCAGAAGAAAGAAAGTGAAACAGTAGACCAATACGTCACGGCCTTGCGAACACTAGCACAGACATGGAACGTCTGTGCTTGTCTCCGTGATTCTCTCATACGCGATCGATTAGTCATCGGAATCAACGAAAATACAACCCAAAAGAAGTTATTACAGGACCGGAAACTCACCTTATCGAAAGCAATAGATACATGTCGCAGCTCCGAGATCACAAAGAAGCAAATCAAAAAACTCCTCGAGACAACGAGCGAGCAAGAAATCAACGCTGTGAAAGACAACAAAACCGAAACCGGACGAGGCGAAACAGGAAGACGCGAAACCGGAATGCGCGAAACCGAAAGGCGCGAAACCAAAATTCACTCCAAATATTGTGGCGGAACACATCCGAGAAAAAAAGGAACTTTGCCCTGCTTTTGGAAGTAGTTGCAGGAATTGCGGTCGTGAAAATCATTTCGCAAAGGTATGCTTTCAAAAGACGAAAAACCCTC
This sequence comes from Paragorgia papillata, assembly GCA_035771165.1. Classification (NCBI taxonomy): domain Eukaryota; kingdom Metazoa; phylum Cnidaria; class Anthozoa; order Scleralcyonacea; family Coralliidae; genus Paragorgia; species Paragorgia papillata. The sequence goes on from JAWNZC010000284.1 coordinate 300,162, forward strand.
GTCAAAAACCACTTCATTCGATGACCGAAGACAACTGAGCGTCTCGGGCGAGTCATTGGCAACAGTTGAATTATCTCCAACCGAAAATGAAAGCATCCTGGCAGTACAAGGAACTGGTCCTTACCAATCACGCCTTTTCAGCGCCATGACAATCAAGGGCGGAAACAAAACCAAATTTCAGATCGATACGGGAGCAACGTGCAACGTCCTCAAGAAAAGTGAGTTAAAAGGGACTAAATATGAATGAAACATTAAACCCACAGCGCAAGTACTGAAGATGTATATATAACAATACAGCTCTCACTCCTGTCGGCAAGTGCAAGGTACAACTGCAAGACCAGTGTGAAGGTAGCCTCACATTCGGCCTCGGATTCAGCCTCGGATTCAGCCTCCGATTCGCAAAGCAAATATTTCACCTTAAATAATTCCCTCAATAATCAACCGATCGGCACACACGATACACCAAATTAAAGCTTATTATTCTATCTTTCTGGCCCAAGACTAATGGCGCTCGTTTGAACAATTTGTTGAGGAAAAAAATAACGATTTAATATAAAGTATCCACTTTTTATGTAAACAAATAGATCAAATTCGCCGGGACGATTTTGGGGGGAAAAATTCGATGGCTTCCCTTACTTTTTAATGCCTTTGCTATATATCAGAATGAAGCTCATTCTATCGTCTCGCTGGCCCAAGAAAAACTAGAAGTGGCCCAGATCTGGTTCAAGATATATTAGCTTTTAAAGAGCGACGCCAAAACTGTCAATTGCACGCGAACAAAATTCACTTGTAGCCAACATGACTCTTTGGGGGGGGGGGAAATTTCGATGGCTTCTTTTATTTTTAACCGGCTTTCCTATATATCAAAATGAAGCTCATTCTATCTTCTTGCTGGCCCAAGAAAAATTAGAATTGGCACAGATCTCGTTCAAGAGGTATTCGCTTTTAAAGCGAGGCGCCCAAAATGTCAATTACAGCGCGCGATAAACATAGAACACTTTATTATTAAATTCGTCGGGATGGTCTTGGGGGAAAGATTTCGATGGCTTCTTTTAATTTTAACTGGCTTTCCTATATATCAAATTGAAGCTCATTCTATCTTGTTGCTGGCCCAAGAAAAATTAGAAGTGGTAGATCTGGTTTAAGAGTTATTCGCTTTTAAAACGAGAAGCCCAAACTGTCAATTACAGCGCGCCGGAAATAGAAATCTTTATTAACTGTAGTTGCCGACTTAGTCCTTGGGGGAAAAAATTCGATGGCTTCTGTTATTTTTAACCGGCTTTCCTGTATATCAAAATGAAGCTCATTCTATCTTCTTCTGGCCCAAGAAAAATTAGAAGTGGCCTAGATCTGGTTCAAGAATTATTCGCTTTTAAAACGGGAAGCCCAAACTGTCAATTACAGCGCGCCGGAAATAGAAATCTTTATTAACTGTAGTTGCCGACTTAGTCCTTGTGGGAAAAAATTCGATGGCTTCTGTTATTTTTAACCGGCTTTCCTATATATCAAAATGAAGCTCATTCTATCGTCTCGCTGGCCCAATAAAAATTAGAAGTGGTCCAGATCTGGTTCAAGAGTTATTAGTTTTTAAAGTGAGAAGCCAAAGGCAAAACTGTTAATTGTGCGTACCTTCTTCGTCGAGCTGCTATTGATAGGCTTATAGTAGATGTGGACAAACAAACCAAAGTTGTCTTTCAAATTTAATACAGAGGACAAATAGTAACATTCTCTTAGTTTTACCATAACTTTCTGTTATAGTGCGGAGACAAGTCACACAAGTTAAAGTTAAACAGTTTTCTTTTATTGAATGAGTTTTTAGATGAAACAACAATAATGATTAAAGTGTCTACGAAATGAAAATTTCGCTATCACTTTTTTTGCTCTATTTGAAAGAACAATTAAAATGATGAAGAATGGCGTACACACTTTTTCGATATCTCTTCCCATTCTCGAGTTATTTCACCGAGTTATTCACATATTTGCTAATTGTCTGATGACGTCACTTGTTGGACACAGCATTATAAGAAATCAGAAAATCACGTATAACTTAAACATTATTCAGCCAAATCACTTGAAACCTTGTACATGGACATACTTGATAAACCTAAACTACGTGGCACAAATTATTGTGTTGCTATGGCAACACGCTAGTTTCCAGTTACCCGACAATGAAATTATCGGTTTTCTGATATAAACATCGACCTGTTTATCAAGTGTGTTCATGTACAAAGTTTCAAGTGATTTGGCTTAATAATGTTTAAGTTATACGTGATTTTCTGATTTGTTATAATGCTGTGTCCAACTAGTGACATCATCAGGCCAGACAGACAGACAGACAGACAGACAGACAGACAGACAGACAGACGGACAGACGGACAGACGGACAGACGGACAGACGGACAGACGGACAGACGGACAGACGGACAGACGGACAGACGGACAGACGGACAGACGGACAGACGGACAGACGGACAGACGGACAGACGGACAGACGGACAGACGGACAGACGGACAGACGGACAGACGGACAGACGGACAGACGGACAGACGGACAGACGGACAGACGGACAGACGGACAGACGGACAGACGGACAGACGGACAGACGGACAGACGGACAGACGGACAGACGGACAGACGGACAGACGGACAGACGGACAGACGGACAGACGGACAGACGGACAGACAGACGGACAGACGGACAGACGGACAGACGGACAGACGGACAGACGGACAGACGGACAGACGGACAGACGGACAGACGGACAGACGGACAGACGGACAGACGGACAGACGGACAGACGGACAGACGGACAGACGGACAGACGGACAGACGGACAGACGGACAGACGGACAGACGGACAGACGGACAGACGGACAGACGGACAAATGGACGGACGGACGGAGAGACAGACAAACTGACAGAAAGACAGACAGATAGACAGATAGATGCAGGCATGGTAGGCCGTTTCCAGGCAGTAGGCAGGGAAGGTGGACTGGCATGCAAGTAGGTAGGAAGGTAGGTAGGTAGGTAGTGACTCAATACTTACTGACAGATACTTTACATAAAGAATGTCAAGTTCATCATTTTTTTGAGCCCCTCTTCGGCTCCCTCGTCCCCTTCCTCGTCCCCTTCCACCCCTGTTCCCCCGGTGGTTCTGGGGAGGCTCAGGGCAATTGGCCCTGTAATGGCCGTTTTTGTCACAGTTCCAGCAATCTAAAATAGGAATTGTTAAAAAGTAGTTGGTTAAAAATGTTAAACAAAAATGTTCAAGGAAAGTATATATATTACGCTTAAGATGCTTACTTCCACGTTTTCGGCCGTATGGCTGGTATCTAATTTGACTTTGCTCTAAATGGTGATTTAATTAAGCCTCGGTTATGTTTAGAGTAACAAAATGTTTGTAAAATTATATATCTTCATCGACATCGACATCTACATGTCTATATATCAACATCTACATATAGATATCTATATCTACATATATTTCCACCGTTTTACAATATAATTTAGGCCGTCATTTCAAACTATCGCCAAATCGAACACTATACGTCACTCAGGGGTTCGAGATAACGGGGTTCCACTTTGTTGTGACTTTTACCTTTTTCGCCACCCAATCCGGTTGGATTTGGCCCATTATTCTCAGTAACCGTGTCATTGCCGCCATTTGCGTTACTTTATGCCACCGGCGCCACCTGCAATTCTTATGTTCATAAAAAAAGGAAAATAAGATAATCTTTTTAGTCCTAATTTTTAGATAATATAGGACTTCATTAATTTAAGGTGTAATTGCACAGTCTATAGTGTCTATACCACACATGATTCTGGTAAGTTTTTAGCCGCCGTGTGACTAAGTCAATGAGGTATATTGTCTGACAGTTATTTGTTCATTATCGTTTCCAGATTGATCAACAAGTTGGCTGAAATTCTTTGTCTTTTGATTGAGGTATTCTCCTACGTTTTTCGTTGATTTTTAAAGTCATTGACTAATCTTGTAGTTCAATAGTGTTATGACTGACAACTGTCCGGGGTAATAGCCGGATTCTGGTTTGGAGTTATGGTTTTTAAATTCCTTCGTCAGAGAGCCCCACTTTTCTATCTGACTCTGATGGAGGGCCTTCTCTTGAAACCATTCCCCGCATATACGCGCATGCGCCTATAAACGAAAATTTACGATTTTTATATGATTTTCGGAGTAAAGAAGGTGGTTTCTAGGCGCGTCTGCCTATAAAATTTCTCATATCGACGCGCCGAATTTTCGTACCCAGGCGCGTGGGTCTGGGTACGAAAATGCGTGCCTCTCCTTAATAGTTCAAAATGTCAATCTGGGTATACTTTACGGAAAATGCGCTTATATGCGGCATGCATCTAATTACCGTCGTTTGCGCCTAAGAAAAACACCGCCCGTCAAAACATGTTTAAAATATGTTTAAAAGTTAACCGTTTTTAAATGGACACCGTGTGATTGGCGACGTGATTGGCTAAGAGCACAAACATGTGCGTATCGAAGGGAAACATAATATGTTTCCCAACAAGATTGTTATGTTTGACGTTGACATTAAAAAAAGTTTTGACGCGCGCGGTGTTTCCACTTTTAGACTTGATCCAAGTCTAACTTTAATGGTGCAAGCGACTGCACCTCTTAATCTTCATTTGACGCGTGTATCGACTTCGTTATAAAATGTTTGTGGGATTTTTAAACTGATTTTAAAGACCATTTAATAAAGTTTGGAAAATGTATTTGTTCTTACTGTTACCAAAAACCGTCAAATGAAATTATACCGTCGTCCGACCAAAACTATATTCGTTCAGAAAATTATGTTTAGCTCAAATGAAGAGATATGTAATCTTACCAAAAACAGTCAGCCATATTGTTCACATACACCGGCTTTTAAAAATATGTAAACACTTTATTGACGACGCCATCGGCAATGGCTACACATATGAGTGATCTTTATTCCTTTGTTTGTGATAAAAGTAAAATATATTGTCAAAAATGAAGATTCGCAGCATGGACTAGGAAAACAAACATGTTATGTTTTCCGCCAAAGCATTGATAATCCGTTGCAGACAATTTGTTTATGTTTTTCGGCAGAATAAATTTAACACGTGTCCATTTTTGGGGTTTCCATTCCTCGGTTTTGGTAATACATTTCTTTTCTGAGATAATTAAACTTCGTCAATTTATGGCGGGCGTTTATATTAAAAGAACATATAAAGATTACGTAAAAATAAACTAATTTAACGCAAATAATATGAACGTAAAGTGAGGTAGACTTTTATATGTCATATATTAAAGAAAATGTCATACATTACATAAATGTAATTATTCATTTCAAATATAACATGATAAAACAAAATACAAATGTCGATAGAGTAACAAATATGTCATTAGCCAAATATACTCGATGACCATGGCCACAATAGCAATGTCAAAAATCCACCTTTTCTGCATTGGTTGATATTGTCAAGTACCATTATTATGTCCATGTATATATATTTATTTATATTTATTTTACTTACCGTTTGTGGGTCGCGCCATTTCAACATCGGCGGCTTGCGCAACTGCTTCATGTTCTATAGAAAACACAAAATATTCAGACTATAATTACAGACAACGCAAATATATACTCAATATCATCAATGACAATTGATATGAATATGCATTTATGTAAGTAAAGTATGCTTTGTAAAGTATGCTTACCTGGTGCGTTGGCATCTGGTGCCTGATCCTCGCTAATTTCTATTTAATTTAAGTGGGGCGAAAAGGCAATAGTATTTTAGTGTCAATTTTCCTGTCCGTCTATCCTATATATTTTTTTTGGCCCCTCTAACCCGTAATACATTCCATTTGTTGGTGTGGACATCTCGAATACGATAACCACAGACAGTCGAATTTAAAACGTGAGCAGAGAAAGTTTGCGATAAGTTTAAATGTACTGTTCAAATAAAAAACACGTCCTCAGGATCGAGCACTTGACAGGTTTATATTCAGCTCAACCAATCACGTTTAGCCAGTCCCACGGTGATTTGTTCCACGTTCCCAATGTTGCGGCGTCATTAATTTATAACATTGCTTGTTTACTGTTTTAGCTACACCGGCAAACACTTTAAGAATTTATATCGTTTTATTCCTAGTTTTTCTATCAAAATGAAGGTAAGGGCCGTAAGGCCGATAGTTGAATATATCATATTTACATACTATACACATACAGACATATTAAACGATAATAAATGTTGTTTTTCTTTTAATAGCGATATAACAAGAAATCTAAGCGAGTATATAACTTTGATGTCGTTCACATTGCTGCTGCAATGTTACGAGTCGAAGGTAAGGTAATCCCAATGAATCATGGAGATCGAATGATTCATTTTGGGCAAAGGTTGCTGCTATGAGCAATGGTAAGGACGATATACTGGTTAGAAAGAACTTATACATGCTCTGGCGAGAGAAAGGAAAAAAATTGAGTAACCATTATTCGTCGCAACAAGAATTAAATAGTGAAAAGAATAAACGATTCATGGTAAGTTCTAATTTGATCCATCTATGGATGTGAATATATAACTATATTATAATTATTTCTTAACCATTCAAGTACAGGCAATCGCTAATCTAACATTTTTTAATTTTGTCCCTATTTTGAGCAATTTTGTTGTTTTCACCTTGTCATTGTTTGACATTTATATTGTATCGGACATGGCATGGTTGCATCTTCGGAAGAGTTCTAGATATTCGTTTAGGTTATATATGGATTATGCTGTCATTCGTTAGTATATTCACTTTTGCAAAATCTCAGTGTCACAGTGAAGCAGATTTAGTGCGTGCCGTGCCTCATCGATTTTATTTAAAGGCATAAAGGGTAACGGTATAATGCTGGGAAACGCGGATAGCTGGATAGTTGATACATGATAGCAGATACTAGATCAGATTTTGTTGATGTGTTTGAATTTTTATTATTTCGATTTTTGTACTATAGAGTGACACCACCCCCATTTGTTAGTTTACCGTAAAGTTCCTAAAATATCCGGGGCGGCTACTTTAATATGGATTTTGGAGCCATGTACAAGGCTACTTTTACAGGGGGCGGCTGCTTTGAGTGACAGTTTCGTTAGAAAGAGATAATTTATGCATTGTGTTTTTTGGTTAAAGCGTTGAGAAACATTTTAATAAAGCCACAGTGACACAGTGGCGCTTGTCTAGAGGCACTTAACTGGCTTCATTGTCAAAATTGATGTGAACAGCTTTATACTGCTGACGTAGACAACTCTTGACTTTAAAGGGGTACTAGCACCAAAAATCGCGTGTCGATTTTTTAAAGTAAAATTAAAGTTTAGCAACAAATAAGAACACTCTCAAATTTTGAACTAATTATATATGTGTATTGAAGCGAGGGGATTGTTGCGTTAATATTTAATAAAGCTATCCATCCACCGGAATATCCTGCATCCGGTATCTGCTATCTGCAGTTCGCTATCCGCAGTTCACTATCCGGAATCCAGTATATACATTTTAAATCTTAAATTTACCGACCAATTTATACCCAGACGTATTTCCCCGCCATTGTTTCTCCCTATTCGGATATTCGATGCCCTATTTCGATGACTATTTGGATTCATTCCTTGTTTTTTTTCCCGCTTATTGGCTTAAATAGAGTCGCTAAAATCACTTAGCTAATAAACGGAACCATTCTCAGATAACGATTGATCGGATTGAATTCACCGATAGCTCTACATGTACAAACGCGAGCCATTTCTGTGACGTATTACCTTTTTATCCGATCACACCCAGTGAACTCGATATATTACCAAAACTGCGCGGCATGACCCAAAATAAACATGTCATGTTTTCCGTCAAAACATTAACGAATCCTGCATTCCTTAGCTTTTGAAATAGACACCGTGAGATCACTGCAATATGATTGGTCCATTTGCTACTTTTGAATTCTCTAGCCAAAAAGGTTTAGGAATGCAGACGGATTCGTCAATGTTTTGGACTGAAATCATGACGCGTTTTCTTGGGGCCATGCCGCGCATCATCGGTTTTGGTAATAATTTAAAATCAGATACCTATAACGCTAACGTCCAGTCATTCGTGGGGCGAAAAGTGAGGCAAAGTTCTAGGCCCCTGCGCGGTTTGGAGGTAGGTTTCAGTCTCCCACAAAATGTTTTTTACACGGCCACCAGTCTTGACCGGACTGCTCGAAAAGGTTTGAAAAATTATTTATTGAATTATTTTATCACGCTTTGCTAAACGTGCATTTTAAATTTTGATTGTTGTGCTATGCTGCCGAACTAATTATGCAGTGATTGTTTAATTTGTTGCTATAGTAAAAGTCATTGTCTTTACAAAACTTGCACGAAGTTTGTCAGACGTCACTGAAGAAATTAAATCAAACTTTTCCTTATATATTATAAACCATATATTAGAGTTTCGTCACTCCGAAGAGGATACAAAAAATCAACACAAACTTAGTATAGAATATGCCGTCTAATAGTGTCAGTTTCGTCAGTGTCGTTTTGTTTAAAAAGCATTCCGCATTCGTACAGAAAACAACATAATAATAAAACAACATAAGTCTGATAAATAATTTTTTCAAACCTTTTTTCGAGCCTTCGCAGTTCTGCTCAAGACGGGCCGCGGCCGTGTAAAAAAACATTTTGTAGTAGACTGAATCCTACCTGCAAACCACGCAGGGGCCTGGAACTTTTTGCCTCACTTTTGGTTTACGTGTTTACGTTCGCGCTTGAGAAAAACCCTGGTATCGGCTGGTCACGTGTCTCCCAGAATCTGGGAGATAGAAATTGTCACAAGGGAGGGGAGGTTATATTTCAATTGGTCACACAACACTGATAAATGCGCGAAAACGCCAAAGAGATTTTGGAGAAATTTTTCACTGAGGTCTCGCAATGTATGAATCGTTGAACTTAAAATATCTGTGTTCTTGATATGTTTACATTTTGCTTTTGTACTGAACAGCGATTATTCGTCTGTGATCCTGAAACCAAAGCAAATGACGTGTTGTGTTTAGAGGCAGTATAATACTGTAAGTAAGACACATTCTGGTGGTCCTGTCCACTGGCTACGGAAAAATATCGATGATATTCCATCTTTTTCCTGCATTGTTATCACAAAAGAACAGGAGATCTTTAAGTTTCCTACTACAAGTTCTATCTCCCGTGGTAGTTGTCATTTCTTCTTTGAATTTCCTCATATACACCGTCGATCAAATACTCAGGTAAACATTGTACGGACTAGAGGCGCTGTTTTGAGCTTTTCAAAATTGCTCGAGTACAGATGTTCATGCATGTACTCGATCAAACAAACATTAACCGTCTAAACTCAAAGGATTGGGAGTTATCATGAACGAAATTTAAAAGGATATAAAAAGAGCTAAAGTTCGTTTATTAATGAGACAAATATGTTTATGTACATGCATGCAAGATTTAAGATTGCAGCACCATTCCTATCAAAATGTTTTTCACAAGCAATTGTACGGAGTTATAAGATACTCAAAAGACATATTTCTTATTTTGTTTGAAAAGCCCAGCAAAAATAACCCAGAAAGGTGTGATAGTTTTCGCGGCGGCAACGTATCTTTAGAAATTTGATTCGACAAGTCAAGCACGAGTGACAAGAACAATTCAACAACGTTTAAAACAAACTCATAAAATTTTAATTAATAAAAGCTTCACAAAAGGAATGTTTATCTAACTTTTAAAAGGACTGACAAGTGTTGTTTTCTTAAGCGGTCTGTCTTCTAATAAAAGAATTGGAAAACGTAACGGTATTTTTTGTCCCCCCCCCCCCTCCCCCGATGTTCAAAGAAAAATTTCCAGTTGAAAATAATTATATAACAGTGGTTGAAGAAAGAAGAGTTGATTTAATAAACTCTGGTGGTCAGGTTGTAAAACATATTTTGTTTATTTGAGGTTTCGAAAGGGGTATTTTAGCAAGCTTTTAAATGGCTTCCATGTACATGTTTTGATGGGAAATAAACAACGTTTATAGCGACATGAAGCAAAATACAGATTTTGATTCGAAAATACATACTGAAAATATGAAAAACATGGCACGTCCTATAGAAAAACTCGATCTAGACTGGCGTTTTCAGCAAGACATGTCGGCAAAATAAACTGTAATAACTTTAAAACCAGCAATTGAAACAAAGCAAAAATATGGAGTATTAATCGGACTGTCAAGGTGAAACAAATAGCAAATATTTATTTGAAAATATAGACGAAAAAAACATGGAAAACGTTTGTCACGTAACTCACGTTTTAAGAAAACAGCTGACATTCTCAGTGAGATTTTTTTTAGACTTGTCTTAAACCTTGCCGTTTCTCTCGCTATCATGCACTACACTTTCCCGTTGCCTTCTCTATCTAGTGTACTTGTTTACCTTTTTTTCTGACGGCCTCAGTTTGTTCGCTTCGGTTTTCTTTGCTATTAAAGGCAGTAATAACTTCCCTCCCTTCCGCTGTTTCGTTGTCGTTGCAACAGTTTTGTATACTTTTCTTCGAGTTTCCATCAACGCTTTTCCTTCGAGTTAATAGTTCTTGTCGCTTTCCTTAAATTTCCTTGTTTTATTGAGCTGAAAAAAATAATAGTATTTTAAAGAAAAAAATAATAGTATTTTCGCATGTATATACTTCCATATTGTTTCCAGTGCCCTACAATCTTCACCGCGGTCATCATGGTCCGTCCACACACATTCGTTGTCCACTGCAACGACGGCTCTCTCTCAGCCTTTGATATCGTACAATTTTTATCAGAATATGAGTTCACATAGCTACCAAATATATCAGCATGCACTAGCTAATGCATACATTATATATATACAAACGAGCACGTGTCAGTTTCACGCGGGGCGATCTTCAGGCCTGAAGATCGCCCCGCGTGAAACTGACAGTTGCGACACTCAACATTTTGAGCCCACTTAAACTATACTATATATATATATATAATACAAATATCCAGATCGCTCAAATTGATTCGCATTGTAACACGTGTGTGAAGTGGACTCCACGCATGTCGGGATTAGCACCCTCACCGGGCTCCAGGCCTTTGGCCCTACGCCCGGGCTCGGGGTTAATGTGTTATTACAAAAAGAGTCACTTTCATAGCTTTATTCTTGGATCGCACGTACAAAATTGCCTAGCCTAGATCAGATTTTATGCACGTGTTTGCTTTTTTATTATTTCGGATAGAGTGGACACCATCACAATTTGTTAATTTACCGTAAAGTTCCGAAAGTAGCCGAGGAGGCTATTTAATAGGGGGTGGCTACGAGGAGGCTACTTACAGGGGGTGGCTACTTTCAAGGGGCGGCTATTTTGGGGGTGAAAATTGCGTTAGAAAGAGAGAATTTATGAATTGTGTTTTTTGGTTTAATAGCTTTGAGAAACTTTTAAAGCAAACACAGTAGCGCTTGTCTAGAGTCAATGAAGTCTGAAATGACTTCATTGTCAAAATTGATGTAAACAACTTATGTAGGTTTAGGGGTAGGTTTAGAGGTGGGGTCACGGGTTGGGAATTATTTCCTTAAAATACACGATTATTGTTGATTCTATTGTTAATTCTAAATTAACGACAATCAGCATATATCTCTCATATAGAATTCAATATTATCCTGAATTGTGAAGAAGTCTAGAATTCAGGATCTGACCCTGAATATTAAAGAAATTACCACTCTAAGCCCGTAGCCTAACCCTCATCCCACCTCTGAACTAACACTAACCCCGAGCAACCCTAAATATAACCAATTCTCCCGGTTGCCTCAAACCTAACCACAACCATCCTGGAAGAAAGCTCCACTTCTCAGACCCTGAATGGGAACCACAACAAATGTAATAACATGCGTTCTTTTGCACGTAAAAATAGAACAATGAAAGCATTAATTATTAACATAAAGGAATTGAAAACCGGACTATCTTACTTATTCAACTGACAAATATTCGAAGCCTAAATTCCAGAAAAAAAATCCAGAGGAATTTCAACAAATATTGATTAAACATTCATTTCTTTTGAATTTTCCTTATGAATTATTAATGAATTTTACAATTATATATAAATATCGGCTTTTATTAATCTTTGGCTTTGCATATTAACGCGTATCCAAAGAAACTTACCGTGGTTGAAAAGTTACTTAGTTGTTCTATCTATAATTGCAGACTGTTATTGACGGAACTGAAATTTCAAATTGTTTTGAAAGCCTGGATGATGAATTAGTAAGTTTAACTTGATTTTCTATACTTCTGTCGTAAAATGATTGTTTAAATTTTTGCAATAAGTTAGTTAATTATAAATATTTTAGTTTAATTTGCATGTTACTTTTTATGTTATAAGGATCTTCAGAGCAGTGACGATGATAGATTCGAGCAGCAACTAGATGATGTGATCTGGGAGAATAACGTAAGTTATAAAATTGGCCAACTTAATTTTATTTATTGGTATCACCCACTGACATGTATATAAATTACTTCAACAAAAATGTGTCCCAAAATGACCACTGACTTGTATATAAATTTGACATTGACATGGAGTACTTTGTTCATGGTATAGACCACTGATGCGTGTTAAAACTACGAAATGTTTTTAAACTTTGACATTTTTCAAATGAGATGAACGCATAACAAAAAATAATTTACCACAAGAACGTTTCTGAATTGAAAAACTTATGACATAGATTCAGAAAAGGATTTCAACGCAACGTTTGATAACTGAACTAAAAGCAAACGTTTATCAGGTCTGTGCTGATGTAAAAAATCTTCTGAAAAGCTCGTCAGAATAACTTTTTACTTTCAAATTGAGCCAAAAGTGATAAATCTGTCATAAAAAAATTAGATTATTGGTCAATACTATGAGCAAAGTACTGTTACGCCATGATCTGGTGATACTTTTTGGATTCAACGCTTACGTGACCCTGATTCGAACCCTTTTGGTGAAGTAGAACGATATATACTTCTTGCAAAATACACGTTTACAATAATTATAATATTCCAAATGGTTATTCTGTTACATATTTCTTAGGGAGTCGGTGCGACAATACCAGTTGATGACGATTCAAGGGAAAACCTGTACAGGCACACGCAGAAAAAAGGTTTGAAAACAAATAGTAAGCATGTAGGTAACAAACGTAAGGGTGTTGATAACAAAGATAGTAATATTCAAATACACTGCGAAGATTTCCCCCCCTTTAGACAAAGATGTAGTAACTTTTTCAGAACAATCTAAGAAGTCGAGAGTGTCGCTGCAAGAAGGAACGATGGCTGCCTTAAACAAAAATCAATAAAAAAATACGAAGGTCGTAAAAAAGATATTACCCGAGAGGAATACAAGTGTAACAAACACGAAGTAAAAGAAGTAGAATTCAACTGCCTGGACGGAAACGAAGAACAAGGAAAGGATGAAGAACAAGGAAAACAAATAAATTACCAGGACCAAGAAACACAAACGATAGATGGAGATGAAGATGAAGATGAAGATGAAGATGGAGATGGAGATGGAGATGGAGATGGAGATGGACATGAACATGAACATGAACATGAACATGGAGACGGAGACGGAGACGGAGACGGAGACGGAGACGGAGACGGAGATGGAGAGGTAGATGGAAAGAAAGAGGATGATGAAAAGGAAGAGAAAGAGGAAGATGAAAACGAAGATGAAGATGGAGAGAAAGAGGATGATGAAAGGGAAGAGAAAGAGGAAGAGGAACATGAAGATGGAGATGGTAATGGAAATGGAGATGGAAGTGGAGGTGTTTGTGAAGATGAATACAAAGACCAAGATGAAGACCAAGCTGAAGAACAAGATGAAGATGACAAAAATGGTTGATGAATTTCATAAAGGAACTGAAAAACCCTCTAAGGTGTATCAAGAACTTAAAGAGAAACTATCGACCAATGCCAAAGCATCTGCGGAGTTCAATCTACAACAATAAGAAAGATTTCCAGTGAGGCGTTGCAAAAGTGCCAAATGGATAAGGACATGGTGCGATCACTTGACAAAGTCCGAAAAGTTTTAATAGAAACTGAAAGTTCACGCGAGATACCACCTAAAGTTTTACAAGGATTTGTTCACATGATTTGATTCTTTCCTTTAATTGTTTATATGTGGACAGAAGATCAGATATGGCTTTGGCATGAGCTATCAAGAAAAGATATTGCTTACTTGGACGCAACAGGGACCATCATAGGAAACCATGAAGGAAAGAGAGTTTTGTATTATGCTCTGGTGCTTCGTCACCCAAGTGAAGGAAATCCGCCTTTGTCAATAGCAGAAGTGATAGCAAGCGACCACAGCGCCTCAAACATACGAACTTTTCTGGAAAGAATAAAACGAGACGAATCGAAAGTATTCAACGGTCGTGTTACAATTCCCCGCCAACTAAACACTGACTACTCCAAAGCAATAATTCTAGCTGGACTTAGAGAATTTAACAAAGAGTCTTTGGAAACGTTTCTCGACGGAGCATTTCGCATATTGCACAAACTCGCAAAGGAACAAGACTTTACACTCATGATCCCGCATGTAGGATGTAGCCATTTGATGCATATTGTCCACAAGAATGTAATGTCGATATTGCGTGCTAAAAAAAAATGCAAGTAACAAAAACGAACAAGACAAAAATACTGATGTATGGTACCGGTTTAACATGTACTGCGTGTCTCTCTTAGTCAACGCACGCACCTTAGATGAGTTTGATTCGATATTTGAAGACGTTACAATATGTTTGCTCAGTCACCAAAACAATATGCAAAGAATGTCGTTTCACCGCATTTGGGGGAGGATTCACAACATGGAAAACAAATAATTTGATCTGGCTTCTTTTCAAAAAGCTGTTAAAGTTGAAATAGACCTGGCAAGTGATACGGAGGGATCGGTTTCTATAAAAAACAATCCGTTCAACAAACATTTCAATGATATAATTCAAGCGTTAGAAAAAAAGATATTACATGCAAATAGCTGTAATACTATTAAACCAAACGGAAGCTATTGTCCTACATTTTCCCGATTTATTCAATCTCATCTGCCAGAAATGCCGTTGTGGTCTGGAGTATTGTTAGGATCACTCACCCGTTATAAAAGTAACGAAATAGAAGACCATAACGAACTAAAAGACTATCCATACCTGTCATTTACCTCGGCGAACGCCAAGTCTGAAGGTTATATCGAAGGTGCTATGCGACACTTTAAACAAGAAGATTTTCCCAGGGAAAAAACGGCTTAGAGCAGATGCTTTTGTATCACAAAATTATAAGCGAATTAGAAGAAGAGTAAATAATTTTGCTGACAGAATACACAGTAATCTACGACCTAAGAAAAAGAGATCGTACAAGAAAAAGGCAAACGATAAAAGCTGTGCGTCTAAGAGTGTGTCGTGTGATAAACAAGATAAGAAACAATCACAGGATAGCTACGACATGGCACAAGAAACGTGGGGAGAAAAGGATCCAGACACCCCTAAACAAAATCCAAAAATCGGTCAGTTCCAACAATCGCCAGTGATACCACTTAGTAAAACAACAGACATTAAATCAAGGAGACAGATTAGAAATAAAAAGTATCAAAGAGATCATCTGGCTTTTTCATTTTTCTTCGGAAAAATAAACGTGAACTACTAAGAAAGTATCGAGATATGTCAGTTGTAACAAAAGTAGCAGCGTCAATGTGGCACGACCTGCCAGAAGAAAAGAAAAAATATTTTGTTCGAATGGCCGTAAATGAAACCGATATTAAAACAAATACAGAAACAGAACAAACGACAGGAATTTTTGGTAATGATTCGAAGGCAGGTGCAACAAATAACATGACAAATTTTGAAAATACTGAAGATGAAATTGTCTATGGTCGTATGGGGTTGCAAAACAAAGGCAATGATTGTTGGCTTAATAGTCTTTTACAGTGCATCAACTCTTTACCTGTCAAAGTATTACTAACAGCATACAAAAGAAATGTTATACCTGTTATGTCTGCCCTTATACACACACTGAAAAAGCTTGATGAAAACGTTAATCAAACTTTATTATATCCAGGGAAGTTACACGAAGCTTTTCAACGCCATTTCCATTACACTGCAGGGGCACAAAACGATATTCATGAAAGCTTCACATGTTTATGTTCCGGAGGTGGAAGAACTAACAATGTTTTTTTAAATAATTTTAAAGGAGAATTTCAGTATAGCAATACCTGTTCCGAATTGTGTATTGTACCCCAGAGGCATTTACAAGCATATTTTTGCCATTGGTAAATGACATTAAATGTTTACAAAAAAGTGTATCAGACAATCTAAAAGAGAGCATTATGATCAAATGTACTACGTGTAAAAAAGAAACAATTCACGTAAGGAAAGGAAGTTTTGTGGTTTTACCGGACACATTACTAATAGTTTTTAAGCGATTTGAGAATCGTGGTGGATCTTACAGGAAGAAACACTCGAATGTTCAACTTGCATCTGACATTCAAGTAACAGCAGAACGCCCGTTTCAATATCGTCTAAGAGCGTGCGCATTACACCATGGAGTTCACATTCAGAGTGGCCATATTACACAGCATTGAAATATGAAGATAACAATGTTATAGAGATCGATGACACCAATGTGAGAAATGTTTCAAAGATTTGGAAAAAATATTCGTCAAAGACAGTCTATCTGGCATTTTATTGCAAGAAAGGAGGTAGCACAGATGATCTTACCAATAGCAAAAGAAAGCACAGCGAAGTTGACCCACAGAAAGCTTCTGGAAAATCCGAAAACGAAAATAAGAAAACAGCTACTCAGACAGAAAAATCCCAAACCCCAAAACGGCGAAATGTTAACGGAGGAAACGCGCACAACACAAAAACCTGTAAAAGTAAAGGCGCTTTGAAACGCATATGGGACATTTCGTGCAGGGATGAAACTATTTGTAAGTTTGCAGAAACTGGTTAAGAGCTAAAGGGTAGAGATTTTAAAACAATCGAATTTCTAGTTACAAATACCAGCTACAAATTGGAGAATCAGGGCTGGCTAAATGACAGTATTGTTGATGCTTACTTATCACTTCTGGCACAAACATCCTCAGAAATGGGTATAGCAATGTTCGCGTTCAGCTGTCAATTTTTCTCTCAATTACGTCGAGTAATATCCCGTAAGAATGAAAACAGTTTTTTTCAGAATAATATCCAGATTATATAAAAATGAAGTTTTCGAATCATACGATTGCCTTGTGATACCAGTTAACTCGGCAGACGGAAATCATTGGTGTGTTGTATACATTGATATATGGAAACAAACAATTTACTATTATGATCCAATGTATAAAGGTATACAGAATTTAACAACTGTTAAACTAATCAAATTTTATTTTGATCAGCTCTACGAATTCAAGTCGTATGGGGTAGAATTTGAATCTAGGAGTTTCGTGACTTCATTCGACGTTTTCTGGGAAAATGAATTTTATACGCAAAATGATAATTCGAGCTGTGGGGTGTACATAAGTTTCAAACTTGGATTACTGAATGTCGATCCACTGAAATATGAAATTGAAGAGATAAGAACATTTATTGCCCAAGAATTATTAGAACATGAAAAACATGTACCTAGCACAGAAATGTATCTATTACAGAAAGGTACAACAAAATGCAGTGTCCCCACGTACTACAAACAACAGGTGGGTGAACGTGAGTAGGTAGGGTATGGGAGTTCTGAGACATTTTGAAATCATAGACTCCCCCCTTACCAAAAGCCTTTGCGGGTTTTTTTTGTATGGTTTGTGTTACAGTAGATTTCTGGGACATTTTTGTATGGTTTGTGTTACAATAGATTTCTGGGACATTTTTAGAAATTATTTCCCGGGGGAAATATTTTCTTTGTTTTCTAGGCTAGGTAATGGCCGATTGCCAAAGTGCTGATTCCGTCTCCGAGAATAATTCTCTTATCATCATTTGCCGAAAGTGCTACTTTGTTTACTTGTTCTGTGTAAATAATATGTTTTCGGCTTCTAAAAGTTTTCATGCTTCGGTATTGTTCTTTTCCGGAAAAAACTGTGTCTTTGTAATCTTGGTGTGTAATTTCGTTTTTAACTACAAGCTTTTTCATGCCCTTACACTTTTTAACTTCATTCCCATTTTCGTCTGTAAAGGAGTACAACTTACTCCTTAGCCCAACAAACTCTTTAATTTGTTCCGAACCAGTTTCAAATTTAAACATACCCGGAACTTTTTTGTTGGCACCACCTATACCACTGGTGTGGCCCTTTTCAAAATTACTGGTGTCGAATTTACTTTGTACTTCTGGTTCAATATCTTTATACAAATCTTCTGTATGTATTTTGTAAAACAGTGAATCTGTGTCTGTGAATAACAACTTCGACTTCTTACCAGGGTACAATTTTTTAACCGTATTGTAATGAAAGTCTGACATATGTGTCTTACTTAATTCAAGTATTGCCATACCAGCATATTTTGGTTTGTAGTTTTTAACTGCTACTGTTTTCATATGTACTGCAACAAAATCTTTTCTAAAAATATTTACTCGAACAAAGTTAGATTTTTTAGCCAGCTTTTCTAACTGTTCTTCATTGTAAACAAGTTTTACTGTTACCCTGTTTTTAACATTTTCCATTGTCTTGCCAAAGACACAGTTGATCATAAGTTTAAAGAAGTTTTTTTCAAACTCTGTGGTTGCCAAGGTTCTTAGCCTTGTGTTTAACATAATGTATGGTTTCATCCAGGCCTTTTCTGAAAACTTCACACCTTGGTGAATTTTAGTTAGTACCAGACCATGGTCAAGACATTGTTGTAATGTTTTGTGATGGATAACATAGTTTTTCTTACTGTTAAGATTTGGTATTAATTTCTTAACCTTATTAACTACAACTTGTTCGGCTGCAAAGGGATATTCGTTATGGCTGTCATGTAACTTTTCTGGGTAATCTAGGTCTACTTCTAATATACAACCTTTTCCGTTTTCTCCATTAAACTTTGTCCAGTTTTTAATGTTGTTGTCTGACATCCATTCAAAATCTTTGTATGGCAGCGGCTGGCACATAGCCCAACCATACAAGTTATTAGCATCGAGATAGGCTAGAAAAGTACTTTCTTGACTTGGTGTAAAACCTTCCATATACTTGTTATTGCCTTCGGCATGTCGGTGGGTTACAGTACTTATACCCCCTCTTATACCATCTTCTATTAAAAGGGCCATTGTTGGGTCTGTTATTAATTCCAAACTTTGTCTCGTCATTTTCATCATGGCATCCCAGGACAAACCAGGACTAGTGTAATACCACATAGGGTCAAGTCCATAATTTTTTCGGCAAACTTTTCTAAAGTTTTCCATGACATCTGCTAAAAGTAACACATCTGTTTTGAGGTACAAGTTAAGGTAGTCTTTCATTGTTCTGCATTTAAATGTTTTCCAAACCAGTTTGAAAAATGCGTAGTTATCATCTGACATTTCTTCATTATTAAGTTTGTTATAACAGTCTTTTTGTGGTGGAACCCCAGGATAATCTAGCTTACTAACATCTGTTAAAAAGTCATATGGAAAAACACCCTTTTTTCTTAAAAGTTTTTTCTGTTTGTCTGTGAATCTGTTGTCGGGATGATCTAGGCAGTTAAAATCTTGGTCATCCAAAGTTTTTACCAGTGAATCTAGTGAACAAAGTGTAAATTTTAATGTGTCTAGAAATCTTAGTTCTAGTGTGTTTGTCCATTTTTTCCCGTCTCTGACACCTGAGTCTATTACAACCCTTTTTCTGAAACTAATATATTTTTCATCTGTGTTTGGTATACAAGAAAATTCACCTGGTATTTCATTTAAATTTTCAATGAACAAATGCGCATCGTAGCCAGACAGGTTGTGAAAACAAACAGGTATAAACTTGGGCTTTTTCATTTCCAGGTTACATTTAGAATGTGCTGCCCCTCGGTACTTACCGGTGAAATGGCAATGGTCCCTTACCCTGTCATTTTTTAGTCTTTTGTCACACACATAACACTTTTTTGCCTTTTTGAATTTTTTCTCTTCTTCCTTAGTAATTTTCATCGGTGCATCTTTACCACTAGTTTTGTAAATTTCTTTTGCAGTTTTGTACAAACTTTTAACAAACCTTTTTCCAACATTGTCATCTTCTGACCTTGCAGTAAAACCATATGTTTTTTGTGGAATTATATTTTCATCTATACTTTTTACGGTGTACTTATAAGCCACAGGTTTGTGTTGGTTAAGTTGTTCTGTATTGTTGCCAGTTTTTTTGTTAACAACTGGTAAACTACATTCAAAATCTGCGTAAATTACAACTGGTACATCGGCTGTTTTTCTGTATTGTTTGAACCACATACCATTTGCACCAGGTTTGGGATATATTTGTCTTTGAGCTTCATGGTTATTGCAATACCCTGTATGGATATCTAATAACTCTTCGCAAAGAAATGCATTGAAACAGCCAAAACATATATGGACCGACCCATTGTGTTTGCTAATTTGTGCGCTAAGTAACCGGCTTAAACTTTTTCTGTTTTTAATAACTGACCAATGACCATTGTGTAAAAGTAGTATTAAAACCGTCCCAGAATTTGTACCAACTTTGTTAAGTGGTGAAAACTTCTTACTTCCTTCGTTATAACCTATTGTCAAAATTTTTAGGTTGTTAAGTTTTTCAACCTTACCAATATCTTTAAGCTGTAATGGGAATTCAATGTTTTCCCATTTTAAGTTGTTAGCCTGTGTTTTAAGTTCTTTTGTAACCCTTTCTGGTTTTTCATCCACTGGGTTTAAGGCCCTGGCAATAGCATATTTGCCACACAAGTCATCATCATTTTCGATGTTAATTACTGCTTTTTTGTCGCGAATAAATTTGGGCAACTTTTTGTAACTTTCACCGTTTAAAGGTTTAAACTTTGTGATACTGATGTCAAGTTTGTCAATGCTAAGAAGTACCAGTCCTGAACCTTCTTGGTTATGTTTTGCCAGGCTTTCTAAAATTTTTTCAACCATCTGGGAATATTCTTCATCCAAGTCATTGATAGAAATAATCATGTGAGTCTTACTTCTGAAATGCCTAGTAAATGTTTCTCCGGTTTTTCTTTTTTTGAGATTAACAAGTAAACACAAATTTACTTTTTTACCAATACCATCGATACCATTAATAATACCCCTGATACCTGGTTTTGCTTTTTCTAAAAATAGCCTTGGGTCCTTAAAACCATGGCCAAGTTGGACCCACATTTCTGTTTTCTTATTAATGGCGTCAGAAACTTTGAACGGTGGGTTGTTTCTTATTTTTGTAGTTTTTCGCTGCAGTGACTTTTCTGCCTGGATCTCTTTTTGGATGTGTTTTGGCAACTGCAAAAATTCTGCCCGTTTTTTTACTTTTTCATCTTTGCGAATTTGTGTTGCCTGTCTTTTCAGGTTCTCTTTTTCAAGTTTCTTGGTTGCCTTTGTTTCTTTTCTTTTGGTCCTGGCATCTTTTTCGGCCTGTAATTTTGTAAGTCTTCCAGGTCTTGCAGGTTTCATATTTTTGTCCCTTTGTCTTTGGTTTTGTTTTTTAATACGGTTATTAAGTTTAATATCTTCTCTGTTCATTTATTACTGAAATTAAGTTAGGTATAAACCTAACTTAACTTTAAACACTTTTATAGTTTTACTTCAAAGGCAACATTGAGTCTGAATATTTCGTACTGTTTTCCATTGTAATAAAATTTTAAATTTTTTTTCAAACAGTTTGAAAAAAAACCACGCTTTTTTCCAAGAGTTTTGTCAGCTATGTTTAAACTTTTAAATTTTATTTGGTTGCTTTTGTCTATAGATTTTATAATAATTGGGGTTGTAACACAGATAGCATTTTTGTGATACATTTCGAATTTTGGATTAACAGTATAGATTATTCCTAGAATGTTACACAGCTGCAAGTTGGTTTTTTTAGAGAAATTTTTTATACCTTGGTCTTTTGCCATTTTATGTAGTACTTTTTTTGTGTAGTACTTTTTCTCTTTTTCTGTTTTTTTAAATTTTATATTTGTTATTATGTATCCACTTTTTTCACCAAGGTGTTCTCTTGCGTTTTCTAGTACTAAAAAGTCAGTTTGTTCATTTTTGTAAACCGATGTGTAGAAGGTTGGACCGGAACTGATGTTAGATATTACTTGGGGTTTTTTCCCTAAATAGTTTACACCGTTTTGTTTTCTTAAATGATTTAAGGTATTCATTCTTTTTTATTGTAAAACTATGACACTTTTTTTCCGATTAATTAAGTTAGATATAAACCTAACTTAACTTTAAACACTTTACCTTTTTACTGTCCAGATTTTTTCGTTGTGAGTTATTTTGCCGTTGCGTTTCGACACCCTGGAAATAGAACTGGTACTCTTATAACCAAAGTGTTTTGAAGCCTGGTAAATGCTTGAAAATTCCAGTGTTTCGTTTCCAGATTTGCATGTAATTGGTACTGGTGTGCGAATATTTTTGTGGTGTTTTTCGAAATATTCGTTTATAACATGAGGTATACCAAGAAGGTCACTTAGGTCTATTGTATTTTTGTTCCAGGTACAAAACAGTTCATCTTTTTTTGCCATAGATTTAAGTTCTTTCCAGCTGTGGTAGCCGTTTGTTTTCTTTTTTTCATTCCATTTTTGAAAATCATTCATTTTAAAACTTTTATTATACTATTTTTTTTTGGTCATCTTTTTTACAATTTTAAATTTTGTTAAAAATAATTTTAACAAAACTTTATTTTACTTTATTTTGTAACAAGTGTGTTTTTAGCCAGGTCTTCCCAAATTTTGTCCATATCTCTTTTAACTTTTCGGATCTCTTTTTGAATTTTTTTGTGTTTTTTAAACGCAAGTTTTTCTCTTTCTTGCTTTTGGTTAGTCATTCTTTCTTTAAACATTTGCTTTAATTGTTCTGGTGTAAACTTTGACTTCATTTATTAAGGAGTAATATTTTCTTCTGTATCCAGGTTTTCATTTATAATTTCCCTGGCTTCACTTCGTTCCGCTGGTACTTTTGTGTAATTTTTAACTGTTTTACTTGTCCAGCCAATTTGTATATTGCCTTCTACAGCCAGGTCATTTCTGCCAAAACTTAAACCAAACTGGAAACCCTTTTTCGCAATATGGTTTTTATTAAATTTTTCTTTTGGCTTAGATTTTGTATTTCCCATTTAACTAGTCAGTATTTTCAGCAGTATCATTTCCACTGTCACCGGGATTAGTAACATCGACACCACTGTTGTCCATACAAGTATTCGGAACATTTGGTACCACATCTTTATCACATGGCCGAGATTTGTTTAACATTTGTTTGGCTAAAATTAGACATCCAGAAACAAGTCCAATCATTGGGATCCAGGGTGATATTTTCATTACTATCGACTTTACATCGTCAAAAACAAGCTGGTTAGCAGACAATTCTTTGTCTAGTTTACCGTCTTGTTGTACCATGTCCAATTGTTCCATTAATTCAGAAAATTTTGCAATAACTGTTTCTGTTAAAAGTACATTTACTTTTTCCAGTTTACTGCGGTTATGGTCATCCATAATTTTTTCTAGGGCTTCTTGGGATGCTTTTCTTAGATATTTTTCAGAATATTTAATTTCTTTTGCAAGTGAAAGGCGTATTAGGTTATCTCTTGTTTCATAGTCATTCATTTATTCAAAACATAACTTTTTTAAGTTATGTGTTGTAGTTTTTACCGGAGTTTGTTGTTTTTGCTTCTGGATTTGTGGCTATTAATATGATCACTAATTTCTTTTTGTGTCTCAAACTCTTTTTCACAAATTTCACAGATTTTTTTTAGTTTTTTCATTACAGTTTTGTGAACAACTTTTTCATGTAGTTTTGCTGCGGTTTTTGTGGTAAGAACTTTTTCACACACATCACATTGGAAAACTGTTTCTTTGTTGTTGTGTGTAATAATAATGAAATTTTTTCTTGACATTTTTCTTTTACTTTTTTTAACTATTTTTTTTTCAATTTGTCATACAAAACATAACCAAGTGCTACAGCTAATAACCACAAGTTTTGTGCTAGCCATGCAATACCCTGTGCACCTAGTGACAATGCAGTAACAAGTATACTTACTAACGGTGCTAAAACTGGTAACAATGCCTTACCTACCCTGGCTACTGCTTTTGCTAATGCACCGGTTGTTTTTGCAACAGCAACTACTCCCGTTCTTGTAGCCATAATAACTGTCACAATAATACCTGCAATGCTAATTGAGATACCTGCTGTTACACCAAGATTTTTTTTTGCAAATTTTTTAAACTTTTCAAACTTTGTTAAGTCAAGATTTTTTAGTTTTTCCATTGTTTCTTCTTCTTTTGGTTTTTCGTTGTATATTAACCTAATTTTTTCAGCCTGTAACCTGGCAACATCTGAAACATTTTGGTTAGCTGTTTTTATTATTTGGTCTTCTTCTTCGTCAGCTTCTTTTTGCCAGTATTCAGCCTCATCATTAAGTGCTGTAAGTTTACCGTTTCTAAATTCAGGGTTTTCTAGGCCAGTGGCATTAAATTGTAAAGCACCCGCAAGGTTTCTTACAGCTGCATCTGGTTTTTCATATTTGTTAAGTCTTTCTTGTATTTTCCTAAGTTTTGTTGTTAGGTCTTGTACTTTTTCTGTATCAGTTGTTGCTGCTTTTTTAAGTAGATCCATTAAAAAGGTTTTTTCGGCTTGTAGATTTCCAATAGTACCGGTTAATTTTTTAATTGCAATTTCTTGGTCTATTAGCCCTGGGTTTTGTAATGCAGCTGTTTCGATCTGTGTTTTTAGAAGTTGTATTTCATCTTGTAATTGTTCTACAAGACTTTTTCGTATTTCTTTTACAACAGAAGGACCTGGTAAATCATCGATAACTGTTTCAATATAGAAATTTGCGGTTTTCCCATGTTCAATCATTGCGTTTGCCATTAGTTCTTTAAATTCTGTTACCGTTTCTTGTGCTTGTTTTGCGCTTGACATTGCATACCTTTTTCCAATTTTAACAACTACTTTAACACCATCAAATTTTATACCAGTAACATCTCCTGTTTTTTCACTCCTGATTATTATACTTTTGTTTATTAGTTTTGCACTTTTGGGTCCATCTTTTTTAACTACTTCTTGTCCCATTACTTCACGAAAAAACTTTTTACGCAAAGTTGTTTCTTTTCTTTTTTCTGTGGTTTCCCATTTTTTTAATTCTTTTTGTTGTTCTTCTACATCTTGAACATCGGTTAATATTTGTGCATTTTTGTTGGTTTTAAGTGCTTTGAATCGGTTATCCATGTCAAGTGCATTGATGTCATCTTCATCCATTAATTCATCATCTTCAAAAACGTTGTTTTCGTCATAGCTTTTGTTCATATCTTTCATTTCAATTTCTTCTTCTTGTTCTAACCGTTCTTGTTCTTCTTCTTCAGTTTCAAACGGGTTTACATCTTTAAAGTCCATTTATTCTGTTTCTTTTTCACTGGTTTTAACTTTCTTTTTGCGAAACTTTTCCCAATCTCCTTTTTTACTAACAAGTGCTTTTTCTTCGGCTTCAGGTCCTGTTGTCAGTGACAGTTCTTCTTCATAAAATTTCCCGTAAATGTCTTCTTCTTTGTCAGCTATTTTGTACATATTTGGGTCACCTTTAAATACGGCTGTTACTTTGTAAACTTCGTCAGAAAAATTTGCGTCATAACCTTTTGCATAGCCAGGTTTTTTGTATACAAACAGTCTCACAAGATCATTAACTGAGAATTTTGGCTTTGGTAATTTTGTCAGTGGAAGACCATACAAAGTTAAAAATACCTTGTCTTGGTTACTATTGTTTACATCTTTTGGTTTCATTTTGATACTAGAATGAATAGTATTGTTATAACTTTTTGTAAATTTTTTATAAACATCTAGCCAAACTTTTGTTTGTTCTTTTGTAAAATATTTCCACATTCTTGTTTTCAAAGTTCTGTTAAATCTTTCTACAATTGCAGCTTTTTTGCTAGTTGGTTTTTCTTGTACACCTTCTTTTTTTTTGGGAAAATAATTTATGTTTTTTTCACCCAGAAGTTTTTTCACACCAACATTATGAAATTCCATACCACTGTCAAACTGGACAGCTTCAGGATATTTTCCAAAATGTGTTTTAAATTCATCGAGTAAAGTTGTGACAGCTGGAACCATATCGTCAGTTGCTTTTCTTTTCACAGGCACAGTAAAACCAAATCTACTAAGAATTTCAATGCCAGTCAAAATCCAGTTGGTTTCACTGTTTACAGTTTTAAATTTTCTCATGTCAACCAAGTCCATCTGTAACTGGTCAGCTAGGTTTTTTACGTATGTTTTTTGTGTTTTCGGTTTTTTAATTGGTCTGTGAAGTGTATAAGTACTTTGGTCCAAAAGCCAGTTTTTAACCTTTTTTCTGGAAATACCTTCAACATTTTCTTCTTTGGCAGCCAGGTATAGTTTTTCAGCAGACTGATAACCAGTGACCGGGTTAAAATACAAATTCCGAAGACTGAGATCGGTAGCTATAGTTTTTTCCATTTTATTTAAATAAATAATGTTAAAACTTGAAAAAGCATATTTTGGTAAAAATTTACAAAAAGTTTTGAAAGATTTGCCTATTGAAAAAGCAAAACTTAAAAAAGAATTTGAAAAAAAATATCCAAGTGCAGATTTAAGCAGGTTTGAATTTGAAGTCACTTTTGGAAAAGATGGTTTAGTTACAGAAAGAGAAATTTGGTTTAAAAAAGACGCAGTTGTAAGTTATAATATTACCAGTGAGTCATTTTCAAAATACACACAGTATTTGTATTGGCCAAAAGAATGGAGCCAAAACGGTACAGTGAAAAAATTAAATATTGGCGAACAAGTTGCACCAGATGTTTCAAGTCTTTTAATTTACATTTCTGAGACTGACCGCTTTTCAGTACTTCTTGATCCGGTTAGCACAAAGTACATTGGTACACCTAGTAAAAATATTCGTACAGAAAATTTTAATTACCTAGGAAACCCATATTTTACAGCTATTGCAAGTAGTTATGTTAGTAGTTATTTGTGCGGTATTTCTAGTAGTCACTTTTTAAACAAGACAGAAAGGTCTAAGTCACACTTTTTAACAAGTATTGCTAGGTATCATTTTGTCTTTCATTTCAGGAGGTTTATGAAAAATCCCAGCAGGTTAAGTAGATATATGACCAGCGATGTAGTTGAAAAGTTACAGAAAAATATACCGAAAACAGAAAAATGGGAAACCAAACACAGTACTTCTATGGCGAAACTTGGTCTTTTCAGGGAAGAACTTCGTCGTCAGGGAAAAAGGGTAAAAAATGTAAGGTATGTTGTACATGGAAATATGGGGGTTTCAACCAGGTATGAAGAATTTGTTTGGTCTCATGCAAAAAGCGACCAAGATTACAAGTATTTTGTTCCAGAAAAGTCGAATGGTTTAACAAAACTTGGTCAGAAATTATTCCAACACAGTTTAGAAAGTTATGTTTACAGTATTTTAGGTGCACAAGCAAAAACAAGATGGCCTATTGTTGGTCAGGGTAGTAAAAGTTTACAAACACAAGAGGTTTTTAAGCGTTTGGTTGAAGACACTTTGACAATAGATGACATTACAGTTAGTATTACCAATATGAGACAGGCTATAAAAAGTACAAATGTTGTTTTAAATTATGCAATATCACCGGGTTTAATTTTAATACCTAGTAACCTTATTATTTTAGAAAAACCAGTTGCTGGTTACAATAATGACCTTACACTAGTTGAAAAAACAATGACATTTGGAAATAACAAAAAAGTAAATTTTAAACCTGTAACAAGTCCTAAAAAATTTTCAAAACCACAACCTAAAAAATTTACAGAACCACAACCTAAAAAATTTACAGAACATAACATATTATTACCTATGGCATTTACTGTTTCACTTGTGGGAGTATATATGGTTAGACTAATGCTAGTTTGAAATAAATGACCCTGGAACAAGAAATTAAACTTAGTAATGACTATTACGGTATTAACTATATCCCAGAACCAAACCAAGAATGGTTACAATACATGTATTTTCACTTAGTACAAAAAAACATGGACCACAAAGGACCGGGAAGGTACCTTTTAAAAGCTGACGGTACATTATTTTTTGTATGTCACAAAGCTGGAAAAGGCTGTTGCAAATATTGCAAAATAAAGTTAGTCCAGTTTGATATGCATCTTGTTTGTCCTAAATGTTTTTCACAACATGAAACAGTACCTTCCCACATACATTCAAAATTCTGGAAATTACAAACAGAACCTATAAGAGTAAGAAATTACAAAAAATTATTTACAGAAATGTTTCCGGATGAACCAGTAATATCCGGGAACCTTCTTGCCAGACAGTTAGATACAAACCACAGAAAATCTTTACCTAGGTTGCCAAATATGAAAACCATAATGTACTGCTTTCTGGAAAAACTGGGAAGAACTGACCTGACAGAAAAAATTAAGTTGTCTGACTACCAGATGAAAAAAATGCCAGAATATATGGGTAATATCCAGTATATTTTGAATTTTGGTAAACTACCAGGCGAACAAGTTACAGAAACTGTTCCCTGTATAAGAAAAAGTACATTTCCATAATCTAAAGTTTAAATTCTTATCTAAAAAAGATAAGAATTTTTTTTTTTAAACAAACTGAAATGCTAACCAGCCAAGACCAGAACCTGCCAAAGCCATTGCAACAATTTGATAGTCTTTCATTTCGTCACTTGGATGGTAAAAGTCATTCAAAACAGGTTCGGGAATATTTAGTTTTTGAAGTTCGTAAAATGCCCGGGATGTATTTTGCATGTTAGATTTTGAGACCCGGATTTCATCTTGAAGTTTTCGCCGTTTTTCACTTCTTTTAATTTCATCTTGGTAAAATCTTTCTTTAGCAGCGGCAAGTTTTTCTGTAGCATGGTTATGTCTTTCAACTTCTTTTGCATAATCTTTGTTTTTTCTTAAAAGGGAAAATATGAAACCAGCACCTGCAAAGGCAAATGCGTTAAATGTTCCAGCTACTGCAACTGACACCATTGTTTATTTAAGAGCCTTGTTTTAAATCTTTTGGAATGTATTTCATTTCTTGTGCTTTTTTCACTGCGTAAGTACCAACAGCAACTGCTAGTGCAAGTTTCGCTGTTTCTTTAATACTTGCTGGTGCTGCTAAAGATTGGCCTGTAGCTTTTTTGGTCACCATACTTACACCGACTGCAGCTACTGTAACTAGTGCCGCTTGGTAAATATCATTTAAATATTCGTTCATTTATTACTACGTAAAAATATTCTTATCCACTTTGGATAAGAATATTTGTCTTTTACCAAATAACTATTTCAAGTAAAATTTGTCCGACTTCCTTGTTAGTTAGAAAATTTAGTTCAGAAAAAATACCGTTGTCCATCATTGCAACAGAATTAATGCTTCCAAAATGTGTGACAGAACCTTTCAAAATTTGTTCAGTAGTAATTGGAAGTACAGCTACTATTTTGTCCCGCTTTCCATCCAAAGAAGTTTTGTTACCATCAACCATGTCACACTGGATACTTACAAATCTTAACCCAAGATTTACATCAACAGGTTCGGGACTAACAGCACCAGATCCTTTTGTAATTACAAAATTTTCAGGGAAACCTAAAAGTGGACCAAGTTTAAGAAGGTTAACAGTTTCTGCGGGTGTAATTCGGATTTTGCAACTAAATGGTAATAATTTGCATACTATTTTATTTTCTTTTAGCAGATCCATTATCATTGTTGCTGTCCAATATCCAGCCAAAAAATTAACCTGGTTTACACCGTTTGTAATATGCAATGGTTCTGTTATGTTGTCAAAGTCCCAAATTACAGTGGTAGATTTAATTTCTATCTTGTTATTGTTTATAACTAATGGGTCATCAAATTTAACATTTGTTTGTCCTTTGTTTAAAAATATTCTAATATTTCTCATTTATTTACGTTATAATTTTATGTGTGTATGGGTGTTTTAAATTTATTTCTAGTCTTGAATATTCATGGAATTTTAATGAATTTTTTGTACTTTTTTCTTCTTCTTTTGGTATGTCTAAGTAGTCATCAAGAATGACTTGCATGTCTTTTCTGTTTGGGTTGTAAAAAGTGACTAACTTAGAAATATTTTCTCGATAAGGTTTTGCAATACTTGTTAACTGCTGTGTAATAACTACTGTACTTATGTCCATATGTCTTGCTGAAAATCCAAGTTTAACTAGTTCGCTAGTTCTGTTTTTTACACTTTGGCTAGAAGCACAGTCGTCTAAAATAATTAAGCTAGTAGTACCTTTGCAGTAGTCAACAATATATTTTAAAAAATCTTCTGTTTCTTCATGTTCACAGGGAATGACAAAAATTTTTGGGTCGCCTAGGTATTTCCAGTCATGGTAAGTTTTATTCCATTCAAAGGTGGGACAAATTAAAAATATATTTTCAAAATGGTTTTTATAATCTTGTGACAACATTTTTAACAGGTAAAATGTTTTCCCCGATCCAGTCATGCCTACAATTATCATATTAAATGGTTTCATTTATTGCTTAGTAATCTACTCCTTGAAATGCTCCTGCTTGTACTTTTAATACTGCGTCTGAAAGAACAAAAATATGGCATTTTAAGTTAGTTGTAGTTGCTTTTTTGGTAATTTCCATCATTATTCCAGATTGTGTTGTCATTAATTTGGTTCCATTTCCATACAAGTTATTGTCGCTAATTGACCGAAGATCAACAACTAATGCAAATTTGTCAGATGTGTAAAAATTACTGGCATTAACTACGGAATGGTCTGTTTGTCTAAATACCCTTTCTGCTTCTTCAAAAAGTCTTTTCTTTGGTAGACCTTGGGAGAAAATACTGTTAGGGACACCTTCGATTGTAAGTTTCACTTGGTCAATGTTTGGGAAGACATATTCTTCGGATCCTGCCCGGGTTGGTTTTGTAAATAACATTACTACCGCCTTCATACTTTTTCTTGGCAAGTTGATAGTTTCGTTAATAAGTGTTGAGCCTGCCAGCCAGTTTGTAGTTTTCATCAAAGTGACATGTTGGAATGGAAGGACCCGACCAGCATTATATTCAGACTCAATTTCAGAAACTAAGGACAAGTTGTTAATAGTTTCATATTCTAGTTCAATGTTTTCTAATGCATATCCGCCAACTGTTTGGCTTGTTTGTGCTGTCATAATATCAGTAGCTTTTGGAAGTGTAATAACATATTGCAGGTCGTTGGCCATACTGTGTGGTGCATAAAGACCATGGTCTTGTAAAATTTTGCCAAGACGGATTCTTTGTTTGGTACCATATACAGCTGCAAAAGAGTCATTAACTGAGTCGTCAGATTTAGAAATAAGTTTTCGTTGGTTAAGACTGGCAATACCATCTTCAACCATATTGTCGCGAATGTGGTTGTCAAGCCACAAGTCTTCGTAAGTGCTTAAAAGGCTTTCGCCGGTGTTGTCATATACTTGTTCTCCTGCGAAACGGACTTGGAGTCTTTCTTGTAGTTGTTTCGCCAGGTTGTTGTTAAACCATGACTTTGTGTTACTGTTTTTAAAGTCAAAGAGAAGATACATTTCGTCGGGAACCAGTGCGGTTCCAGCTTTTAATTTCGGGATGTTAATGTAAATAACTTCTCCTGGGTTTGCACTGTTTGGATTAAAGGTAATTACATTTCTTGATCGATCGCCTGTTATTTTGCTTTTGTGTAACCGGTTGTAACCGGGAATAAGTTTAACTTGTCTTTCAGTGTTCATTTATTACTACGCAAAAAAAAAATTCTTACCCTTTTTAGGATAAGAATTTTGAACAAAGGGTCCTTTTATTATAGGCTAAAAACGTCAAGATTTTTTAAAACTGTTCCAGATTTTGCAACTGGTTTTTCTGGTTCAGTTTTTTTCATTTGGTTATAGGTTATGTATGTTGAAATTATTGCGGCTGCTGTTCCAAGTATTGCACAAGTTGTAGAAAGACTTGTTTCACTTGCCGGTTCTTTTGGGTCTTTATTTTCTTCTTCAAGTTTTTTTAATTTGTCTTTTTTTCTTTGTTTGGCTTGTTTGCTAATTTCGGCTAGTCTTTTACCCTGTGCTACTCTTTTAGGGTTTTTTTCTCTGACTGGTGTTGCTTTTGTTATTGTTTGTTCTGGTACTGGTACTTTTGTTGTTTCCATTTATTATAGCTGTTAAGCTAGCTAGTTAAGCTAGCTGTTAAGCTAGTTGTTTTTGCTTGTTAAGCTAGCTGTTTTTAATTAATTTTAAGAAGGTTAATTTCAACATCTTCAACATCAAAAAATAGGTATGTATAGTCATCTCCAACAGAACCAGAATAACAATGTAAAGATAATTTGGTTCCCTTTACTATTTTCGCAATGCCCTCGCAAAATATGTGATGTGGGTGAGTTTCGTTATATGTTTTCCCCATTGTTAAGCTATTTAATTCACTAAGTCTGTTTGACCTTACTGGAACACTTCCATGGTAAAGACCTGTTTTCAGATCAAAATATGATCTATATGAAGAAGCATACCATGAAGATGTTTTACTTTGTTGGTCTATTTTGTGCCCATCTGGTTTAAGGGTGAACCAGTATTTTATTAAAAATGTACCAGATTCTGTTGATGTAAATGAAAGCAGGGTACTTTTGTTTTTAGAATTATCCCATGCCCCGGCCTTGTAACTTTCTAAACCATATCTGTAATGTTTCTGTACTGTTGTAAAAGTACCGGCTCCACCAACAGAACCTGTAACTCCTCTCAGGCCTCTAAGTCCTCTTAATCCCTGGGATCCTTTTGGTCCTGGCAAACCTTGGATACCTTGGTCTCCTTTGTCACCTTTATTTCCCTTTGCTCCATCGTTACCTGGGTTTCCTTGATCTCCCTTTTGTGCAGCAGCACCTGCCATTCCTTTGTCACCCTTGTCTCCTTTATCACCTTGGTCTCCTTTAGAACCGTTTGTCCCTGCTGTACCATGATCACCTTTGTCACCTTTTGATCCTGATGCTCCTGTTGGACCTGCAAGGCCTTTATCACCTTTATCACCTTTTTCACCTTTAGCACCTCTTGTTCCATTGTTACCTGTTGGACCTGCTACTCCTTTGTCTCCTTTGTCACCTTTGGTCCCCTTGTCTCCTTTGTCACCTTTTGCTCCTGGTCCTCCTTGTTGTGCTTGGTCACCTTTTGGCCCTTTCGGACCTTGGTTACCTTTTGGTCCTGTTGCTCCTTGCGGACCTGCTGGACCTGTTTTCCCAGTGTCTTCACTGTAGTAATCTGGGTCATCATATCCATAGTAATAACTCATATTTATTTATATAATGTTTCCATATTCTTTCATCATATCATTGTTAATTTTTTTAATCTCGGTTGTAGTTAATGGACCATACATAACTTTAAACCCATATATTTTTCCTTTTAACTGGTAATTTCTTTGGCTAGTCCTACTACTAGCAAATCTTTCATATAAAAATACAGATCCAAATGGACTGCCTATATCTGTCAAATCCGGCTTAAATTCTGATCCTGGACATAAAACACCATTTAAATATACCATTCCTCCCGTTCCCAACCAATGACCAGATATAATATGTTTGCTAAGAATGCTATGTGTGGAAGGCATACCTACAGTTACTTCTGTACCATTTTCAATACCACCAATTATTAATTTGGAGTAAGAGTAGGATTTAAAGGCTAAATATTTGTCATATCCACCATTATCATTCCCAATAAGGTAACACCAAGGTCCAGAAACAGATGTATCAGCCACAGTGCAAACAACAAAAACCGAAACATCTCCATACTGTAATTTGGGACAAACAAAACACATGTAGTTATTTCCCTTATTTTCAATGTAATCTGGACATAACCCTGCGTCATCAGAACCAAATGTTGGGGCAATAGTTTTAATATTCTGCCATAAACAGTATTTCCCATTCCTTGCTTGTGTTAACCTTTTTTCGCCATTAACAGTTTCAAAAGTTTTAGTAGCAGTTGACAGGTTAATATCAAAAACAGTTTTGTAGTTTTTCCCCAAAGAAAGGTTTTTTAACTTCTTTTCAATATCTTTTACCCTTTTTTCAAAACTCATATTTATTTATATAAAGTTTCCATATTCTTTCATCATATCCTTATTAATTTTTACAATCTCGGTTGTAGTTAATGGCCCATACACAACTTTAAACCCATATATTTTTCCTTTCAGTTCATTATTAGGTGAAGGGGTACCATTAAATCTTTCATTTAAAAATACAGATCCAAATGGGGATCCTAAATCTGTCAAATCCGGTTCAAATTTTGATCCTGTACAAAAAACACCATTTAAATATATAAGACCTCCAGTTCCTAACCAATGACATGAAATAATGTGTTTGCTAAGAATGCTATGCCCAACATTCATATCTATAGTTTTACCGTCATCATTTTCAATACCACCAATTATTAATTTGGAGTAGGAGTATGGTTTAAAGGAAACACTTTTATCCCAACTACCATTATCATTTCCAATAAGATAGCAACAAAAACCAGAAACAGATGTGTCAGCCACAGTGCAAACAACAAAAACAGAAATATCGCCAAACTGCATTTCAGGACAAACAAAACACATATAGTTGCCTCCCTTGTTCTCAATGTAATCTTTGCCTGGACCGGCGGCATCGGAACCAAATGTTGGGGCATGGGTTTTATCATTTTGCCATAAACAGTATTTTTCATTCCGTGCTTGTGTTAACCTTTTTTCGCCATTAACAGTTTTAAAGGTTTTAACAGCAGTTGTAAAGTTGATGTCAAAAACAGTTTTGTAATTCAGAGAAAGACCACTTAACTGTTTTTCAATGGCACTTATTTTTTTTTCCAAACCTGAAGAATCCGCACCCAAACTCAAATGTCCTTTTCGTCGGTTTTCATATCCATAAAAGTAACTCATTGTTTATTTATAAAAATTTCTTATTTTTAAAAATAAGAAATCTTGAAAATTAATGGACTGTATCGCAAACACCAGTTCTTTCTAACATTTTGGTTATATTTTCTTTTGGATGCAAAAAGTTACAAATGTTTCTGTGGTTTGTATTAAAATATACTATTACAAAAGGGTTATATGGGTTATGTGCCATTACCTTTTCGCAAAGCTGGCCCTGGGGACAAATTTCAACTGTGTTTGGTTTCATTTATTCTTAATGAACCAGCTGTTTGTCATTAAAAGGCAGTCAGCCATATCATCTGCTTTTTTGCAAGACAACTTTTGTAGTGTAGCTTTGTCGCCTCTGTTTGCCATCATTTCTTTGGCAAAATTAACAGACCACTTTTTACGGTCGAAATAACTTTGGAAGTGTTTGTCATAAACTTGGGTTTTAAAAACTGGGGAGTAAAGTACCAGTTTTATTTCAGGATTAAGAATATGGACTAAGGTCCAGATGTGTTGCATAATCCTGGTTGTGTTGTAGTTTTTTGGCGGCTGTTTTTCTATTAATACAGTTGTAACATTGTGTTTCATAATTTGGTCCCGGATAATGTCTGTAATTTTGTTAAGTACTGGCGTAGTAATTTTTCGGCCGTTTTTTGCTAGACTTGTGTTTTCAATGTCTAGAACAAATGGGTTTTCAAAGTAGTTTTCAACACTAAAACAAAAGTTTCTAATTCCAGGATCAATGGACATAATTATCATTTATTTCATACTAAAAAGTATGGAATGAGAAGTTTTTATTTGTGTTTGGAATAGATATGTTTTAAAGCATTGGATTTGGTCCCAAATTTTTTGTCGCATATGCTACAGGTGAAAACTGTGGGTGGGTTTTTAATGTTGTGTGTAACTTTTATGTGGAGTTTGGTTTCAAAACTAGAATAAAAGGTTTTTTTACAAACCGAACATCTGTGTCTGGATTCATTTTCTAAAGCTGTGTAATTCATTTGTTTTATTTCTAAATTTGTTTTTTGTAAAGTTGTTTTAAAGAAAATATTTCCCCCGGGAAATAATTTCTAAAAATGTCCCAGAAATCTATTGTAACACAAACCATACAAAAATGTCCCAGAAATCTACTGTAACACAAACCATACAAAAAAAACCCGCAAAGGCTTTTGGTAAGGGGGGAGTCTATGATTTCAAAATGTCTCAGAACTCCCATACCCTACCTACTAACGTGTGGTTCTAAGATGCAAAGCTCATGGAGGAGAACCAGAACAATTTTTGTGGATATTTTGCAATACAATTGTATGTTCAGAGCAGACGTACATATTTAAATTAAGTCACAACCAAGTTGGAACATATATGTCAGGTCACATACGAAGACGGTGAGTTGTTACGTCATCAAAATGTAAAGTAGAATGTGTAACACCTACAAATCTTAATCAAGACATAGACCACATTCTTGAGGTATTGAAACAAAAAATTGTTTCTATAAGTGACACTTGAAGTGGTAGATAACTATCGGGTATTTACTGTAAGGAATGAATAATATTTATTCCGAAATTTAAATCGCATTAATCACCTGTAGGAGATGGGTTTTTTTGGATTGCGCAACTGGCAGCTGATATGACACAACGCGGCCTGTAAGGAATATTACTTGCGCAACAGGACGACACAGATTGACCAAAAACACTGAATTGTTGTTTTGCCGTTGCAGCGGATATGTATGACTTGGCGCGACGAATGTGTCAATATGTATACAAAAGTTGCGAACATGTTATTTCAATTTCAATTATTATTCAATAAACAGAGTTCAAAACCTCATTAAGAATTCATGAAGCCAAAACAAAGGAAATCCATGTTTAATGAGTGTCTTTATATGTGATATAGTAAGATCATTCAACATACGGACGACAGTCTCTAGGGGCACGTTTTTTAAGCCGTTCATTAAACTCACAGCATGTGTTTTATCAGGTCAAAACTACTCGGGCTGCACCCTCATGATTTTAAATCTGGTAAAACACTGCTGCTCTTTTATCAAACTATACATAATATAAGATGTTCACAACAATTTATGAGATTACAGAAGTTTGGATCAAATAACCAAATATAATTAATTAAATTCAAAGTAAACTAAAAAAAAACAAACAAAAAAACCCTTGTACATTGTATAGAATACAATATATTTTAGAATTTGTATAGAAAGCGGGGGGAGGGGGTGTGAGATTTTAAAAATATTGAAAGAAAAATATACCAAAAGAGTTTTTTATTCCCAATTTCGGTAATTTTACATACAAGCGCCGTTGCAGCAGATGTCCAAGGTGATATTGTGGTCAATCGATAAAATATTTTAAAATATTTTATTATATATACATATATATACATATATATACATATATATACATATATATACATATATATACATATATATACATATATATACATATATATACATATATATACATATATATACATATATATACATATATATACATATATATACATATATATACATATATATACATATATATACATATATATACATATATATACATATATATATATAGTTCAATCTACAGACACGGTGTTTCGCTGTACGACAGCTCATCAGTGTAGCTTGGAACAATCTGAATGAATTTCATCAATTACTTATACACATGCAATTGTCGGTGAGAACCGCATGTGGGACAGCATTGGTGAAGTACATTCAGATAGCGTGAAGTGCGCATGGGCCCAGAGTGCTCAAACTTCCACAAGGGTAGTGAGCGTTGCATTATCGCTAATAGGTACCCACGGCAACTTCACAGAGTGCTCAACAACTTAACACCGAAGTGAAGGAGCGTACATAGTTCAATCTACAGACACGGTGTTTCGCTGTACGACAGCTCATCAGTGTAGCTTGGAACATATATATATATATATATATATATATAGTATATATAGTATATATAGTATATATAGTATATATAGTATATATAGTATATATAGTATATATATATATATATATATATATATATATATATATATATATATATATATATATATATATATATATATATATATATATATATATATATATATATATATATATATATAGTATTTTTTAAATTTACATTTAAATGATACAAACGATTCAGTTAAAGATGGCCGACCAGACTCATTTGCTGCTTTGCCTTTGGCATAAAAAGGTAAGCATGAACTTAATTCAACAATGAACTTATTCACCAACAGCAGTAATTGCGTAATCCATAATGCGGTTTGGGTTTGTTACTGTGGATAGACCACAATGCATTGCGAATTTAAGATGGCGCAACTATTCTTAAATTAACGTGATTTTTTTACTTTAATCAGATTGTAACAACGAAATACAGAACTACAAAGATAAACAACACTACAAGAGACCTAAATATTTAAAAGTGGCACAAATCACAACAAACGAGCCAAATATATCTACGGAATTCAAGTAATAGTGAAGAATGAATTTTAAAGAAAACAAGAACCCCAATGTAAACAATTCCAAATTATCTAGCAATTAAAACCATACAGGTTTGTTTACCGCGTTATAAATAATTATGTGTTGGTATAACCTACATATTGCTTATCGGTTTTGCAATTAAATAATAAACCAAGACATGCAATTGGACAGGCTTATTATTTTTCAATAAAATGAACCATACTGTATGATATTAACAGCTAAAATTGTTTTATAGAAGTCAAGAATCGCTCGTTAAGGAAGAGGCATAACATAAAAGAAAGAAAGAAAGAAGAAAGAATGACGTCTATTTACATCAATAATACAAGCGTAATCAAAATGACAACATCCACTACAAGAACAACACTAGCTTATATAAGTACATAATAATTATGTAATTGCAACCTTTCTGCATTTGACGTTTTGTTTCCATTCTATATATGCATTAAGCCGGTACGGTGGCAATTGGTATCTAACCACAGTGAATTTGAAACGCATATGGAACATTTCGTGCAGGGATGAGACTATTTAATAATTAACAATATGTTATGTAATTATAAGCATATAATTTCTCATATTAGTAAGACTATATGAGAACTAAAGGTGTTGAAAAAATGACGGCTAGCGCTCAATAACTCAACAGATATCTTCAGCATCAACAACATTTTTGATGGCTATATAATTTCACAAAAAATGTTTTAACATTTTGCTTCTTTTACTTTGGAAACAAAACGGTAACTACGTAGAGCAACAAAAGCAGAACGGGAAAAGAGGATAAATAACATTGATATAAACTTTTCTTTTTGAATAAGAATGGACCAAAACGAATGCAAAAGCGAAAGTGGATACATTAGCGGTGGATAAAGAGAAACATTACTTTGAAATACTGGTTGGGATAGTACTGGGACATCCTGATACGATATCTGTTCTTGATTACACCACATGACAAGCCTGAATAATAATAATAGAGACAAAGCTGAAATTGGATTTCAACTATCTAGATGACAGAGTGGATTAAGAAAACATATCGATTCCGGCAGTTCAGGGCAACATGGATTTTATAAATGGCATTAATTTTTTATACTGTAAAATACTACATCAAGCAAAAGAGTTGATTGAAGCAGATACTGCATGGCAATAAAAGTCGGATTACAACAAAATGCAAAAAAAAGACATTTGATGTATTTATGTATGGTAAACAGCTGGATCCCGCAACATATAATCAAAGTGGTAAAAACATTTAAATCATTGTGGGCGAAAACTTTAAATATATGGGTACTGGATAGAGAGTACAAAAAAATAACTTTTCCATGCGCACAGTAATGGGCGTGTTCGGCATGAAATGAGTAAATAACCTAAAAAAGTATAGAATTCAAGCTAGAGAAGACGGGTAAGTAAGTACAACTGTGGTGAAAGTATCTTAATATTGTATGGCAGTGAGGAATGGACCATAACGAAAACTACGAAAAAGCAACTAAAATGATGCTACACCAATATGCTAACTAGGATTACACTGAGCAAGCTAACAAACGATATCTTCAAACTTGTCTCGTCACAATTTCTTGAGATACGTATCCAAGTCAAATGGGTCACAAATGCAAGTGGCAGATGTTATCTATGAACTATACGTTTGTGGGATTTAGCCGAGAGAAATAAAACAAAAGACGAAGAAATGTCTATTGTATCACCAACTTGAAAAAGGACACTATGGGTTGCCGATAACACGAGGCATAGTTAATATACAGGGGTTATTACAAACGCGATGGACGACAGTCAACAGAAGGATGTGAAGAAGCAACGTGGCATACATTCAACTAGGAATCATCCAAGATGAGATAAGATAAAATGAAATACATTTCTTTTCCATCATGCGTGATGAAATCTATTGGACATGCAGCAACAATTAATTCATTAGAAAGACAACAATCTTAAGAAACAAGTTTAATGTCACAACGTAAATGGTTACAAGAATACATATAACATTTCAGCATTGCCTTGAAAAAAAACCTATTTACAACGCACAGTGGATGACAATGTTGGAGAGCAGTTTGCTAGTAAACAGATATAAGTGTGCCTAATCTGTCATATACAAATACACAGAAATGGCAATTAAACCATGACTTTGAAATGATTACACACAACAGATCCAATCTAATGCAAGATATTAATAAAACACACCGGATATTGATAGCATTACAAACCAGATTCAAAGCCGATATTTTCATATAGGTTTTGTGTACTGGTAAACAAAACGTCAAATGCAAAAAGAAAAAATAATCAAAATCATAGTACCCCTCACCAGATTTCTGAATAATGACAAACATAAAAATCTTTACACATGTTCGAACAATCTCTTAATTATTACGACGTGATATATTGACTTTATAAACAGTATAATAGTAAAAAATAAGAATATGATGATGTAATTATGCAACTGTGCACCCAGCAATTGTTTGGGTATATAGATCTTTTTTATTAAGTTTAGAATACATTTAGCATGTAACGTCAATTTCTTCTCGATTTGTCTTTAGAATTCTTTTCAATTTCAGTCGTTCATTGTCTTTGCACTTGCATATTTTGAATATAATAATTTTGAACAAGCAAGTGCGGAAAATGACGTATTCTACACTTATTAAAAGGGTCTATATATATATCCTCAAGGATATCCTTATATATATTGGCTAAGGGGCCAACCACTTGACTTTTGAGGGGGGGCGGGGGGTGATTTCAGAAAAAAAATCCCCTACATCAAGTTTGGGCAAGAAAAAAATTGTATCACTTTTCAAAAACAAAGTTGAACGTTAATAGTTAATTTATTATTTTAAAAAGTAAACATGTAGGATGGTCTCAATACATTCATCTCTTAAACGATAAACTGTATCATAATAATAACTGTTATTTTATTTTATTTAAATTTATCTATTAAATTTATCTTATATTTTTTTAGTAGTTACAGTAAGTTTGTTTTGGCTCAATGCAGTTGTTCAGCAGGGCCGTATCGAGGGGGGTTGAGACGCCGGCACACCGATTTGGGCGCCCAAACTGAGGTGCCTAAAAAATATAAACTATGGCTACAATCTGAGAGTTTTTTCAAAAACCCTACAAGAATTTAAAAATCACCCCTCAGAATGCTAAAAATCGCATCTCAGAATGCAGGAAATGGCATTACCGAGACTCTAAATTTCAAAATTTTCTGGGCGGGGCATCCACCCGGACCCCCCTAGAGGGTTCTCGCGCCTTCAGCGCTGACCGGTGTGCCCAAATAATCTCTGGATATGGCACTGTTCAGAACTACTCTCCTGTACGATTAATATATAGAACGATGTCTAAAACGAATTAAATGCATGCGTCCAGATCAGATGTTTTATCCATGTGCCCCACACAAATAAAACATGTGTAACCAGCGTCTGATACATCTCTCGCTTTTCAGACGCATGGAATTACCAGTAATTTAAATGCATAAAAACTATTCCAATGTATAATTTCGAGCTTCAGCGAAAATATACTATAATCGTATAAAATTACGACGCACGTTACTTTCGTCTGCCAGACTTGCACATTTAAATGCAACGTATAAACAGGGCATATTTAATGAAAGCTCTGAAGAATTGCTTATTTACCCGTATCATTGGTGGATAAAAACTAAACTAAAATGCTGGAAAAAAAGGATCTTGCCGAAGCTAAACTATGAATGGTGAAAAAAATTTCACACATAGTTGCGTCCTGCGAAAAAAATATTCTTCTGCAATATGGGTACCGAAAAAAAATTCATGCCCAAACCAGATCACCCAACTGCTACACCCCCCCCCCCCCACCCCCCTCAAAAGTCAAATGGTCGGCCCCTAATTAAGTGTTCTATTTTTAGAGCGGTGTGTAATTGACAGTTTTTCGCCTCGCTTTAAAAGCTAATAACTTTTGAACCAAATCTGGGCCACTTCTAGTTTTTCTTGGCCCAGCTAGATGATAGAATGAGCTTCATTTTGATACATAGCAAAGCCATTAAATAATAACAGAAGCCATCGAAATTTCCCCCCAAGGACTGTGTCGCCTACTAGTGAATTGGACCCGCTGTGAAATTAATAGTTTTGGCGCCTCGCTGTAAAAGCGAATAACTCTTGAACCAGATCTGCGCCATTTCTAATTTTTCTTGGGCCAGCAAGAAGATAGAATGAGCTTCAATTTGATATATAGGAAAGCCGGTTAAAAATAACAGAAGCCGTCGAAATTTTTCCCCCAAAGACTAAGTCCGCAAGTACAGTTAATAAAGATTTCTATTTCCAGCGAGCTGTAATTAACATTTTTGGCGCCTCGGTTTAAAAGCGAATAACTCTTAAACCAGATCTGGGCCACTTCTAATTTTTCTTGGGCCAGCAAGAAGATAGAATGAGCTTCATTTTGATATATAGGAAAGCCGGTTAAAAATAACAGAAGCCATCGAATTATTTCCCCCAAGGACTAAGTCGGCAACTACAGTTAATAAAGATTTCTATTTCCAGTGAGCTGTAATTAACATTTTTGGCGCCTCGGTTTAAAAGCGAATAACTCTTAAACCAGATCTGGGCCACTTCTAATTTTTCTTGGGCCAGCAAGAAGATAGAATGAGCTTCAATTTGATATATAGGAAAGCCAGTTAAAGTGAAAAGAAGCCATCGAAATTTTCCCCACAAGACCATCCCGACGAATTAAATAATAAAGTGTTCTATTTTTAGCGTGCTGTGTAATTAACAGTATGGGCGTCTCGCTTTAAAAGCGAATGACTCTTGAATCAGATCTGGGCCACTTCTAATTTTTCTTGGGCCAGCAAGAAGATAGAATGACCTTCATTTTGATATATAGGAAAGCCGGTTAAAAATAACAGAAGCCATCGAAATTTCCCCCCTAAGGACTAAGTCGGCAAGTACAGTTAATAAAGATTTCTATTTCCAGTGAGCAGTAATTAACATTTTTTGGCGCCTCGGTTTAAAAGCGAATAACTCTTAAACCGGATCTGGGCCACTTCTAATTTTTCTTGGGCCAGCAAGAAGATAGAATGAGCTTCATTTTGATATATAGGAAAGCCAGTTAAAGTTAAAAGAAGCCATCGAATTATTTCCCCCAAGGACTAAGTCGGCAACTACAGTTAATAAAGATTTCTATTTCCAGT
Organism: Paragorgia papillata; assembly: GCA_035771165.1. Classification (NCBI taxonomy): domain Eukaryota; kingdom Metazoa; phylum Cnidaria; class Anthozoa; order Scleralcyonacea; family Coralliidae; genus Paragorgia; species Paragorgia papillata. The sequence goes on from JAWNZC010000284.1 coordinate 343,641, forward strand.
GAGCTGTAATTAACATTTTTGGCGCCTCGGTTTAAAAGCGAATAACTCTTAAACCAGATCTGGGCCACTTCTAATTTTTCTTGGGCCAGCAAGAAGATAGAATGAGCTTCAATTTGATATATAGGAAAGCCAGTTAAAGTGAAAAGAAGCCATCGAAATTTTCCCCACAAGACCATCCCGACGAATTTAATAATAAAGTGTTCTATTTTTAGCGTGCTGTGTAATTAACAGTATGGGCGTCTCGCTTTAAAAGCGAATGACTCTTGAACCAGATCTGGGCCACTTCTAATTTTTCTTGGGCCAGCAACAAGATAGAATGAGCTTCATTTTGATATATAGGAAAGCCGGTTAAAAATAACAGAAGCCATCGAAATTTTCCCCCTAAGGTCTAAGTCGGCAAGTACAGTTAATAAAGATTTCTATTTCCAGCGAGCTGTAATTAACATTTTTGGCGCCTCGGTTTAAAAGCAAATAACTCTTAAACCAGATCTGGGCCACTTCTAATTTTTCTTGGGCCAGCAAGAACATAGAATGAGCTTCAATTTGATATATAGGAAAGCCAGTTAAAGTGAAAAGAAGCCATCGAAATTTTCCCCACAAGACCATCCCGACGAATTAAATAATAAAGTGTTCTATTTTTAGCGTGCTGTGTAATTAACAGTATGGGCGTCTCGCTTTAAAAGCGAATGACTCTTGAATCAGATCTGGGCCACTTCTAATTTTTCTTGGGCCAGCAAGAAGATAGAATGAGCTTCATTTTGATGTATAGGAAAGCCGGTTAAAAATAACAGAAGCCATCGAAATTTCCCCCTAAGGACTAAGTCGGCAAGTACAGTTAATAAAGATTTCTATTTCCAGCGAGCTGTAATTAACATTTTTGGCGCCTCGGTTTAAAAGCGAATAACTCTTAAACCAGATCTGGGCCACTTCTAATTTTTCTTGGGCCAGCAAGAAGATAGAATGAGCTTCATTTTGATGTATAGGAAAGCCGGTTAAAAATAACAGAAGCCATCGAATTATTTCCCCCAAGGACTAAGTCGGCACCTACAGTTAATAAAGATTTCTATTTCCAGTGAGCAGTAATTAACATTTTTTGGCGCCTCGGTTTAAAAGCGAATAACTCTTAAACCGGATCTGGGCCACTTCTAATTTTTCTTGGGCCAGCAAGAAGATAGAATGAGCTTCATTTTGATATATAGGAAAGCCAGTTAAAGTTAAAAGAAGCCATCGAATTATTTCCCCCAAGGACTAAGTCGGCAACTACAGTTAATAAAGATTTCTATTTCCAGTGAGCTGTAATTAACATTTTTGGCGCCTCGGTTTAAAAGCGAATAACTCTTAAACCAGATCTGGGCCACTTCTAATTTTTCTTGGGCCAGCAAGAAGATAGAATGAGCTTCAATTTGATATATAGGAAAGCCAGTTAAAGTGAAAAGGAGCCATCGAAATTTTCCCCACAAGACCATCCCGACGAATTTAATAATAAAGTGTTCTATTTTTAGCGTGCTGTGTAATTAACAGTATGGGCGTCTCGCTTTAAAAGCGAATGACTCTTGAACCAGATCTGGGCCACTTCTAATTTTTCTTGGGCCAGCAAGAAGATAGAATGAGCTTCATTTTGATATATAGGAAAGCCGGTTAAAAATAACAGAAGCCATCGAAATTTTCCCCCTAAGGTCTAAGTCGGCAAGTACAGTTAATAAAGATTTCTATTTCCAGCGAGCTGTAATTAACATTTTTGGCGCCTCGGTTTAAAAGCAAATAACTCTTAAACCAGATCTGGGCCACTTCTAATTTTTCTTGGGCCAGCAAGAACATAGAATGAGCTTCATTTTGATATATAGGAAAGCCGGTTAAAAATAACAGAAGCCATCGAATTATTTCCCCCAAGCCCTAAGTCGGCAACTACAGTTAATAAGGATTTCTATTTCCAGCGAGCTGTAATTAACATTTTTGGCGCCTTGGTTAAAAGCGAATAACTCTTAAACCAGATCTGGGCCGCTTCTAATTTTTCTTGGGCCAGCAAGAAGATAGAATGAGCTTCATTTTGATATATGAAAGCCGGTTAAAAATAACAGAAGCCATCGAATTATTTCCCCGAAGGACTAAGTCGGCAACTACAGTTAATAAGGATTTCTCTTTCCGGCGCGCTGTAATTCACAGTTTGGGCTTCCCCCTTTATAAGCGAATAATTCTTGAACCAGATCTGGGCCACTTCTATTTTTTCTTGGGCCAGCAAGAAGATAGAATGAGCTTCAATTTGATATATAGGAAAGCCAGTTAAAATTAAAAGAAGCCATCCAGATTTTCCCCCTAAGACCATCCCGACGAATTTAATAATAAAGTGTTCTATTTTTATCGCGCTGTGTAATTAACAGTATGGGCGTCTCGCTTTAAAAGCGAGTAAGTCTTGAACCAGATCTGGGCCACTTCTAATTTTTCTTGGGCCAGCAAGAAGATAGAATGAGCTTCATTTTGATATATAGGAAAGCCGGTTAAAAATAACAGAAGCCATCGAAATTTTCCCCCCAAGGACTAAGTCGGCAAGTACAGTTAATAAAGATTTCTATTTCCAGCGAGCTGTAATTAACATTTTTGGCGCCTCGATTTAAAAGCGAATAACTCTTAAACCAGATCTGGGCCACTTCTAATTTTTCTTGGGCCAGCAAGAAGATAGAATGAGCTTCAATTTGTTATATAGGAAAGCCAGTTAAAGTTAAAAGAAGCCATCGAAATTTTCCCCCCAAGACCATCCCGAGGAATTTAATAATAAAGTGTTGTATTTTTCGCGTGCTGTGTAATTAACAGTATGGGCGTCTCGCTTTAAAAGCGAATAACTCTTGAACCAGATCTGGGCCAATTCTAATTTTTCTTGGGCCAGCAAGAAGATAGAATGAGCTTCATTTTGATATATAGGAAAGCCGTTTAAAAATAACAGAAGCCATCGAAATTTTTCCCCCAAGGACTAAGTCAGCAAGTACAGTTAAGAAAGATTTCTATTTCCAGCGAGCTGTAATTAACATTTTTGGCGCCTCGGTTTAAAAGCAAATAACTCTTAAACCAGATCTGGGCCACTTCTAATTTTTCTTGGGCCAGCAAGAACATAGAATGAGCTTCATTTTGATATATAGGAAAGCCGGTTAAAAATAACAGAAGCCATCGAATTATTTCCCCCAAGCCCTAAGTCGGCAACTACAGTTAATAAGGATTTCTATTTCCGGCGCGCTGTAATTGACAGTTTGGGCTTGCCGTTTTAAAAGCGAATAACTCTTGAACCAGATCTGGGCCACTTCTAATTTTTCTTGGGCCAGCAAGAAGATAGAATGAGCTTCATTTTGATATATAGGAAAGCCGTTTAAAAATAACAGAAGCCATCGAAATTTTTCCCCCAAGGACTAAGTCAGCAAGTACAGTTAATAAAGATTTCTATTTCCAGCGAGCTGTAATTAACATTTTTGGCGCCTTGGTTAAAAGCGAATAACTCTTAAACCAGATCTGGGCCACTTCTAATTTTTCTTGGGCCAGCAAGAAGATAGAATGAGCTTCATTTTGATATATGAAAGCCGGTTAAAAATAACAGAAGCCATCGAATTATTTGCCCGAAGGACTAAGTCGGCAACTACAGTTAATAAGGATTTCTCTTTCCGGCGCGCTGTAATTCACAGTTTGGGCTTCCCCCTTTATAAGCGAATAATTCTTGAACCAGATCTGGGCCACTTCTATTTTTTCTTGGGCCAGCAAGAAGATAGAATGAGCTTCAATTTGATATATAGGAAAGCCAGTTAAAATTAAAAGAAGCCATCCAGATTTTCCCCCTAAGACCATCCCGACGAATTAAATAATAAAGTGTTCTATTTTTATCGCGCTGTGTAATTAACAGTATGGGCGTCTCGCTTTAAAAGCGAGTAAGTCTTGAACCAGATCTGGGCCACTTCTAATTTTTCTTGGGCCAGCAAGAAGATAGAATGAGCTTCATTTTGATATATAGGAAAGCCGGTTAAAAATAACAGAAGCCATCGAAATTTTTCCCCCAAGGACTAAGTCGGCAAGTACAGTTAATAAAGATTTCTATTTCCAGCGAGCTGTAATTAACATTTTTGGCGCCTCGATTTAAAAGCGAATAACTCTTAAACCAGATCTGGGCCACTTCTAATTTTTCTTGGGCCAGCAAGAAGATAGAATGAGCTTCAATTTGTTATATAGGAAAGCCAGTTAAAGTTAAAAGAAGCCATCGAAATTTTCCCCCCAAGACCATCCCGAGGAATTTAATAATAAAGTGTTGTATTTTTCGCGTGCTGTGTAATTAACAGTATGGGCGTCTCGCTTTAAAAGCGAATAACTCTTGAACCAGATCTGGGCCACTTCTAATTTTTCTTGGGCCAGCAAGAAGATAGAATGAGCTTCATTTTGATATATAGGAAAGCCGTTTAAAAATAACAGAAGCCATCGAAATTTTCCCCCCAAGGACTAAGTCGGCAAGTACAGTTAATAAAGATTTCTATTTCCAGCGAGCTGTAATTAACATTTTTGGCGCCTTGGTTTAAAAGCGAATAACTCTTAAACCAGATCTGGGCCAGTTCTAATTTTTCTTCGGCCAGCAAGAAGATAGAATGAGCTTCATTTTGATATATTTGATATAGTTATTTCCCCGAAGGACTAAGTCGGCAACTACAGTTAATAAGGATTTCTCTTTCCGGCGCGCTGTAATTCACAGTTTGGGCTTCCCGTTTTAAAAGCGAATAATTCTTGAACCAGATCTGGGCCACTTCTATTTTTTCTTGGGCCAGCAAGAAGATAGAATGAGCTTCAATTTGATATATAGGAAAGCCAGTTAAAATTAAAAGAAGCCATCCAGATTTTCCCCCTAAGACCATCCCGAGGAATTTAATAATAAAGTGTTGTATTTTTCGCGTGCTGTGTAATTAACAGTATGGGCGTCTCGCTTTAAAAGCGAATAACTCTTGAACCAGATCTGGGCCACTTCTAATTTTTCTTGGGCCAGCAAGAAGATAGAATGAGCTTCATTTTGATATATAGGAAAGCCGTTTAAAAATAACAGAAGCCATCGAAATTTTTCCCCCAAGGACTAAGTCGGCAAGTACAGTTAATAAAGATTTCTATTTCCAGCGAGCTGTAATTAACATTTTTGGCGTCTTGGTTTAAAAGCGAATAACTCTTAAACCAGATCTGGGCCACTTCTAATTTTTCTTGGGCCAGCAAGAAGATAGAATGAGCTTCATTTTGATATATGAAAGCCGGTTAAAAATAACAGAAGCCATCGAATTATTTCCCCGAAGGACTAAGTCGGCAACTACAGTTAATAAGGATTTCTCTTTCCGGCGCGCTGTAATTCACAGTTTGGGCTTCCCGTTTTAAAAGCGAATAATTCTTGAACCAGATCTGGGCCACTTCTATTTTTTCTTGGGCCAGCAAGAAGATAGAATGAGCTTCAATTTGATATATAGGAAAGCCAGTTAAAATTAAAAGAAGCCATCCAGATTTTCCCCCTAAGACCATCCCGACGAATTTAATAATAAAGTGTTCTATTTTTATCGCGCTGTGTAATTAACAGTATGGGCGTCTCGCTTTAAAAGCGAGTAACTCTTGAACCAGATCTGGGCCACTTCTAATTTTTCTTGGGCCAGCAAGAAGATAGAATGAGCTTCATTTTGATATATAGGAAAGCCGGTTAAAAATAACAGAAGCCATCGAAATTTTCCCCCCAAGGACTAAGTCGGCAAGTACAGTTAATAAAGATTTCTATTTCCAGCGAGCTGTAATTAACATTTTTGGCGCCTCGATTTAAAAGCGAATAACTCTTAAACCAGATCTGGGCCACTTCTAATTTTTCTTGGGCCAGCAAGAAGATAGAATGAGCTTCATTTTGATATATAGGAAAGCCGGTTAAAAATAACAGAAGCCATCGAATTATTTCCCCCAAGGACTAAGTCGGCAACTACAGTTAATAAAGATTTCTATTTCCAGTGAGCTGTAATTAACATTTTTGGCGCCTCGGTTTAAAAGCGAATAACTCTTAAACCAGATCTGGGCCACTTCTAATTTTTCTTGGGCCAGCAAGAAGATAGAATGAGCTTCAATTTGATATATAGGAAAGCCAGTTAAAGTTAAAAGAATCCATCGAAATTTTTCCCCCAAGACCATCCCGACGAATTTAATAATAAAGTGTTCTATTTTTAGCGTGCTGTGTAATTAACAGTATGGGCGTCTCGCTTTAAAAGCGAATAACTCTTGAACCAGATCTGGGCCACTTCTAATTTCTCTTCGGCCACCAAGAAGATAGAATGAGCTTCATTTTGATATATAGGAAAGCCGGTTAAAAATAACAGAAGCCGTCGAAATTTTCCCCCCAAAGACTAAGTCCGCAAGTACAGTTAATAAAGATTTCTATTTCCAGCGAGCTGTAATTAACATTTTTGGCGCCTCGGTTTAAAAGCGAATAACTCTTAAACCAGATCTGGGGCACTTCTAACTTTTCTTGGGCCAGCAAGAAGATAGAATGAGCTTCAATTTGATATATAGGAAAGCCAGTTAAAGTTAAAAGAAGCCAGCGAAATGTTTACCCCAAGACCATCCCGACGAATTTAATAATAAAGTCTTCTATTTTTAGCGTGCTGTGTAATTAACAGTATGGGCGTCTCGCTTTAAAAAGGAATAACTCTTGAACCAGATCTGGGCCACTTCTAATTTTTCTTGGGGCAGCAAGAAGATATAATGAGCTTCATTTTGATATATAGGAAAGCCAGTTAAACTTAAAAGAAGCCATCGAAATTTCCCCCCCAAGACCATCCCCACGAATTTAATAATAAAGTGTTCTATTTTTAGCGTGCTGTGTAATTAGCAGTATGGGCGTCTCGCTTTAAAAGCGAATAACTCTTGAACCAGATCTGGGCCACTTATAATTTTTCTTGGGGCAGCAAGAAGATAGAATGAGCTTCATTTTGATATATAGGAAAGCCGGTTAAAAATAACAGAAGCCATCGAATTATTTCCCCCAAGGACTAAGTCGGCAACTACAGTTAATAAAGATTTCTATTTCCAGTGAGCTGTAATTAACATTTTTGGCGCCTCGGTTTAAAAGCGAATAACTCTTAAACCAGATCTGGGCCACTTCTAATTTTTCTTGGGCCAGCAAGAAGATAGAATGAGCTTCAATTTGATATATAGGAAAGCCAGTTAAAGTTAAAAGAATCCATCGAAATTTTTCCCCCAAGACCATCCCGACGAATTTAATAATAAAGTGTTCTATTTTTAGCGTGCTGTGTAATTAACAGTATGGGCGTCTCGCTTTAAAAGCGAATAACTCTTGAACCAGATCTGGGCCACTTCTAATTTCTCTTCGGCCACCAAGAAGATAGAATGAGCTTCATTTTGATATATAGGAAAGCCGGTTAAAAATAACAGAAGCCGTCGAAATTTTCCCCCCAAAGACTAAGTCCGCAAGTACAGTTAATAAAGATTTCTATTTCCAGCGAGCTGTAATTAACATTTTTGGCGCCTCGGTTTAAAAGCGAATAACTCTTAAACCAGATCTGGGGCACTTCTAACTTTTCTTGGGCCAGCAAGAAGATAGAATGAGCTTCAATTTGATATATAGGAAAGCCAGTTAAAGTTGAAAGAAGCCAGCGAAATGTTTACCCCAAGACCATCCCGACGAATTTAATAATAAAGTCTTCTATTTTTAGCGTGCTGTGTAATTAACAGTATGGGCGTCTCGCTTTAAAAAGGAATAACTCTTGAACCAGATCTGGGCCACTTCTAATTTTTCTTGGGGCAGCAAGAAGATATAATGAGCTTCATTTTGATATATAGGAAAGCCAGTTAAACTTAAAAGAAGCCATCGAAATTTCCCCCCCAACCATCCCCACGAATTTAATAATAAAGTGTTCTATTTTTAGCGTGCTGTGTAATTAGCAGTATGGGCGTCTCGCTTTAAAATCGAATAACTCTTGAACCAGATCTGGGCCACTTCTAATTTTTCTTGGGGCAGCAAGAAGATAGAATGAGCTTCATTTTGATATATAGGAAAGCCGGTTAAAAATAACAGAAGCCATCGAAATTTTTCCCCCAAGGACTAAGTCCGCAAGTACAGTTAATAAAGATTTCTATTTCCAGTGAGCTGTAATTAACATTTTTGGCGCCTCGGTTTAAAAGCGAATAACTCTTAAACCAGATGATCTGGGCCACTTCTAATTTTTCTTGGGCCAGCAAGAAGATAGAATGAGCTTCAATTTGATATATAGGAAAGCCAGTTAAACTTAAAAGAAGCCATCGAAATTTCCCCCCCAAGACCATCCCGACGAATTTAATAATAAAGTCTTCTATTTTTAGCGTGCTGTGTAATTAGCAGTATGGGCGTCTCGCTTTAAAAGCGAATAACTCTTGAACCAGATCTGGGCCACTTATAATTTTTCTTGGGGCAGCAAGAAGATAGAATGAGCTTCATTTTGATATATAGGAAAGCCGGTTAAAAATAACAGAAGCCATCGAATTATTTCCCCCGAGGACTAAGTCGGCAACTACAGTTAATAAAGATTTCTATTTCCAGTGAGCTGTAATTAACATTTTTGGCACCTCGGTTTAAAAGCGAATAACTCTTAAACCAGATCTGGGCCACTTCTAACTTTTCTTGGGCCAGCAAGAAGATAGAATGAGCTTCATTTTGATATATAGGAAAGCCGGTTAAAAATAACAGAAGCCATCGAATTATTTCCCCCAAGGACTAAGTCGGCAACTACAGTTAATAAAGATTTCTATTTCCAGTGAGCTGTAATTAACATTTTTGGCGCCTCGGTTTAAAAGCGAATAACTCTTAAACCAGATCTGGGCCACTTCTAATTTTTCTTGGGCCAGCAAGAAGATAGAATGAGCTTCAATTTGATATATAGGAAAGCCAGTTAAAGTTAAAAGAATCCATCGAAATTTTTCCCCCAAGACCATCCCGACGAATTTAATAATAAAGTGTTCTATTTTTAGCGTGCTGTGTAATTAACAGTATGGGCGTCTCGCTTTAAAAGCGAATAACTCTTGAACCAGATCTGGGCCACTTCTAATTTCTCTTCGGCCACCAAGAAGATAGAATGAGCTTCATTTTGATATATAGGAAAGCCGGTTAAAAATAACAGAAGCCGTCGAAATTTTCCCCCCAAAGACTAAGTCCGCAAGTACAGTTAATAAAGATTTCTATTTCCAGCGAGCTGTAATTAACATTTTTGGCGCCTCGGTTTAAAAGCGAATAACTCTTAAACCAGATCTGGGGCACTTCTAACTTTTCTTGGGCCAGCAAGAAGATAGAATGAGCTTCAATTTGATATATAGGAAAGCCAGTTAAAGTTAAAAGAAGCCAGCGAAATGTTTACCCCAAGACCATCCCGACGAATTTAATAATAAAGTCTTCTATTTTTAGCGTGCTGTGTAATTAACAGTATGGGCGTCTCGCTTTAAAAAGGAATAACTCTTGAACCAGATCTGGGCCACTTCTAATTTTTCTTGGGGCAGCAAGAAGATATAATGAGCTTCATTTTGATATATAGGAAAGCCAGTTAAACTTAAAAGAAGCCATCGAAATTTCCCCCCCAAGACCATCCCCACGAATTTAATAATAAAGTGTTCTATTTTTAGCGTGCTGTGTAATTAGCAGTATGGGCGTCTCGCTTTAAAAGCGAATAACTCTTGAACCAGATCTGGGCCACTTATAATTTTTCTTGGGGCAGCAAGAAGATAGAATGAGCTTCATTTTGATATATAGGAAAGCCGGTTAAAAATAACAGAAGCCATCGAATTATTTCCCCCAAGGACTAAGTCGGCAACTACAGTTAATAAAGATTTCTATTTCCAGTGAGCTGTAATTAACATTTTTGGCACCTCGGTTTAAAAGCGAATAACTCTTAAACCAGATCTGGGCCACTTCTAACTTTTCTTGGGCCAGCAAGAAGATAGAATGAGCTTCATTTTGATATATAGGAAAGCCGGTTAAAAATAACAGAAGCCATCGAATTATTTCCCCCAAGGACTAAGTCGGCAACTACAGTTAATAAAGATTTCTATTTCCAGTGAGCTGTAATTAACATTTTTGGCACCTCGGTTTAAAAGCGAATAACTCTTAAACCAGATCTGGGCCACTTCTAACTTTTCTTGGGCCAGCAAGAAGATAGAATGAGCTTCAATTTGATATATAGGAAAGCCAGTTAAAGTTAAAAGAAGCCAGCGAAATGTTTCCCCCAAGACCATCCCGACGAATTTAATAATAAAGTCTTCTATTTTTAGCGTGCTGTGTAATTAACAGTATGGGCGTCTCGCTTTAAAAGCGAATAACTCTTGAACCAGATGTGGGCCACTTCTAATTTTTCGTGGGCCAGCAAGAAGATAGAATGAGCTTCATTTTGATATATAGGAAAGCCGGTTAAAAATAACAGAAGCCATCGAATTATTTCCCCCAAGGACTAAGTCGGCAACTACAGTTAATAAGGATTTCTATTTCCGGCGAGCTGTAATTGACAGTTTGGGCTTCCCGTTTTAAAAGCGAATAACTCTTGAACCAGATCTGGGCCACTTCTAATTTTTCTTGGGCCAGCAAGAAGATAGAATGAGCTTCATTTTGATATATAGGAAAGCCGGTTAAAAATAACAGAAGCCATCGAATTATTTCCCCCAAGGACTAAGTCGGCAACTTCAGTTAATAAGGATTTCTCTTTCCGGCGCGCTGTAATTCACAGTTTGGGCTTCCCGTTTTAAAAGCGAATAATTCTTGAACCACATCTGGGCCACTTCTATTTTTTCTTGGGCTAGCAAGAAGATAGAATGAGCTTCAATTTGATATATAGGAAAGCCAGTTAAAATTAAAAGAAGCCATCGAAATTTTCCCCCTAAGACCATCCCGACGAATTTAATAATAAAGTGTTGTATTTTTATCGCGCTGTGTAATTAACAGTATGGGCGTCTCGCTTTAAAAGCGAATAACTCTTGAACCAGATCTGGGCCACTTCTAATTTTTCTTGGGCCAGCAAGAGATAGAATGAGCTTCATTTTGATATATAGGAAAGCCGTTTAAAAATAACAGAAGCCATCGAAATTTTTCCCCCAAGGACTAAGTCGGCAACTACAGTTAATAAGGATTTCTATTTGCGGCGCGCTGTAATTGACAGTTTGGGCTTCCCGTTTTAAAAGCGAATAACTCTTGAACCAGATCTGGGCCACTTCTAATTTTTCTTGGGCCAGCAAGAAGATAGAATGAGCTTCATTTTGATATATAGGAAAGCCGGTTAAAAATAACAGAAGCCATCGAATTATTTCCCCCAAGGACTAAGTCGGCAACTTCAGTTAATAAGGATTTCTCTTTCCGGCGCGCTGTAATTCACAGTTTGGGCTTCCCGTTTTAAAAGCGAATAATTCTTGAACCACATCTGGGCCACTTCTATTTTTTCTTGGGCTAGCAAGAAGATAGAATGAGCTTCAATTTGATATATAGGAAAGCCAGTTAAAATTAAAAGAAGCCATCGAAATTTTCCCCCTAAGACCATCCCGACGAATTTAATAATAAAGTGTTGTATTTTTATCGCGCTGTGTAATTAACAGTATGGGCGTCTCGCTTTAAAAGCGAATAACTCTTGAACCAGATCTGGGCCACTTCTAATTTTTCTTGGGCCAGCAAGAGATAGAATGAGCTTCATTTTGATATATAGGAAAGCCGTTTAAAAATAACAGAAGCCATCGAAATTTTTCCCCCAAGGACTAAGTCGGCAACTACAGTTAATAAGGATTTCTATTTGCGGCGCGCTGTAATTGACAGTTTGGGCTTCCCGTTTTAAAAGCGAATAACTCTTGAACCAGATCTGGGCCACTTCTAATTTTTCTTGGGCCAGCAAGAAGATAGAATGAGCTTCATTTTGATATATAGGAAAGCCGGTTAAAAATAACAGAAGCCATCGAATTATTTCCCCCGAGGACTAAGTCGGCAACTTCAGTTAATAAGGATTTCTCTTTCCGGCGCGCTGTAATTCACAGTTTGGGCTTCCCGCTTTAAAAGCGAATAATTCTTGAACCACATCTGGGCCACTTCTATTTTTTCTTGGGCCAGCAAGAAGATAGAATGAGCTTCAAATTGATATATAGGAAAGCCAGTTAAAATTAAAAGAAGCCATCGAAATTTCCCCCCTAAGACCATCCCGACGAATTTAATAATAAAGTGTTCTATTTTTATCGCGCTGTGTAATTAACAGTATGGGCGTCTCGCTTTAAAAGCGAATAACTCTTGAACCAGATCTGGGCCACTTCTAATTTTTCTTGGGCCAGCAAGAGATAGAATGAGCTTCATTTTGATATATAGGAAAGCCGTTTAAAAATAACAGAAGCCATCGAAATTTTTCCCCCAAGGACTAAGTCGGCAAGTACAGTTAATAAAGATTTCTATTTCCAGCGAGCTGTAATTAACATTTTTGGCGCCTCGGTTTAAAAGCGAATAACTCTTAAACCAGATCTGGGCCACTTCTAATTTTTCTTGGGCCAGCAAGAAGATAGAATGAGCTTCAATTTGATATATAGGAAAGCCAGTTAAAGTTAAAAGAAGCCATCGAAATGTTTCCCCCAAGACCATCCCGACGAATTTAATAATAAAGTGTTCTATTTTTAGCGTGCTGTGTAATTAACAGTTTGGGCTTCCCGTTTTAAAAGCGAATAACTCTTAAACCAGATCTGGGCCACTTCTAATTTTTCTTGGGCCAGCAAGAAGATAGAATGAGCTTCATTTTGATATATAGGAAAGCCGGTTAAAAATAACGGAAGCCATCGAATTATTTCCCCCCAAGGACTAAGTCGGCAAGTAGAGTTAATAAAGATTTATATTTCCAGCGAGCTGTAATTAACATTTTTGGCTCCTCGGTTTAAAAGCGAATAACTCTTAAACCAGATCTGGGCCACTTCTAATTTTTCTTGGGCCAGCAAGAAGATAGAAGGAGCTTCATTTTGACATATAGGAAAGCCGGTTAAAAATAACGGAAGCCAATTAATTATTTCCCCCAAGGACTAAGTCGCCAACTACAGTTAATAAAGATTTCTATTTCCAGTGAGATGGAATTAACATTTTTGGCGCTCGGTTTAAAAGCGAATAACTCTTAAACCAGATCTGGGCCACTTCTAATTTTTCTTGGGCCAGCAAGAAGATAGAATGAGCTTCAATTTGATATATAGGAAAGCCACTTAAAGTTAAAATAAGCCATCGAAATTTTTCCCCCAAGACCATCCCGACGAATTTAATAATAAAGTGTTCTATTTTTAGCGTGCTGTGTAATTAACAGTATGGGCGTCTCGCTTTAAAAGCGAATAACTCTTGAACCAGATCTGGGCCACTTCTAATTTTTCTTGGGCCACCAAGATAGAATGAGCTTCATTTTGATATATAGGAAAGCCGGTTAAAAATAACAGAAGCCATCGAAATTTTTCCCCAAAGGACTAAGTCCGCAAGTACAGTTAATAAAGATTTCTATTTCCAGCGAGATGTAATTAACATTTTTGACGCCTCGGTTTAAAAGCGAATAACTCTTAAACCAGATCTGGGCCACTTCTAATTTTTCTTGGGCCACCAAGAAGATAGAATGAGCTTCATTTTGATATATAGGAAAGCCGGTTAAAAATAACAGAAGCCATCGAAATTTTTCCCCCAAGGACTAAGTCCGCAAGTACAGTTAATAAAGATTTCTATTTCCAGCGAGATGTAATTAACATTTTTGACGCCTCGGTTTAAAAGCGAATAACTCTTAAACCAGATCTGGGCCACTTCTAATTTTTCTTGGGCCAGCAAGAAGATAGAATGAGCTTCATTTTGATATATAGGAAAGCCGGTTAAAAATAACGGAAGCCATCGAATTATTTCCCCCAAGGACTAAGTCGGCAACTACAGTTAATAAAGATTTCTATTTCCAGTGAGCTGTAATTAACATTTTTGGCGCCTCGGTTTAAAAGCGAATAACTCTTAAACCAGATCTGGGCCACTTCTAATTTTTCTTGGGCCAGCAAGAAGGTAGAATGAGCTTCAATTTGATATATAGGAAAGCCACTTAAAGTTAAAATAAGCCATCGAAATTTTTCCCCCAAGACCATCTCGACGAAGTTAATAATAGAGTGTTCTATTTTTAGCGTGCTGTGTAATTAACAGTATGGGCGTCTCGCTTTAAAAGCGAATAACTCTTGAACCAGATCTGGGCCACTTCTAATTTTTCTTGGGCCACCAAGAAGATAGAATGAGCTTCATTTTGATATATAGGAAAGCCGGTTAAAAATAACAGAAGCCATCGAAATTTTTCCCCCAAGGACTAAGTCCGCAAGTACAGTTAATAAAGATTTCTATTTCCAGCGAGATGTAATTAACATTTTTGGCGCCTCGGTTTAAAAGCGAATAACTCTTAAACCAGATCTGGGCCACTTCTAATTTTTCTTGGGCCAGTAAGAAGATAGAATGAGCTTCAATTTGATATATAGGAAAGCCACTTAAAGTTAAAATAAGCCATCGAAATTTTTTCCCCAAGACCATCTCGACGAATTTAATAATAAAGTGTTCTATTTTTAGCGTGCTGTGTAATTAACAGTATGGGCGTCTCGCTTTAAAAGCGAATAACTCTTGAACCAGATCCGGGCCACTTCTAATTTTTCTTGGGCCACCAAGAAGATAGAATGAGCTTCATTTTGATATATAGGAAAGCCGGTTAAAAATAACAGAAGCCATCGAAATTTTTCCCCCAAGGACTAAGTCCGCAAGTACAGTTAATAAAGATTTCTATTTCCAGCGAGATGTAATTAACATTTTTGACGCCTCGGTTTAAAAGCGAATAACTCTTAAACCAGATCTGGGCCACTTCTAATTTTTCTTGGGCCAGCAAGAAGATAGAATGAGCTTCATTTTGATATATAGGAAAGCCGGTTAAAAATAACAGAAGCCATCGAATTATTTCCCCCAAGGACTAAGTCGGCAACTACAGTTAATAAAGATTTCTATTTCCAGTGAGCTGTAATTAACATTTTTGGCACCTCGGTTTAAAAGCGAATAACTCTTAAACCAGATCTGGGCCACTTCTAACTTTTCTTGGGCCAGCAAGAAGATAGAATGAGCTTCAATTTGATATATAGGAAAGCCAGTTAAAGTTAAAAGAAGCCAGCGAAATGTTTCCCCCAAGACCATCCCGACGAATTTAATAATAAAGTCTTCTATTTTTAGCGTGCTGTGTAATTAACAGTATGGGCGTCTCGCTTTAAAAGCGAATAACTCTTGAACCAGATCTGGGCCACTTCTAATTTTTCGTGGGCCAGCAAGAAGATAGAATGAGCTTCATTTTGATATATAGGAAAGCCGGTTAAAAATAACAGAAGCCATCAAATTATTTCCCCCAAGGACTAAGTCGGCAACTACAGTTAATAAGGATTTCTATTTCCGGCGAGCTGTAATTGACAGTTTGGGCTTCCCGTTTTAAAAGCGAATAACTCTTGAACCAGATCTGGGCCACTTCTAATTTTTCTTGGGCCAGCAAGAAGATAGAATGAGCTTCATTTTGATATATAGGAAAGCCGGTTAAAAATAACAGAAGCCATCGAATTATTTCCCCCAAGGACTAAGTCGGCAACTTCAGTTAATAAGGATTTCTCTTTCCGGCGCGCTGTAATTCACAGTTTGGGCTTCCCGTTTTAAAAGCGAATAATTCTTGAACCACATCTGGGCCACTTCTAATTTTTTCTTGGGCTAGCAAGAAGATAGAATGAGCTTCAATTTGATATATAGGAAAGCCAGTTAAAATTAAAAGAAGCCATCGAAATTTTCCCCCTAAGACCATCCCGACGAATTTAATAATAAAGTGTTGTATTTTTATCGCGCTGTGTAATTAACAGTATGGGCGTCTCGCTTTAAAAGCGAATAACTCTTGAACCAGATCTGGGCCACTTCTAATTTTTCTTGGGCCAGCAAGAGATAGAATGAGCTTCATTTTGATATATAGGAAAGCCGTTTAAAAATAACAGAAGCCATCGAAATTTTTCCCCCAAGGACTAAGTCGGCAACTACAGTTAATAAGGATTTCTATTTCCGGCGCGCTGTAATTGACAGTTTGGGCTTCCCGTTTTAAAAGCGAATAACTCTTGAACCAGATCTGGGCCACTTCTAATTTTTCTTGGGCCAGCAAGAAGATAGAATGAGCTTCATTTTGATATATAGGAAAGCCGGTTAAAAATAACAGAAGCCATCGAATTATTTCCCCCAAGGACTAAGTCGGCAACTTCAGTTAATAAGGATTTCTCTTTCCGGCGCGCTGTAATTCACAGTTTGGGCTTCCCGCTTTAAAAGCGAATAATTCTTGAACCACATCTGGGCCACTTCTATTTTTTCTTGGGCCAGCAAGAAGATAGAATGAGCTTCAAATTGATATATAGGAAAGCCAGTTAAAATTAAAAGAAGCCATCGAAATTTCCCCCCTAAGACCATCCCGACGAATTTAATAATAAAGTGTTCTATTTTTATCGCGCTGTGTAATTAACAGTATGGGCGTCTCGCTTTAAAAGCGAATAACTCTTGAACCAGATCTGGGCCACTTCTAATTTTTCTTGGGCCAGCAAGAGATAGAATGAGCTTCATTTTGATATATAGGAAAGCCGTTTAAAAATAACAGAAGCCATCGAAATTTTTCCCCCAAGGACTAAGTCGGCAAGTACAGTTAATAAAGATTTATATTTCCAGCGAGCTGTAATTAACATTTTTGGCTCCTCGGTTTAAAAGCGAATAACTCTTAAACCAGATCTGGGCCACTTCTAATTTTTCTTGGGCCAGCAAGAAGATAGAAGGAGCTTCATTTTGACATATAGGAAAGCCGGTTAAAAATAACGGAAGCCAATTAATTATTTCCCCCAAGGACTAAGTCGCCAACTACAGTTAATAAAGATTTCTATTTCCAGTGAGATGGAATTAACATTTTTGGCGCTCGGTTTAAAAGCGAATAACTCTTAAACCAGATCTGGGCCACTTCTAATTTTTCTTGGGCCACCAAGAAGATAGAATGAGCTTCATTTTGATATATAGGAAAGCCGGTTAAAAATAACAGAAGCCATCGAAATTTTTCCCCCAAGGACTAAGTCCGCAAGTACAGTTAATAAAGATTTCTATTTCCAGCGAGATGTAATTAACATTTTTGGCGCCTCGGTTTAAAAGCGAATAACTCTTAAACCAGATCTGGGCCACTTCTAATTTTTCTTGGGCCAGTAAGAAGATAGAATGAGCTTCAATTTGATATATAGGAAAGCCACTTAAAGTTAAAATAAGCCATCGAAATTTTTTCCCCAAGACCATCTCGACGAATTTAATAATAAAGTGTTCTATTTTTAGCGTGCTGTGTAATTAACAGTATGGGCGTCTCGCTTTAAAAGCGAATAACTCTTGAACCAGATCCGGGCCACTTCTAATTTTTCTTGGGCCACCAAGAAGATAGAATGAGCTTCATTTTGATATATAGGAAAGCCGGTTAAAAATAACAGAAGCCATCGAAATTTTTCCCCCAAGGACTAAGTCCGCAAGTACAGTTAATAAAGATTTCTATTTCCAGCGAGATGTAATTAACATTTTTGGCGCCTCGGTTTAAAAGCAAATAACTCTTAAACCAGATCTGGGCCACTTCTAATTTTTCTTGGGCCAGCAAGAAGATAGAATGAGCTTCATTTTGATATATAGGAAAGCCGTTTAAAAATAACAGAAGCCATCGAAATTTTTCCCCCAAGGACTAAGTCGGCAACTACAGTTAATAAGGATTTCTATTTCCGGCGCGCTGTAATTGACAGTTTGGGCTTCCCGTTTTAAAAGCGAATAACTCTTGAACCAGATCTGGGCCACTTCTAATTTTTCTTGGGCCAGCAAGAAGATAGAATGAGCTTCAATTTGATATATAGGAAAGCCGGTTAAAAATAACAGAAGCCATCGAATTATTTCCCCCAAGGACTAAGTCGGCAACTTCAGTTAATAAGGATTTCTCTTTCCGGCGCGCTGTAATTAACAGTTTGGGCTTCCCGTTTTAAAAGCGAATAACTCTTAAACCAGATCTGGGCCACTTCTAATTTTTCTTGGGCCAGCAAGAAGATAGAATGAGCTTCATTTTGATATATAGGAAAGCCGGTTAAAAATAACAGAAGCCATCGAATTATTTCCCCCAAGGACTAAGTCGGCAAGTACAGTTAATAAAGATTTATATTTCCAGCGAGCTGTAATTAACATTTTTGGCTCCTCGGTTTAAAAGCGAATAACTCTTAAACCAGATCTGGGCCACTTCTAATTTTTCTTGGGCCAGCAAGAAGATAGAAGGAGCTTCATTTTGACATAGAGGAAAGCCGGTTAAAAATAACGGAAGCCAATTAATTATTTCGCCCAAGGACTAAGTCGCCAACTACAGTTAATAAAGATTTCTATTTCCAGTGAGATGGAATTAACATTTTTGGCGCCTCGGTTTAAAAGCGAATAACTCTTAAACCAGATCTGGGCCACTTCTAATTTTTCTTGGGCCAGCAAGAAGATAGAATGAGCTTCAATTTGATATATAGGAAAGCCACTTAAAGTTAAAATAAGCCATCGAAATTTTTCCCCCAAGACCATCCCGACGAATTTAATAATAAAGTGTTCTATTTTTAGCGTGCTGTGTAATTAACAGTATGGGCGTCTCGCTTTAAAAGCGAATAACTCTTGAACCAGATCTGGGCCACTTCTAATTTTTCTTGGGCCACCAAGAAGATAGAATGAGCTTCATTTTGATATATAGGAAAGCCGGTTAAAAATAACAGAAGCCATCGAAATTTTTCCCCAAAGGACTAAGTCCGCAAGTACAGTTAATAAAGATTTCTATTTCCAGCGAGATGTAATTAACATTTTTGACGCCTCGGTTTAAAAGCGAATAACTCTTAAACCAGATCTGGGCCACTTCTAATTTTTCTTGGGCCACCAAGAAGATAGAATGAGCTTCATTTTGATATATAGGAAAGCCGGTTAAAAATAACAGAAGCCATCGAAATTTTTCCCCCAAGGACTAAGTCCGCAAGTACAGTTAATAAAGATTTCTATTTCCAGCGAGATGTAATTAACATTTTTGACGCCTCGGTTTAAAAGCGAATAACTCTTAAACCAGATCTGGGCCACTTCTAATTTTTCTTGGGCCAGCAAGAAGATAGAATGAGCTTCATTTTGATATATAGGAAAGCCGGTTAAAAATAACGGAAGCCATCGAATTATTTCCCCCAAGGACTAAGTCGGCAACTACAGTTAATAAAGATTTCTATTTCCAGTGAGCTGTAATTAACATTTTTGGCGCCTCGGTTTAAAAGCGAATAACTCTTAAACCAGATCTGGGCCACTTCTAATTTTTCTTGGGCCAGTAAGAAGATAGAATGAGCTTCAATTTGATATATAGGAAAGCCACTTAAAGTTAAAATAAGCCATCGAAATTTTTTCCCCAAGACCATCTCGACGAATTTAATAATAAAGTGTTCTATTTTTAGCGTGCTGTGTAATTAACAGTATGGGCGTCTCGCTTTAAAAGCGAATAACTCTTGAACCAGATCCGGGCCACTTCTAATTTTTCTTGGGCCACCAAGAAGATAGAATGAGCTTCATTTTGATATATAGGAAAGCCGGTTAAAAATAACAGAAGCCATCGAAATTTTCCCCCCAAGGACTAAGTCCGCAAGTACAGTTAATAAAGATTTCTATTTCCAGCGAGATGTAATTAACATTTTTGACGCCTCGGTTTAAAAGCGAATAACTCTTAAACCAGATCTGGGCCACTTCTAATTTTTCTTGGGCCAGCAAGAAGATAGAATGAGCTTCATTTTGATATATAGGAAAGCCGGTTAAAAATAACAGAAGCCATCGAATTATTTCCCCCAAGGACTAAGTCGGCAACTACAGTTAATAAAGATTTCTATTTCCAGTGAGCTGTAATTAACATTTTTGGCGCCTCGGTTTAAAAGCGAATAACTCTTAAACCAGATCTGGGCCACTTCTAATTTTTCTTGGGCCAGTAAGAAGATAGAATGAACTTCAATTTGATATATATGAAAGCCACTTAAAGTTAAAAGAAGCCATTGAAATTTTCCCCCCAAGACCATCCCGACGAATTTAATAATAGAGTGTTCTATTTTTAGCGTGCTGTGTAATTAACAGTATGGGCGTCTCGCTTTAAAAGCGAATAACTCTTGAACCAGATCTGGGCCACTTCTAATTTTTCTTGGGCCACCAAGAAGATAGAATGAGCTTCATTTTGATATATAGGAAAGCCGGTTAAAAATAACAGAAGCCATCGAAATTTTTCCCCCAAGGACTAAGTCCGCAAGTACAGTTAATAAAGATTTCTATTTCCAGCGAGATGTAATTAACATTTTTGACGCCTCGGTTTAAAAGCGAATAACTCTTAAACCAGATCTGGGCCACTTCTAATTTTTCTTGGGCCACCAAGAAGATAGAATGAGCTTCATTTTGATATATAGGAAAGCCGGTTAAAAATAACAGAAGCCATCGAAATTTTTCCCCCAAGGACTAAGTCCGCAAGTACAGTTAATAAAGATTTCTATTTCCAGCGAGATGTAATTAACATTTTTGGCGCCTCGGTTTAAAAGCGAATAACTCTTAAACCAGATCTGGGCCACTTCTAATTTTTCTTGGGCCAGTAAGAAGATAGAATGAGCTTCAATTTGATATATAGGAAAGCCACTTAAAGTTAAAATAAGCCATCGAAATTTTTTCCCCAAGACCATCTCGACGAATTTAATAATAAAGTGTTCTATTTTTAGCGTGCTGTGTAATTAACAGTATGGGCGTCTCGCTTTAAAAGCGAATAACTCTTGAACCAGATCCGGGCCACTTCTAATTTTTCTTGGGCCACCAAGAAGATAGAATGAGCTTCATTTTGATATATAGGAAGGCCGGTTAAAAATAACAGAAGCCATCGAAATTTTTCCCCCAAGGACTAAGTCCGCAAGTACAGTTAATAAAGATTTCTATTTCCAGCGAGATGTAATTAACATTTTTGACGCCTCGGTTTAAAAGCGAATAACTCTTAAACCAGATCTGGGCCACTTCTAATTTTTCTTGGGCCAGCAAGAAGATAGAATGAGCTTCATTTTGATATATAGGAAAGCCGGTTAAAAATAACAGAAGCCATCGAATTATTTCCCCCAAGGACTAAGTCGGCAACTACAGTTAATAAAGATTTCTATTTCCAGTGAGCTGTAATTAACATTTTTGGCACCTCGGTTTAAAAGCGAATAACTCTTAAACCAGATCTGGGCCACTTCTAACTTTTCTTGGGCCAGCAAGAAGATAGAATGAGCTTCAATTTGATATATAGGAAAGCCAGTTAAAGTTAAAAGAAGCCAGCGAAATGTTTCCCCCAAGACCATCCCGACGAATTTAATAATAAAGTCTTCTATTTTTAGCGTGCTGTGTAATTAACAGTATGGGCGTCTCGCTTTAAAAGCGAATAACTCTTGAACCAGATCTGGGCCACTTCTAATTTTTCGTGGGCCAGCAAGAAGATAGAATGAGCTTCATTTTGATATATAGGAAAGCCGGTTAAAAATAACAGAAGCCATCAAATTATTTCCCCCAAGGACTAAGTCGGCAACTACAGTTAATAAGGATTTCTATTTCCGGCGAGCTGTAATTGACAGTTTGGGCTTCCCGTTTTAAAAGCGAATAACTCTTGAACCAGATCTGGGCCACTTCTAATTTTTCTTGGGCCAGCAAGAAGATAGAATGAGCTTCATTTTGATATATAGGAAAGCCGGTTAAAAATAACAGAAGCCATCGAATTATTTCCCCCAAGGACTAAGTCGGCAACTTCAGTTAATAAGGATTTCTCTTTCCGGCGCGCTGTAATTCACAGTTTGGGCTTCCCGTTTTAAAAGCGAATAATTCTTGAACCACATCTGGGCCACTTCTATTTTTTCTTGGGCTAGCAAGAAGATAGAATGAGCTTCAATTTGATATATAGGAAAGCCAGTTAAAATTAAAAGAAGCCATCGAAATTTTCCCCCTAAGACCATCCCGACGAATTTAATAATAAAGTGTTGTATTTTTATCGCGCTGTGTAATTAACAGTATGGGCGTCTCGCTTTAAAAGCGAATAACTCTTGAACCAGATCTGGGCCACTTCTAATTTTTCTTGGGCCAGCAAGAAGATAGAATGAGCTTCATTTTGATATATAGGAAAGCCGGTTAAAAATAACGGAAGCCATCGAATTATTTCCCCCCAAGGACTAAGTCGGCAAGTAGAGTTAATAAAGATTTATATTTCCAGCGAGCTGTAATTAACATTTTTGGCTCCTCGGTTTAAAAGCGAATAACTCTTAAACCAGATCTGGGCCACTTCTAAATTTTTCTTGGGCCAGCAAGAAGATAGAATGAGCTTCATTTTGATATATAGGAAAGCCGGTTAAAAATAACGGAAGCCAATTAATTATTTCCCCCAAGGACTAAGTCGCCAACTACAGTTAATAAAGATTTCTATTTCCAGTGAGATGGAATTAACATTTTTGGCGCCTCGGTTTAAAAGCGAATAACTCTTAAACCAGATCTGGGCCACTTCTAATTTTTCTTGGGCCAGCAAGAAGATAGAATGAGCTTCAATTTGATATATAGGAAAGCCACTTAAAGTTAAAATAAGCCATCGAAATTTTTCCCCCAAGACCATCCCGACGAATTTAATAATAAAGTGTTCTATTTTTAGCGTGCTGTGTAATTAACAGTATGGGCGTCTCGCTTTAAAAGCGAATAACTCTTGAACCAGATCTGGGCCACTTCTAATTTTTCTTGGGCCACCAAGAAGATAGAATGAGCTTCATTTTGATATATAGGAAAGCCGGTTAAAAATAACAGAAGCCATCGAAATTTTTCCCCAAAGGACTAAGTCCGCAAGTACAGTTAATAAAGATTTCTATTTCCAGCGAGATGTAATTAACATTTTTGACGCCTCGGTTTAAAAGCGAATAACTCTTAAACCAGATCTGGGCCACTTCTAATTTTTCTTGGGCCACCAAGAAGATAGAATGAGCTTCATTTTGATATATAGGAAAGCCGGTTAAAAATAACAGAAGCCATCGAAATTTTTCCCCCAAGGACTAAGTCCGCAAGTACAGTTAATAAAGATTTCTATTTCCAGCGAGATGTAATTAACATTTTTGACGCCTCGGTTTAAAAGCGAATAACTCTTAAACCAGATCTGGGCCACTTCTAATTTTTCTTGGGCCAGCAAGAAGATAGAATGAGCTTCATTTTGATATATAGGAAAGCCGGTTAAAAATAACAGAAGCCATCGAAATTTTTCCCCCAAGGACTAAGTCCGCAACTACAGTTAATAAAGATTTCTATTTCCAGTGAGCTGTAATTAACATTTTTGGCGCCTCGGTTTAAAAGCGAATAACTCTTAAACCAGATCTGGGCCACTTCTAATTTTTCTTGGGCCAGTAAGAAGATAGAATGAGCTTCAATTTGATATATAGGAAAGCCACTTAAAGTTAAAATAAGCCATCGAAATTTTTTCCCCAAGACCATCTCGACGAATTTAATAATAAAGTGTTCTATTTTTAGCGTGCTGTGTAATTAACAGTATGGGCGTCTCGCTTTAAAAGCGAATAACTCTTGAACCAGATCCGGGCCACTTCTAATTTTTCTTGGGCCACCAAGAAGATAGAATGAGCTTCATTTTGATATATAGGAAGGCCGGTTAAAAATAACAGAAGCCATCGAAATTTTTCCCCCAAGGACTAAGTCCGCAAGTACAGTTAATAAAGATTTCTATTTCCAGCGAGATGTAATTAACATTTTTGACGCCTCGGTTTAAAAGCGAATAACTCTTAAACCAGATCTGGGCCACTTCTAATTTTTCTTGGGCCAGCAAGAAGATAGAATGAGCTTCATTTTGATATATAGGAAAGCCGGTTAAAAATAACAGAAGCCATCGAATTATTTCCCCCAAGGACTAAGTCGGCAACTACAGTTAATAAAGATTTCTATTTCCAGTGAGCTGTAATTAACATTTTTGGCACCTCGGTTTAAAAGCGAATAACTCTTAAACCAGATCTGGGCCACTTACTAATTTTTCTTGGGCCAGCAAGAAGATAGAATGAGCTTCAATTTGATATATAGGAAAGCCAGTTAAAGTTAAAAGAAGCCATTGAAATTTTTCCCCCAAGACCATCCCGACGAATTTAATAATAAAGTGTTCTATTTTTAGCGTCCTGTGTAATTAACAGTATGGGCGTCTCGCTTTAAAAAGCGAATAACTCTTGAACCAGATCTGGGCCACTTCTAATTTTTCTTGGGCCAGCAAGAAGATAGAATGAGCTTCATTTTGATATATAGGAAAGCCGGTTAAAAATAACAGAAGCCATCGAAATTATTTCCCCCAAGGACTAAGTCCGCAACTACAGTTAATAAAGATTTCTATTTCCAGCGAGCTGTAATTAACATTTTGGGCTTCCCGGTTTAAAAGCGAATAACTCTTAAACCAGATCTGGGCCACTTCTAATTTTTCTTGGGCCAGCAAGAAGATAGAATGAGCTTCATTTTGATATATAGGAAAGCCGGTTAAAAATAACAGAAGCCATCGAATTATTTCCCCCAAGGACTAAGTCGGCAACTTCAGTTAATAAGGATTTCTCTTTCCGGCGCGCTGTAATTAACAGTTTGGGCTTCCCGTTTTAAAAGCGAATAACTCTTAAACCAGATCTGGGCCACTTCTAATTTTTCTTGGGCCAGCAAGAAGATAGAATGAGCTTCAATTTGATATATAGGAAAGCCAGTTAAAATTAAAAGAAGCCATCGAAATTTTCCCCCTAAGACCATCCCGACGAATTTAATAATAAAGTGTTGTATTTTTATCGCGCTGTGTAATTAACAGTATGGGCGTCTCGCTTTAAAAGCGAATAACTCTTGAACCAGATCTGGGCCACTTCTAATTTTTCTTGGGCCAGCAAGAAGATAGAATGAGCTTCATTTTGATATATAGGAAAGCCGGTTAAAAATAACGGAAGCCATCGAATTATTTCCCCCCAAGGACTAAGTCGGCAAGTAGAGTTAATAAAGATTTATATTTCCAGCGAGCTGTAATTAACATTTTTGGCTCCTCGGTTTAAAAGCGAATAACTCTTAAACCAGATCTGGGCCACTTCTAATTTTTCTTGGGCCAGCAAGAAGATAGAAGGAGCTTCATTTTGACATAGAGGAAAGCCGGTTAAAAATAACGGAAGCCAATTAATTATTTCCCCCAAGGACTAAGTCGCCAACTACAGTTAATAAAGATTTCTATTTCCAGTGAGATGGAATTAACATTTTTGGCGCCTCGGTTTAAAAGCGAATAACTCTTAAACCAGATCTGGGCCACTTCTAATTTTTCTTGGGCCAGCAAGAAGATAGAATGAGCTTCAATTTGATATATAGGAAAGCCACTTAAAGTTAAAATAAGCCATCGAAATTTTTCCCCCAAGACCATCCCGACGAATTTAATAATAAAGTGTTCTATTTTTAGCGTGCTGTGTAATTAACAGTATGGGCGTCTCGCTTTAAAAGCGAATAACTCTTGAACCAGATCTGGGCCACTTCTAATTTTTCTTGGGCCACCAAGAAGATAGAATGAGCTTCATTTTGATATATAGGAAAGCCGGTTAAAAATAACAGAAGCCATCGAAATTTTTCCCCAAAGGACTAAGTCCGCAAGTACAGTTAATAAAGATTTCTATTTCCAGCGAGATGTAATTAACATTTTTGACGCCTCGGTTTAAAAGCGAATAACTCTTAAACCAGATCTGGGCCACTTCTAATTTTTCTTGGGCCACCAAGAAGATAGAATGAGCTTCATTTTGATATATAGGAAAGCCGGTTAAAAATAACAGAAGCCATCGAAATTTTTCCCCCAAGGACTAAGTCCGCAAGTACAGTTAATAAAGATTTCTATTTCCAGCGAGATGTAATTAACATTTTTGACGCCTCGGTTTAAAAGCGAATAACTCTTAAACCAGATCTGGGCCACTTCTAATTTTTCTTGGGCCAGCAAGAAGATAGAATGAGCTTCATTTTGATATATAGGAAAGCCGGTTAAAAATAACGGAAGCCATCGAATTATTTCCCCCAAGGACTAAGTCGGCAACTACAGTTAATAAAGATTTCTATTTCCAGTGAGCTGTAATTAACATTTTTGGCGCCTCGGTTTAAAAGCGAATAACTCTTAAACCAGATCTGGGCCACTTCTAATTTTTCTTGGGCCAGTAAGAAGATAGAATGAGCTTCAATTTGATATATAGGAAAGCCACTTAAAGTTAAAATAAGCCATCGAAATTTTTTCCCCAAGACCATCTCGACGAATTTAATAATAAAGTGTTCTATTTTTAGCGTGCTGTGTAATTAACAGTATGGGCGTCTCGCTTTAAAAGCGAATAACTCTTGAACCAGATCCGGGCCACTTCTAATTTTTCTTGGGCCACCAAGAAGATAGAATGAGCTTCATTTTGATATATAGGAAGGCCGGTTAAAAATAACAGAAGCCATCGAAATTTTCCCCCCAAGGACTAAGTCCGCAAGTACAGTTAATAAAGATTTCTATTTCCAGCGAGATGTAATTAACATTTTTGACGCCTCGGTTTAAAAGCGAATAACTCTTAAACCAGATCTGGGCCACTTCTAATTTTTCTTGGGCCAGCAAGAAGATAGAATGAGCTTCATTTTGATATATAGGAAAGCCGGTTAAAAATAACAGAAGCCATCGAATTATTTCCCCCAAGGACTAAGTCGGCAACTACAGTTAATAAAGATTTCTATTTCCAGTGAGCTGTAATTAACATTTTTGGCGCCTCGGTTTAAAAGCGAATAACTCTTAAACCAGATCTGGGCCACTTCTAATTTTTCTTGGGCCAGTAAGAAGATAGAATGAGCTTCATTTTGATATATAGGAAAGCCGGTTAAAAATAACAGAAGCCATTGAATTATTTCCCCCAAGGACTAAGTCGGCAACTACAGTTAATAAAGATTTCTATTTCCAGTGAGCTGTAATTAACATTTTTGGCGCCTCGGTTTAAAAGCGAATAACTCTTAAACCAGATCTGGGCCACTTCTAATTTTTCTTGGGCCAGTAAGAAGATAGAATGAGCTTCAATTTGATATATAGGAAAGCCAGTTAAAGTTAAAAGAAGCCATTGAAATTTTCCCCCCAAGACCATCCCGACGAATTTAATAATAGAGTGTTCTATTTTTAGCGTGCTGTGTAATTAACAGTATGGGCGTCTCGCTTTAAAAGCGAATAACTCTTGAACCAGATCTGGGCCACTTCTAATTTTTCTTGGGCCACCAAGAAGATAGAATGAGCTTCATTTTGATATATAGGAAAGCCGGTTAAAAATAACAGAAGCCATCGAAATTTTTCCCCCAAGGACTAAGTCCGCAAGTACAGTTAATAAAGATTTCTATTTCCAGCGAGATGTAATTAACATTTTTGGCGCCTCGGTTTAAAAGCGAATAACTCTTAAACCAGATCTGGGCCACTTCTAATTTTTCTTGGGCCACCAAGAAGATAGAATGAGCTTCATTTTGATATATAGGAAAGCCGGTTAAAAATAACAGAAGCCATCGAAATTTTTCCCCCAAGGACTAAGTCCGCAAGTACAGTTAATAAAGATTTCTATTTCCAGCGAGATGTAATTAACATTTTTGGCGCCTCGGTTTAAAAGCGAATAACTCTTAAACCAGATCTGGGCCACTTCTAATTTTTCTTGGGCCAGCAAGAAGATAGAATGAGCTTCAATTTGATATATAGGAAAGCCACTTAAAGTTAAAATAAGCCATCGAAATTTTTTCCCCAAGACCATCTCGACGAATTTAATAATAAAGTGTTCTATTTTTAGCGTGCTGTGTAATTAACAGTATGGGCGTCTCGCTTTAAAAGCGAATAACTCTTGAACCAGATCCGGGCCACTTCTAATTTTTCTTGGGCCACCAAGAAGATAGAATGAGCTTCATTTTGATATATAGGAAGGCCGGTTAAAAATAACAGAAGCCATCGAAATTTTTCCCCCAAGGACTAAGTCCGCAAGTACAGTTAATAAAGATTTCTATTTCCAGCGAGATGTAATTAACATTTTTGACGCCTCGGTTTAAAAGCGAATAACTCTTAAACCAGATCTGGGCCACTTCTAATTTTTCTTGGGCCAGCAAGAAGATAGAATGAGCTTCATTTTGATATATAGGAAAGCCGGTTAAAAATAACAGAAGCCATCGAATTATTTCCCCCAAGGACTAAGTCGGCAACTACAGTTAATAAAGATTTCTATTTCCAGTGAGCTGTAATTAACATTTTTGGCGCCTCGGTTTAAAAGCGAATAACTCTTAAACCAGATCTGGGCCACTTCTAATTTTTCTTGGGCCAGCAAGAAGATAGAATGAGCTTCAATTTGATATATAGGAAAGCCAGTTAAAGTTAAAAGAAGCCATCGAAATTTTCCCCCAAGACCATCCCGACGAATTTAATAATAAAGTCTTCTATTTTTAGCGTGCTGTGTAATTAACAGTATGGGCGTCTCGCTTTAAAAGCGAATAACTCTTGAACCAGATCTGGGCCACTTCTAATTTTTCTTGGGCCACCAAGAAGATAGAATGAGCTTCATTTTGATATATAGGAAAGCCGGTTAAAAATAACAGAAGCCATCAAATTATTTCCCCCAAGGACTAAGTCCGCAAGTACAGTTAATAAAGATTTCTATTTCCAGCGAGATGTAATTAACATTTTTTGGCTTCCCGTTTTAAAAGCGAATAACTCTTAAACCAGATCTGGGCCACTTCTAATTTTTCTTGGGCCAGCAAGAAGATAGAATGAGCTTCATTTTGATATATAGGAAAGCCGGTTAAAAATAACAGAAGCCATCGAATTATTTCCCCCAAGGACTAAGTCGGCAACTACAGTTAATAAGGATTTCTATTTCCAGTGAGCTGTAATTAACAGTTTGGGCTTCCCGGTTTAAAAGCGAATAACTCTTGAACCAGATCTGGGCCACTTCTATTTTTTCTTGGGCCAGTAAGAAGATAGAATGAGCTTCAATTTGATATATAGGAAAGCCAGTTAAAATTAAAAGAAGCCATCGAAATTTTCCCCCTAAGACCATCCCGACGAATTTAATAATAAAGTGTTCTATTTTTAGCGTGCTGTGTAATTAACAGTATGGGCGTCTCGCTTTAAAAGCGAATAACTCTTGAACCAGATCCGGGCCACTTCTAATTTTTCTTGGGCCAGCAAGAAGATAGAATGAGCTTCATTTTGATATATAGGAAAGCCGTTTAAAAATAACAGAAGCCATCGAAATTTTTCCCCCAAGGACTAAGTCCGCAACTACAGTTAATAAAGATTTCTATTTCCAGCGAGATGTAATTAACATTTTGGGCTTCCCGTTTTAAAAGCGAATAACTCTTGAACCAGATCTGGGCCACTTCTAATTTTTCTTGGGCAGCAAGAAGATAGAATGAGCTTCATTTTGATATATAGGAAAGCCGGTTAAAAATAACAGAAGCCATCGAATTATTTCCCCCAAGGACTAAGTCGGCAACTACAGTTAATAAGGATTTCTATTTCCAGTGAGCTGTAATTAACATTTTGGGCTTCCGCTTTAAAAGCGAATAATTCTTGAACCAGATCTGGGCCACTTCTATTTTTTCTTGGGCCAGCAAGAAGATAGAATGAGCTTCAATTTGATATATAGGAAAGCCAGTTAAAATTAAAAGAAGCCATCGAAATTTCCCCCCAAAGACCATCCCGACGAATTTAATAATAAAGTGTTCTATTTTTAGCGTGCTGTGTAATTAACAGTATGGGCGTCTCGCTTTAAAAGCGAATAACTCTTGAACCAGATCTGGGCCACTTCTAATTTTTCTTGGGCCAGCAAGAAGATAGAATGAGCTTCATTTTGATATATAGGAAAGCCGGTTAAAAATAACAGAAGCCATCGAAATTTTTCCCCCAAGGACTAAGTCGGCAAGTACAGTTAATAAAGATTTCTATTTCCAGCGAGCTGTAATTAACATTTTTGGCGCCTCGGTTTAAAAGCGAATAACTCTTAAACCAGATCTGGGCCACTTCTAATTTTTCTTGGGCCAGCAAGAAGATAGAATGAGCTTCAATTTGATATATAGGAAAGCCAGTTAAAGTTAAAAGAAGCCATCGAAATGTTTCCCCCAAGACCATCCCGACGAATTTAATAATAAAGTGTTCTATTTTTAGCGTGCTGTGTAATTAACAGTATGGGCGTCTCGTTTTAAAAGCGAATAACTCTTGAACCAGATCCGGGCCACTTCTAATTTTTCTTGGGCCAGCAAGAAGATAGAATGAGCTTCATTTTGATATATAGGAAAGCCGGTTAAAAATAACAGAAGCCATCGAATTATTTCCCCCCAAGGACTAAGTCCGCAAGTACAGTTAATAAAGATTTCTATTTCCAGCGAGCTGTAATTAACATTTTTGGCTCCTCGGTTTAAAAGCGAATAACTCTTAAACCAGATCTGGGCCACTTCTAATTTTTCTTGGGCCAGCAAGAAGATAGAATGAGCTTCATTTTGATATATAGGAAAGCCGGTTAAAAATAACGGAAGCCATCGAATTATTTCCCCCAAGGACTAAGTCGCCAACTACAGTTAATAAAGATTTCTATTTCCAGTGAGATGGAATTAACATTTTTGGCGCCTCGGTTTAAAAGCGAATAACTCTTAAACCAGATCTGGGCCACTTCTAATTTTTCTTGGGCCAGCAAGAAGATAGAATGAGCTTCAATTTGATATATAGGAAAGCCACTTAAAGTTAAAATAAGCCATCGAAATTTTTCCCCCAAGACCATCCCGACGAATTTAATAATAAAGTGTTCTATTTTTAGCGTGCTGTGTAATTAACAGTATGGGCGTCTCGCTTTAAAAGCGAATAACTCTTGAACCAGATCTGGGCCACTTCTAATTTTTCTTGGGCCACCAAGAAGATAGAATGAGCTTCATTTTGATATATAGGAAAGCCGGTTAAAAATAACAGAAGCCATCGAAATTTTCCCCCAAGGACTAAGTCCGCAAGTACAGTTAATAAAGATTTCTATTTCCAGCGAGATGTAATTAACATTTTTGGCGCCTCGGTTTAAAAGCGAATAACTCTTAAACCAGATCTGGGCCACTTCTAATTTTTCTTGGGCCAGCAAGAAGATAGAATGAGCTTCATTTTGATATATAGGAAAGCCGTTAAAAATAACAGAAGCCATCGAATTATTTCCCCCAAGGACTAAGTCGGCAACTACAGTTAATAAAGATTTCTATTTCCAGCGAGATGTAATTAACATTTTTGGCGCCTCGGTTTAAAAGCGAATAACTCTTAAACCAGATCTGGGCCACTTCTAATTTTTCTTGGGCCAGCAAGAAGATAGAATGAGCTTCATTTTGATATATAGGAAAGCCGGTTAAAAATAACAGAAGCCATCGAATTATTTCCCCCAAGGACTAAGTCGGCAACTACAGTTAATAAAGATTTCTATTTCCAGTGAGCTTGTAATTAACATTTTTGGCGCCTCGGTTTAAAAGCGAATAACTCTTAAACCAGATCTGGGCCACTTCTAATTTTTCTTGGGCCAGCAAGAAGATAGAATGAGCTTCAATTTGATATATAGGAAAGCCAGTTAAAGTTAAAAGAAGCCATCGAAATTTTCCCCCCAAGACCATCTCGACGAATTTAATAATAAAGTGTTCTATTTTTAGCGTGCTGTGTAATTAACAGCATGGGCGTCTCGCTTTAAAAGCGAATAACTCTTGAACCAGATCTGGGCCACTTCTAATTTTTCTTGGGCCAGCAAGAAGATAGAATGAGCTTCATTTTGATATATAGGAAAGCCGGTTAAAAATAACAGAAGCCATCGAATTATTTCCCCCAAGGACTAAGTCCGCAAGTACAGTTAATAAAGATTTCTATTTCCAGCGAGCTGTAATTAACATTTTTGGCGCCTCGGTTTAAAAGCGAATAACTCTTAAACCAGATCTGGGCCACTTCTAATTTTTCTTGGGCCAGCAAGAAGATAGAATGAGCTTCATTTTGATATATAGGAAAGCCGGTTAAAAATAACAGAAGCCATCGAATTATTTCCCCCAAGGACTAAGTCGGCAACTACAGTTAATAAAGATTTCTATTTCCAGTGAGCTGTAATTAACATTTTTGGCGCCTCGGTTTAAAAGCGAATAACTCTTAAACCAGATCTGGGCCACTTCTAATTTTTCTTGGGCCAGCAAGAAGATAGAATGAGCTTCAATTTGATATATAGGAAAGCCAGTTAAAGTTAAAAGAAGCCATCGAAATTTTCCCCCAAGACCATCCCGACGAATTTAATAATAAAGTGTTCTATTTTTAGCGTGCTGTGTAATTAACAGTATGGGCGTCTCGCTTTAAAAGCGAATAACTCTTGAACCAGATCTGGGCCACTTCTAATTTTTCTTGGGCCACCAAGAAGATAGAATGAGCTTCATTTTGATATATAGGAAAGCCGGTTAAAAATAACAGAAGCCATCGAAATTTTTCCCCCAAGGACTAAGTCCGCAAGTACAGTTAATAAAGATTTCTATTTCCAGCGAGATGTAATTAACATTTTTGGCGCCTCGGTTTAAAAGCGAATAACTCTTAAACCAGATCTGGGCCACTTCTAATTTTTCTTGGGCCAGCAAGAAGATAGAATGAGCTTCATTTTGATATATAGGAAAGCCAGTTAAAGT